>CAWUFW010004339.1:1200000-1569942 GCA_963921515.1 Calotriton arnoldi | reverse complement strand
TCGGGCTGGACTGTTCCCATGAGGCACAGGGTCAAGACTGATTTGCATATGGCCAAGTCTAAACTGGGGTGGCATGGTGAGCAAAAGAATGATGGATTTAACCAAGATCTCTTGACTGGGGGTAAATGTTTTGATTTGTTCTGCATTCCGTCCATCAATTGTGTGTCTTTTGCTTCCTCGCCCTAAGAGCACTGGGTATGCCCAGACGTGGGTCCCGGGCTCACTGTGCCACTGGATTCAAGCTATCCTGGCTGAAGAGGGGTGAAACCCCGAAACCGGTCCTAGGATGCTTATTTCCGGTCCAGGGAGGACCTGGCTTAGCAGTTCGGGCTGGACTGTTTCCATGAGGCACAGGGTCAAGACTGATTTGCATATGGCCAGGTCTATACTGGGGTGGCATGGTGAGCAAAAGACTGATGGATTTAACCCAGATCTCTTGACTGGGGGTGAATGTTTTGATTTCGTCTGCATTCCGTCCATCAATTGTGTGTCTTTTGCTTCCTCGCCCTAAGTGCGCCGGGTATGCCCAGACGTGGGTCCCGGGCTCACTGTGCCACTGGATTCAAGCTATCCTGGCTGAAGAGGGGTGAAACCCCGAAACCGGTCCTAGGATGCTTGTTTCCGGTCCAGGGAGGACCTGGCTTAGCAGTTCGGGCTGGACTGTTCCCATGAGGCACAGGGTCAAGACTGATTTGCATATGGCCAGGTCTAAACTGAGGTGGCATGGTGAGCGAGAGAATGATGGATTTAACCCAGATCTCTTGACTGGGGGTGAATGTTTTGATTTGTTCTGCATTCCGTCCATCAATTGTGTGTCTTTTGCTTCCTCGCCCTAAGTGCGCGGGGTATGCCCAGACATGGGTCCCGGGCTCACTGTGCCACTGGATTCAAGCTATCCTGGCTGAAGAGGGTGAAACCCCTAAACCGGTCCTAGGATGCTTGTTTCCGGACCAGGGAGGACCTGGCTTAGCAGTTCAGGCTGGACTGTTCCCATGAGGCACAGGGTCAAGACTGATTTGCATATGGCCAGGTCTAAACTGGGGTGGCATGGTGAGCAAAAGAATGATGGATTTAACCCAGATCTCTTGACTGGGGGTGAATGTTTTGATTTGATCTGCATTCCGTCCATCAATTGTGTGTCTTTTGCTTCCTCGCCCTAAGTGTGCCGGGTATGCCCAGACGTGGGTCCCGGGCTCACTGTGCCACTGGATTCAAGCTATCCTGGCTGAAGAGGGGTGAAACCCCGAAACCGGTCCTAGGATGCTTCTTTCCAGTCCAGGGAGGACCTGGCTTAGCAGTTCGGGCTGGACTGTTCCCATGAGGCACAGGGTCAAGACTGATTTGCATATGGCCAAGTCTAAACTGGGGTGGCATGGTGAGCAAAAGAATGATGGATTTAACCCAGATCTCTTGACTGGGGGTAAATGTTTTGATTTGTTCTGCATTCCGTCCAACAATTGTGTGTCTTTTGCTTCCTCGCCCTAAGAGCACTGGGTATGCCCAGACGTGGGTCCCGGGCTCACTGTGCCACTGGATTCAAGCTATCCTGGCTGAAGAGGGGTGAAACCCCGAAACCGGTCCTAGGATGCTTATTTCCGGTCCAGGGAGGACCTGGCTTAGCAGTTCGGGCTGGACTGTTTCCATGAGGCACAGGGTCAAGACTGATTTGCATATGGCCAGGTCTATACTGGGGTGGCATGGTGAGCAAAAGAATGATGGATTTAACCCAGATCTCTTGACTGGGGGTGAATGTTTTGATTTCGTTCTGCATTCCGTCCATCAATTGTGTGTCTTTTGCTTCCTCGCCCTAAGTGCGCCGGGTATGCCCAGACGTGGGTCCCGGGCTCACTGTGCCACTGGATTCAAGCTATCCTGGCTGAAGAGGGGTGAAACCCCGAAACCGGTCCTAGGATGCTTGTTTCCGGTCCAGGGAGGACCTGGCTTAGCAGTTCGGGCTGGACTGTTCCCATGAGGCACAGGGTCAAGACTGATTTGCATATGGCCAGGTCTAAACTGAGGTGGCATGGTGAGCAAGAGAATGATGGATTTAACCCAGATCTCTTGACTGGGGGTGAATGTTTTGATTTGTTCTGCATTCCGTCCATCAATTGTGTGTCTTTTGCTTCCTCGCCCTAAGTGCGCGGGGTATGCCCAGACATGGGTCCCGGGCTCACTGTGCCACTGGATTCAAGCTATCCTGGCTGAAGAGGAGTGAAACCCTGAAACTGGTCCTAGAATGCTTGTTTCCAGTCCAGGGAGGACCTGGCTTAGCAGTTCGGGCTGGACTGTTCCCATGAGGCACAGGGTCAAGACTGATTTGCATATGGCCAAGTCTAAACTGGGGTGGCATGGTGAGCAAAAGAATGATGGATTTAACCAAGATCTCTTGACTGGGGGTAAATGTTTTGATTTGTTCTGCATTCCATCCATCAATTGTGTGTCTTTTGCTTCCTCACCCTAAGTGCGCCGGGTATGCCCAGATGTGGGTCCCGGGCTCACTGTGCCACTGGATTCAAGCTATCCTGGCTGAAGAGGGGTGAAACCCCGAAACCGGTCCTAGGATGCTTGTTTCCGGGCCAGGGAGGACCTGGCTTAGCAGTTTGGGCTGGACTGTTCCCATGAGGCACAGGGTCAAGACTGATTTGCATATGGCCAGGTCTAAACTGGGGTGGCATGGTGAGCAAAAGAATGATGGATTTAACCCAGATCTCTTGACTGGGGGTGAATGTTTTGATTTGTTCTGCATTCCGTCCATCAATTGTGTGTCTTTTGCTTCCTCGCCCTAAGTGCGCCGGGTATGCCCAGACGTGGGTCCCGGGCTCACTGTGCCACTGGATTCAAGCTATCCTGGCTGAAGAGGGGTGAAACCCCGAAACCGGTCCTAGGATGCTTGTTTCCGGATCCAGGGAGGACCTGGCTTAGCAGTTCGGGCTGGACTGTTCCCATGAGGCACAGGGTCAAGACTGATTTGCATATGGCCAGGTCTAAACTGGGGTGGCATGGTGAGCAAAAGAATGATGGATTTAACCCAGATCTCTTGACTGGGGGTGAATGTTTTGATTTGATCTGCATTCCGTCCATCAATTGTGTGTCTTTTGCTTCCTCGCCCTAAGTGTGCCGGGTATGCCCAGACGTGGGTCCCGGGCTCACTGTGCCACTGGATTCAAGCTATCCTGGCTGAAGAGGGGTGAAACCCCGAAACCGGTCCTAGGATGCTTGTTTCCAGTCCAGGGAGGACCTGGCTTAGCAGTTCGGGCTGGACTGTTCCCATGAGGCACAGGGTCAAGACTGATTTGCATATGGCCAGTCTAAACTGGGGTGGCATGGTGAGCAAAAGAATGATGGATTTAACCCAGATGTCTTGACTGGGGGTGAATGTTTTGATTTGTTCTGCATTCCGTCCATCAATTGTGTGTCTTTTGCTTCCTCGCCCTAAGTGCGCCGGGTATGCCCAGACGTGGGTCCCGGGCTCACTGTGCCACTGGAGTCAAGCTATCCTGGCTGAAGAGGGGTGAAACCCCGAAACCGGTCCTAGGATGCTTGTTTCCGGTCCAGGGAGGACCTGGCTTAGCAGTTTGGGCTGGATTGTTCCCATGAGGCACAGGGTCAAGACTGATTTGCATATGGCCAGGTCTAAACTGGGTTGGCATGGTGAGCAAAAGAATGATGGATTTAACCCAGATCTCTTGACTGGGGGTGAATGTTTTGATTTGTTCTGCATTCCGTCCATCAATTGTGTGTCTTTTGCTTCCTCACCCTAAGTGCGCCGGGTATGCCCAGATGTGGGTCCCGGGCTCACTGTGCCACTGGATTCAAGCTATCCTGGCTGAAGAGGGGTGAAACCCCGAAACCGGTCCTAGGATGCTTGTTTCCGGGCCAGGGAGGACCTGGCTTAGCAGTTTGGGCTGGACTGTTCCCATGAGGCACAGGGTCAAGACTGATTTGCATATGGCCAGGTCTAAACTGGGGTGGCATGGTGAGCAAAAGAATGATGGATTTAACCCAGATCTCTTGACTGGGGGTGAATGTTTTGATTTGTTCTGCATTCCGTCCATCAATTGTGTGTCTTTTGCTTCCTCGCCCTAAGTGCGCCGGGTATGCCCAGACGTGGGTCCCGGGTCACTGTGCCACTGGATTCAAGCTATCCTGGCTGAAGAGGGGTGAAACCCCGAAACCGGTCCTAGGATGCTTGTTTCCGGACCAGGGAGGACCTGGCTTAGCAGTTCGGGCTGGACTGTTCCCATGAGGCACAGGGTCAAGACTGATTTGCATATGGCCAGGTCTAAACTGGGGTGGCATGGTGAGCAAAAGAATGATGGATTTAACCCAGATCTCTTGACTGGGGGTGAATGTTTTGATTTGATCTGCATTCCGTCCATCAATTGTGTGTCTTTTGCTTCCTCGCCCTAAGTGTGCCGGGTATGCCCAGACGTGGGTCCCGGGCTCACTGTGCCACTGGATTCAAGCTATCCTGGCTGAAGAGGGGTGAAACCCCGAAACCGGTCCTAGGATGCTTCTTTCCAGTCCAGGGAGGACCTGGCTTAGCAGTTCGGGCTGGACTGTTCCCATGAGGCACAGGGTCAAGACTGATTTGCATATGGCCAAGTCTAAACTGGGGTGGCATGGTGAGCAAAAGAATGATGGATTTAACCAAGATCTCTTGACTGGGGGTAAATGTTTTGATTTGTTCTGCATTCCGTCCATCAATTGTGTGTCTTTTGCTTCCTCGCCCTAAGAGCACTGGGTATGCCCAGACGTGGGTCCCGGGCTCACTGTGCCACTGGATTCAAGCTATCCTGGCTGAAGAGGGGTGAAACCCCGAAACCGGTCCTAGGATGCTTATTTCCGGTCCAGGGAGGACCTGGCTTAGCAGTTCGGGCTGGACTGTTTCCATGAGGCACAGGGTCAAGACTGATTTGCATATGGCCAGGTCTATACTGGGGTGGCATGGTGAGCAAAAGACTGATGGATTTAACCCAGATCTCTTGACTGGGGGTGAATGTTTTGATTTCGTCTGCATTCCGTCCATCAATTGTGTGTCTTTTGCTTCCTCGCCCTAAGTGCGCCGGGTATGCCCAGACGTGGGTCCCGGGCTCACTGTGCCACTGGATTCAAGCTATCCTGGCTGAAGAGGGGTGAAACCCCGAAACCGGTCCTAGGATGCTTGTTTCCGGTCCAGGGAGGACCTGGCTTAGCAGTTCGGGCTGGACTGTTCCCATGAGGCACAGGGTCAAGACTGATTTGCATATGGCCAGGTCTAAACTGAGGTGGCATGGTGAGCGAGAGAATGATGGATTTAACCCAGATCTCTTGACTGGGGGTGAATGTTTTGATTTGTTCTGCATTCCGTCCATCAATTGTGTGTCTTTTGCTTCCTCGCCCTAAGTGCGCGGGGTATGCCCAGACATGGGTCCCGGGCTCACTGTGCCACTGGATTCAAGCTATCCTGGCTGAAGAGGGTGAAACCCCTAAACCGGTCCTAGGATGCTTGTTTCCGGACCAGGGAGGACCTGGCTTAGCAGTTCAGGCTGGACTGTTCCCATGAGGCACAGGGTCAAGACTGATTTGCATATGGCCAGGTCTAAACTGGGGTGGCATGGTGAGCAAAAGAATGATGGATTTAACCCAGATCTCTTGACTGGGGGTGAATGTTTTGATTTGATCTGCATTCCGTCCATCAATTGTGTGTCTTTTGCTTCCTCGCCCTAAGTGTGCCGGGTATGCCCAGACGTGGGTCCCGGGCTCACTGTGCCACTGGATTCAAGCTATCCTGGCTGAAGAGGGGTGAAACCCCGAAACCGGTCCTAGGATGCTTCTTTCCAGTCCAGGGAGGACCTGGCTTAGCAGTTCGGGCTGGACTGTTCCCATGAGGCACAGGGTCAAGACTGATTTGCATATGGCCAAGTCTAAACTGGGGTGGCATGGTGAGCAAAAGAATGATGGATTTAACCCAGATCTCTTGACTGGGGGTAAATGTTTTGATTTGTTCTGCATTCCGTCCATCAATTGTGTGTCTTTTGCTTCCTCGCCCTAAGAGCACTGGGTATGCCCAGACGTGGGTCCCGGGCTCACTGTGCCACTGGATTCAAGCTATCCTGGCTGAAGAGGGTGAAACCCCGAAACCGGTCCTAGGATGCTTATTTCCGGTCCAGGGAGGACCTGGCTTAGCAGTTCGGGCTGGACTGTTTCCATGAGGCACAGGGTCAAGACTGATTTGCATATGGCCAGGTCTATACTGGGGTGGCATGGTGAGCAAAAGAATGATGGATTTAACCCAGATCTCTTGACTGGGGGTGAATGTTTTGATTTCGTCTGCATTCCGTCCATCAATTGTGTGTCTTTTGCTTCCTCGCCCTAAGTGCGCCGGGTATGCCCAGACGTGGGTCCCGGGCTCACTGTGCCACTGGATTCAAGCTATCCTGGCTGAAGAGGGGTGAAACCCCGAAACCGGTCCTAGGATGCTTGTTTCCGGTCCAGGGAGGACCTGGCTTAGCAGTTCGGGCTGGACTGTTCCCATGAGGCACAGGGTCAAGACTGATTTGCATATGGCCAGGTCTAAACTGAGGTGGCATGGTGAGCAAGAGAATGATGGATTTAACCCAGATCTCTTGACGGGGGGTGAATGTTTTGATTTGTTCTGCATTCCGTCCATCAATTGTGTGTCTTTTGCTTCCTCGCCCTAAGTGCGCGGGGTATGCCCAGACATGGGTCCCGGGCTCACTGTGCCACTGGATTCAAGCTATCCTGGCTGAAGAGGAGTGAAACCCCTGAAACCGGTCCTAGGATGCTTGTTTCCGGTCCAGGGAGGACCTGGCTTAGCAGTTCGGGCTGGACTGTTCCCATGAGGCACAGGGTCAAGACTGATTTGCATATGGCCAGGTCTAAACTGGGGTGGCATGGTGAGCAAAAGAATGATGGATTTAACCCAGATCTCTTGACTGGGGGTGAATGTTTTGATTTGATCTGCATTCCGTCCATCAATTGTGTGTCTTTTGCTTCCTCGCCCTAAGTGTGCCGGGTATGCCCAGACGTGGGTCCCGGGCTCACTGTGCCACTGGATTCAAGCTATCCTGGCTGAAGAGGGGTGAAACCCCGAAACCGGTCCTAGGATGCTTGTTTCCGGTCCAGGGAGGACCTGGCTTAGCAGTTCGGGCTGGACTGTTCCCATGAGGCACAGGGTCAAGACTGATTTGCATATGGCCAGGTCTAAACTGGGGTGGCATGGTGAGCAAAAGAATGATGGATTTAACCCAGATCTCTTGACTGGGGGTGAATGTTTTGATTTGTTCTGCATTCCGTCCATCAATTGTGTGTCTTTTGCTTCCTCGCCCTAAGTGCGCCGGGTATGCCCAGACGTGGGTCCCGGGCTCACTGTGCCACTGGATTCAAGCTATCCTGGCTGAAGAGGGGTGAAACCCCGAAACCGGTCCTAGGATGCTTGTTTCCGGTCCAGGGAGGACCTGGCTTAGCAGTTCGGGCTGGACTGTTCCCATGAGGCACAGGGTCAAGACTGATTTGCATATGGCCAGGTCTAAACTGGGGTGGCATGGTGAGCAAAAGAATGATGGATTTAACCCAGATCTCTTGACTGGGGGTGAATGTTTTGATTTGTTCTGCATTCCGTCCATCAATTGTGTGTCTTTTGCTTCCTCGCCCTAAGTGCGCCGGGTATGCCCAGACGTGGGTCCCGGGCTCACTGTGCCACTGGATTCAAGCTATCCTGGCTGAAGAGGGGTGAAACCCTGAAACCGGTCCTAGGATGCTTGTTTCCGGTCCAGGGAGGACCTGGCTTAGCAGTTCGGGCTGGACTGTTCCCATGAGGCACAGGGTCAAGACTGATTTGCATATGGCCAGGTCTAAACTGGGGTGGCATGGTGAGCAAAAGAATGATGGATTTAACCCAGATCTCTTGACTGGGGGTGAATGTTTTGATTTGTTCTGCATTCCGTCCATCAATTGTGTGTCTTTTGCTTCCTCGCCCTAAGTGCGCCGGGTATGCCCAGACGTGGGTCCCGGGCTCACTGTGCCACTGGATTCAAGCTATCCTGGCTGAAGAGGGGTGAAACCCCGAAACCGGTCCTAGGATGCTTGTTTCCGGTCCAGGGAGGACCTGGCTTAGCAGTTCGGGCTGGACTGTTCCCATGAGGCACAGGGTCAAGACTGATTTGCATATGGCCAGGTCTAAACTGGGGTGGCATGGTGAGCAAAAGAATGATGGATTTAACCCAGATCTCTTGACTGGGGGTGAATGTTTTGATTTGTTCTGCATTCCGTCCATCAATTGTGTGTCTTTTGCTTCCTCGCCCTAAGTGCGCCGGGTATGCCCAGACGTGGGTCCCGGGCTCACTGTGCCACTGGAGTCAAGCTATCCTGGCTGAAGAGGGGTGAAACCCCGAAACCGGTCCTAGGATGCTTGTTTCCGGTCCAGGGAGGACCTGGCTTAGCAGTTTGGGCTGGACTGTTCCCATGAGGCACAGGGTCAAGACTGATTTGCATATGGCCAGGTCTAAACTGGGGTGGCATGGTGAGAAAAAGAATGATGGATTTAACCCAGATCTCTTGACTGGGGGTGAATGTTTTGATTTGTTCTGCATTCCGTCCATCAATTGTGTGTCTTTTGCTTCCTCACCCTAAGTGCGCCGGGTATGCCCAGACGTGGGTCCCGGGCTCACTGTGCCACTGGATTCAAGCTATCCTGGCTGAAGAGGGGTGAAACCCGAAACCGGTCCTAGGATGCTTGTTTCCGGGCCAGGGAGGACCTGGCTTAGCAGTTTGGGCTGGACTGTTCCCATGAGGCACAGGGTCAAGACTGATTTGCATATGGCCAGGTCTAAACTGGGGTGGCATGGTGAGCAAAAGAATGATGGATTTAACCCAGATCTCTTGACTGGGGGTGAATGTTTTGATTTGTTCTGCATTCCGTCCATCAATTGTGTGTCTTTTGCTTCCTCGCCCTAAGTGCGCCGGGTATGCCCAGACGTGGGTCCCGGGTCACTGTGCCACTGGATTCAAGCTATCCTGGCTGAAGAGGGGTGAAACCCCGAAACCGGTCCTAGGATGCTTGTTTCCGGACCAGGGAGGACCTGGCTTAGCAGTTCGGGCTGGACTGTTCCCATGAGGCACAGGGTCAAGACTGATTTGCATATGGCCAGGTCTAAACTGGGGTGGCATGGTGAGCAAAAGAATGATGGATTTAACCCAGATCTCTTGACTGGGGGTGAATGTTTTGATTTGATCTGCATTCCGTCCATCAATTGTGTGTCTTTTGCTTCCTCGCCCTAAGTGTGCCGGGTATGCCCAGACGTGGGTCCCGGGCTCACTGTGCCACTGGATTCAAGCTATCCTGGCTGAAGAGGGGTGAAACCCCGAAACCGGTCCTAGGATGCTTCTTTCCAGTCCAGGGAGGACCTGGCTTAGCAGTTCGGGCTGGACTGTTCCCATGAGGCACAGGGTCAAGACTGATTTGCATATGGCCAAGTCTAAACTGGGGTGGCATGGTGAGCAAAAGAATGATGGATTTAACCAAGATCTCTTGACTGGGGGTAAATGTTTTGATTTGTTCTGCATTCCGTCCATCAATTGTGTGTCTTTTGCTTCCTCGCCCTAAGAGCACTGGGTATGCCCAGACGTGGGTCCCGGGCTCACTGTGCCACTGGATTCAAGCTATCCTGGCTGAAGAGGGGTGAAACCCCGAAACCGGTCCTAGGATGCTTATTTCCGGTCCAGGGAGGACCTGGCTTAGCAGTTCGGGCTGGACTGTTTCCATGAGGCACAGGGTCAAGACTGATTTGCATATGGCCAGGTCTATACTGGGGTGGCATGGTGAGCAAAAGACTGATGGATTTAACCCAGATCTCTTGACTGGGGGTGAATGTTTTGATTTCGTCTGCATTCCGTCCATCAATTGTGTGTCTTTTGCTTCCTCGCCCTAAGTGCGCCGGGTATGCCCAGACGTGGGTCCCGGGCTCACTGTGCCACTGGATTCAAGCTATCCTGGCTGAAGAGGGGTGAAACCCCGAAACCGGTCCTAGGATGCTTGTTTCCGGTCCAGGGAGGACCTGGCTTAGCAGTTCGGGCTGGACTGTTCCCATGAGGCACAGGGTCAAGACTGATTTGCATATGGCCAGGTCTAAACTGAGGTGGCATGGTGAGCGAGAGAATGATGGATTTAACCCAGATCTCTTGACGGGGGGTGAATGTTTTGATTTGTTCTGCATTCCGTCCATCAATTGTGTGTCTTTTGCTTCCTCGCCCTAAGTGCGCGGGGTATGCCCAGACATGGGTCCCGGGCTCACTGTGCCACTGGATTCAAGCTATCCTGGCTGAAGAGGGTGAAACCCCTAAACCGGTCCTAGGATGCTTGTTTCCGGACCAGGGAGGACCTGGCTTAGCAGTTCAGGCTGGACTGTTCCCATGAGGCACAGGGTCAAGACTGATTTGCATATGGCCAGGTCTAAACTGGGGTGGCATGGTGAGCAAAAGAATGATGGATTTAACCCAGATCTCTTGACTGGGGGTGAATGTTTTGATTTGATCTGCATTCCGTCCATCAATTGTGTGTCTTTTGCTTCCTCGCCCTAAGTGTGCCGGGTATGCCCAGACGTGGGTCCCGGGCTCACTGTGCCACTGGATTCAAGCTATCCTGGCTGAAGAGGGGTGAAACCCCGAAACCGGTCCTAGGATGCTTGTTTCCGGTCCAGGGAGGACCTGGCTTAGCAGTTCGGGCTGGACTGTTCCCATGAGGCACAGGGTCAAGACTGATTTGCATATGGCCAGGTCTAAACTGGGGTGGCATGGTGAGCAAAAGAATGATGGATTTAACCCAGATCTCTTGACTGGGGGTGAATGTTTTGATTTGTTCTGCATTCCGTCCATCAATTGTGTGTCTTTTGCTTCCTCGCCCTAAGTGCGCCGGGTATGCCCAGACGTGGGTCCCGGGCTCACTGTGCCACTGGATTCAAGCTATCCTGGCTGAAGAGGGTGAAACCCCGAAACCGGTCCTAGGATGCTTGTTTCCGGTCCAGGGAGGACCTGGCTTAGCAGTTCGGGCTGGACTGTTCCCATGAGGCACAGGGTCAAGACTGATTTGCATATGGCCAGGTCTAAACTGGGGTGGCATGGTGAGCAAAAGAATGATGGATTTAACCCAGATCTCTTGACTGGGGGTGAATGTTTTGATTTGTTCTGCATTCCGTCCATCAATTGTGTGTCTTTTGCTTCCTCGCCCTAAGTGCGCCGGGTATGCCCAGACGTGGGTCCCGGGCTCACTGTGCCACTGGATTCAAGCTATCCTGGCTGAAGAGGGGTGAAACCCCGAAACCGGTCCTAGGATGCTTGTTTCCGGTCCAGGGAGGACCTGGCTTAGCAGTTCGGGCTGGACTGTTCCCATGAGGCACAGGGTCAAGACTGATTTGCATATGGCCAGGTCTAAACTGGGGTGGCATGGTGAGCAAAAGAATGATGGATTTAACCCAGATCTCTTGACTGGGGGTGAATGTTTTGATTTGTTCTGCATTCCGTCCATCAATTGTGTGTCTTTTGCTTCCTCGCCCTAAGTGCGCCGGGTATGCCCAGACGTGGGTCCCGGGCTCACTGTGCCACTGGAGTCAAGCTATCCTGGCTGAAGAGGGGTGAAACCCCGAAACCGGTCCTAGGATGCTTGTTTCCGGTCCAGGGAGGACCTGGCTTAGCAGTTTGGGCTGGATTGTTCCCATGAGGCACAGGGTCAAGACTGATTTGCATATGGCCAGGTCTAAACTGGGTTGGCATGGTGAGAAAAAGAATGATGGATTTAACCCAGATCTCTTGACTGGGGGTGAATGTTTTGATTTGTTCTGCATTCCGTCCATCAATTGTGTGTCTTTTGCTTCCTCACCCTAAGTGCGCCGGGTATGCCCAGATGTGGGTCCCGGGCTCACTGTGCCACTGGATTCAAGCTATCCTGGCTGAAGAGGGGTGAAACCCCGAAACCGGTCCTAGGATGCTTGTTTCCGGGCCAGGGAGGACCTGGCTTAGCAGTTTGGGCTGGACTGTTCCCATGAGGCACAGGGTCAAGACTGATTTGCATATGGCCAGGTCTAAACTGGGGTGGCATGGTGAGCAAAAGAATGATGGATTTAACCCAGATCTCTTGACTGGGGGTGAATGTTTTGATTTGTTCTGCATTCCGTCCATCAATTGTGTGTCTTTTGCTTCCTCGCCCTAAGTGCGCCGGGTATGCCCAGACGTGGGTCCCGGGTCACTGTGCCACTGGATTCAAGCTATCCTGGCTGAAGAGGGGTGAAACCCCGAAACCGGTCCTAGGATGCTTGTTTCCGGACCAGGGAGGACCTGGCTTAGCAGTTCGGGCTGGACTGTTCCCATGAGGCACAGGGTCAAGACTGATTTGCATATGGCCAGGTCTAAACTGGGGTGGCATGGTGAGCAAAAGAATGATGGATTTAACCCAGATCTCTTGACTGGGGGTGAATGTTTTGATTTGATCTGCATTCCGTCCATCAATTGTGTGTCTTTTGCTTCCTCGCCCTAAGTGTGCCGGGTATGCCCAGACGTGGGTCCCGGGCTCACTGTGCCACTGGATTCAAGCTATCCTGGCTGAAGAGGGGTGAAACCCCGAAACCGGTCCTAGGATGCTTCTTTCCAGTCCAGGGAGGACCTGGCTTAGCAGTTCGGGCTGGACTGTTCCCATGAGGCACAGGGTCAAGACTGATTTGCATATGGCCAAGTCTAAACTGGGGTGGCATGGTGAGCAAAAGAATGATGGATTTAACCAAGATCTCTTGACTGGGGGTAAATGTTTTGATTTGTTCTGCATTCCGTCCATCAATTGTGTGTCTTTTGCTTCCTCGCCCTAAGAGCACTGGGTATGCCCAGACGTGGGTCCCGGGCTCACTGTGCCACTGGATTCAAGCTATCCTGGCTGAAGAGGGGTGAAACCCCGAAACCGGTCCTAGGATGCTTATTTCCGGTCCAGGGAGGACCTGGCTTAGCAGTTCGGGCTGGACTGTTTCCATGAGGCACAGGGTCAAGACTGATTTGCATATGGCCAGGTCTATACTGGGGTGGCATGGTGAGCAAAAGACTGATGGATTTAACCCAGATCTCTTGACTGGGGGTGAATGTTTTGATTTCGTCTGCATTCCGTCCATCAATTGTGTGTCTTTTGCTTCCTCGCCCTAAGTGCGCCGGGTATGCCCAGACGTGGGTCCCGGGCTCACTGTGCCACTGGATTCAAGCTATCCTGGCTGAAGAGGGGTGAAACCCCGAAACCGGTCCTAGGATGCTTGTTTCCGGTCCAGGGAGGACCTGGCTTAGCAGTTCGGGCTGGACTGTTCCCATGAGGCACAGGGTCAAGACTGATTTGCATATGGCCAGGTCTAAACTGAGGTGGCATGGTGAGCGAGAGAATGATGGATTTAACCCAGATCTCTTGACGGGGGGTGAATGTTTTGATTTGTTCTGCATTCCGTCCATCAATTGTGTGTCTTTTGCTTCCTCGCCCTAAGTGCGCGGGGTATGCCCAGACATGGGTCCCGGGCTCACTGTGCCACTGGATTCAAGCTATCCTGGCTGAAGAGGGTGAAACCCCTAAACCGGTCCTAGGATGCTTGTTTCCGGACCAGGGAGGACCTGGCTTAGCAGTTCAGGCTGGACTGTTCCCATGAGGCACAGGGTCAAGACTGATTTGCATATGGCCAGGTCTAAACTGGGGTGGCATGGTGAGCAAAAGAATGATGGATTTAACCCAGATCTCTTGACTGGGGGTGAATGTTTTGATTTGATCTGCATTCCGTCCATCAATTGTGTGTCTTTTGCTTCCTCGCCCTAAGTGTGCCGGGTATGCCCAGACGTGGGTCCCGGGCTCACTGTGCCACTGGATTCAAGCTATCCTGGCTGAAGAGGGGTGAAACCCCGAAACCGGTCCTAGGATGCTTCTTTCCAGTCCAGGGAGGACCTGGCTTAGCAGTTCGGGCTGGACTGTTCCCATGAGGCACAGGGTCAAGACTGATTTGCATATGGCCAAGTCTAAACTGGGGTGGCATGGTGAGCAAAAGAATGATGGATTTAACCCAGATCTCTTGACTGGGGGTAAATGTTTTGATTTGTTCTGCATTCCGTCCATCAATTGTGTGTCTTTTGCTTCCTCGCCCTAAGAGCACTGGGTATGCCCAGACGTGGGTCCCGGGCTCACTGTGCCACTGGATTCAAGCTATCCTGGCTGAAGAGGGGTGAAACCCCGAAACCGGTCCTAGGATGCTTATTTCCGGTCCAGGGAGGACCTGGCTTAGCAGTTCGGGCTGGACTGTTTCCATGAGGCACAGGGTCAAGACTGATTTGCATATGGCCAGGTCTATACTGGGGTGGCATGGTGAGCAAAAGAATGATGGATTTAACCCAGATCTCTTGACTGGGGGTGAATGTTTTGATTTCGTCTGCATTCCGTCCATCAATTGTGTGTCTTTTGCTTCCTCGCCCTAAGTGCGCCGGGTATGCCCAGACGTGGGTCCCGGGCTCACTGTGCCACTGGATTCAAGCTATCCTGGCTGAAGAGGGGTGAAACCCCGAAACCGGTCCTAGGATGCTTGTTTCCGGTCCAGGGAGGACCTGGCTTAGCAGTTCGGGCTGGACTGTTCCCATGAGGCACAGGGTCAAGACTGATTTGCATATGGCCAGGTCTAAACTGAGGTGGCATGGTGAGCAAGAGAATGATGGATTTAACCCAGATCTCTTGACGGGGGGTGAATGTTTTGATTTGTTCTGCATTCCGTCCATCAATTGTGTGTCTTTTGCTTCCTCGCCCTAAGTGCGCGGGGTATGCCCAGACATGGGTCCCGGGCTCACTGTGCCACTGGATTCAAGCTATCCTGGCTGAAGAGGAGTGAAACCCTGAAACTGGTCCTAGAATGCTTGTTTGGGGTCCAGGGAGGACCTGGCTTAGCAGTTCGGGCTGGACTGTTCCCATGAGGCACAGGGTCAAGACTGATTTGCATATGGCCAAGTCTAAACTGGGGTGGCATGGTGAGCAAAAGAATGATGGATTTAACCAAGATCTCTTGACTGGGGGTAAATGTTTTGATTTGTTCTGCATTCCGTCCATCAATTGTGTGTCTTTTGCTTCCTCACCCTAAGTGCGCCGGGTATGCCCAGATGTGGGTCCCGGGCTCACTGTGCCACTGGATTCAAGCTATCCTGGCTGAAGAGGGGTGAAACCCCGAAACCGGTCCTAGGATGCTTGTTTCCGGGCCAGGGAGGACCTGGCTTAGCAGTTTGGGCTGGACTGTTCCCATGAGGCACAGGGTCAAGACTGATTTGCATATGGCCAGGTCTAAACTGGGGTGGCATGGTGAGCAAAAGAATGATGGATTTAACCCAGATCTCTTGACTGGGGGTGAATGTTTTGATTTGTTCTGCATTCCGTCCATCAATTGTGTGTCTTTTGCTTCCTCGCCCTAAGTGCGCCGGGTATGCCCAGACGTGGGTCCCGGGTCACTGTGCCACTGGATTCAAGCTATCCTGGCTGAAGAGGGGTGAAACCCCGAAACCGGTCCTAGGATGCTTGTTTCCGGACCAGGGAGGACCTGGCTTAGCAGTTCGGGCTGGACTGTTCCCATGAGGCACAGGGTCAAGACTGATTTGCATATGGCCAGGTCTAAACTGGGGTGGCATGGTGAGCAAAAGAATGATGGATTTAACCCAGATCTCTTGACTGGGGGTGAATGTTTTGATTTGATCTGCATTCCGTCCATCAATTGTGTGTCTTTTGCTTCCTCGCCCTAAGTGTGCCGGGTATGCCCAGACGTGGGTCCCGGGCTCACTGTGCCACTGGATTCAAGCTATCCTGGCTGAAGAGGGGTGAAACCCCGAAACCGGTCCTAGGATGCTTCTTTCCAGTCCAGGGAGGACCTGGCTTAGCAGTTCGGGCTGGACTGTTCCCATGAGGCACAGGGTCAAGACTGATTTGCATATGGCCATAAACTGTGGTGGCATGGTGAGCAAAAGAATGATGGATTTAACCCAGATGTCTTGACTGGGGGTGAATGTTTTGATTTGTTCTGCATTCCGTCCATCAATTGTGTGTCTTTTGCTTCCTCGCCCTAAGTGCGCCGGGTATGCCCAGACGTGGGTCCCGGGCTCACTGTGCCACTGGAGTCAAACTATCCTGGCTGAAGAGGGGTGAAACCCCGAAACCGGTCCTAGGATGCTTGTTTCCGGTCCAGGGAGGACCTGGCTTAGCAGTTTGGGCTGGATTGTTCCCATGAGGCACAGGGTCAAGACTGATTTGCATATGGCCAGGTCTAAACTGAGTTGGCATGGTGAGAAAAAGAATGATGGATTTAACCCAGATCTCTTGACTGGGGGTGAATGTTTTGATTTGTTCTGCATTCCGTCCATCAATTGTGTGTCTTTTGCTTCCTCACCCTAAGTGCGCCGGGTATGCCCAGATGTGGGTCCCGGGCTCACTGTGCCACTGGATTCAAGCTATCCTGGCTGAAGAGGGGTGAAACCCCGAAACCGGTCCTAGGATGCTTGTTTCCGGGCCAGGGAGGACCTGGCTTAGCAGTTTGGGCTGGACTGTTCCCATGAGGCACAGGGTCAAGACTGATTTGCATATGGCCAGGTCTAAACTGGGGTGGCATGGTGAGCAAAAGAATGATGGATTTAACCCAGATCTCTTGACTGGGTGTGAATGTTTTGATTTGTTCTGCATTCCGTCCATCAATTGTGTGTCTTTTGCTTCCTCGCCCTAAGTGCGCCGGGTATGCCCAGACGTGGGTCCCGGGTCACTGTGCCACTGGATTCAAGCTATCCTGGCTGAAGAGGGTGAAACCCCGAAACCGGTCCTAGGATGCTTGTTTCCGGACCAGGGAGGACCTGGCTTAGCAGTTCGGGCTGGACTGTTCCCATGAGGCACAGGGTCAAGACTGATTTGCATATGGCCAGGTCTAAACTGGGGTGGCATGGTGAGCAAAAGAATGATGGATTTAACCCAGATCTCTTTACTGGGGGGTGAATGTTTTGATTTGATCTGCATTCCGTCCATCAATTGTGTGTCTTTTGCTTCCTCGCCCTAAGTGTGCCGGGTATGCCCAGACGTGGGTCCCGGGCTCACTGTGCCACTGGATTCAAGCTATCCTGGCTGAAGAGGGGTGAAACCCCGAAACCGGTCCTAGGATGCTTCTTTCCAGTCCAGGGAGGACCTGGCTTAGCAGTTCGGGCTGGACTGTTCCCATGAGGCACAGGGTCAAGACTGATTTGCATATGGCCAAGTCTAAACTGGGGTGGCATGGTGAGCAAAAGAATGATGGATTTAACCAAGATCTCTTGACTGGGGGTAAATGTTTTGATTTGTTCTGCATTCCGTCCATCAATTGTGTGTCTTTTGCTTCCTCGCCCTAAGAGCACTGGGTATGCCCAGACGTGGGTCCCGGGCTCACTGTGCCACTGGATTCAAGCTATCCTGGCTGAAGAGGGGTGAAACCCCGAAACCGGTCCTAGGATGCTTATTTCCGGTCCAGGGAGGACCTGGCTTAGCAGTTCGGGCTGGACTGTTTCCATGAGGCACAGGGTCAAGACTGATTTGCATATGGCCAGGTCTATACTGGGGTGGCATGGTGAGCAAAAGACTGATGGATTTAACCCAGATCTCTTGACTGGGGGTGAATGTTTTGATTTCGTCTGCATTCCGTCCATCAATTGTGTGTCTTTTGCTTCCTCGCCCTAAGTGCGCCGGGTATGCCCAGACGTGGGTCCCGGGCTCACTGTGCCACTGGATTCAAGCTATCCTGGCTGAAGAGGGGTGAAACCCCGAAACCGGTCCTAGGATGCTTGTTTCCGGTCCAGGGAGGACCTGGCTTAGCAGTTCGGGCTGGACTGTTCCCATGAGGCACAGGGTCAAGACTGATTTGCATATGGCCAGGTCTAAACTGAGGTGGCATGGTGAGCGAGAGAATGATGGATTTAACCCAGATCTCTTGACGGGGGGTGAATGTTTTGATTTGTTCTGCATTCCGTCCATCAATTGTGTGTCTTTTGCTTCCTCGCCCTAAGTGCGCGGGGTATGCCCAGACATGGGTCCCGGGCTCACTGTGCCACTGGATTCAAGCTATCCTGGCTGAGAGGGTGAAACCCCTAAACCGGTCCTAGGATGCTTGTTTCCGGACCAGGGAGGACCTGGCTTAGCAGTTCAGGCTGGACTGTTCCCATGAGGCACAGGGTCAAGACTGATTTGCATATGGCCAGGTCTAAACTGGGGTGGCATGGTGAGCAAAAGAATGATGGATTTAACCCAGATCTCTTGACTGGGGGTGAATGTTTTGATTTGATCTGCATTCCGTCCATCAATTGTGTGTCTTTTGCTTCCTCGCCCTAAGTGTGCCGGGTATGCCCAGACGTGGGTCCCGGGCTCACTGTGCCACTGGATTCAAGCTATCCTGGCTGAAGAGGGGTGAAACCCCGAAACCGGTCCTAGGATGCTTCTTTCCAGTCCAGGGAGGACCTGGCTTAGCAGTTCGGGCTGGACTGTTCCCATGAGGCACAGGGTCAAGACTGATTTGCATATGGCCAAGTCTAAACTGGGGTGGCATGGTGAGCAAAAGAATGATGGATTTAACCAAGATCTCTTGACTGGGGGTAAATGTTTTGATTTGTTCTGCATTCCGTCCATCAATTGTGTGTCTTTTGCTTCCTCGCCCTAAGAGCACTGGGTATGCCCAGACGTGGGTCCCGGGCTCACTGTGCCACTGGATTCAAGCTATCCTGGCTGAAACCGGTCCTAGGATGCTTATTTCCGGTCCAGGGAGGACCTGGCTTAGCAGTTCGGGCTGGACTGTTTCCATGAGGCACAGGGTCAAGACTGATTTGCATATGGCCAGGTCTATACTGGGGTGGCATGGTGAGCAAAAGAATGATGGATTTAACCCAGATCTCTTGACTGGGGGTGAATGTTTTGATTTCGTCTGCATTCCGTCCATCAACTGTGTGTCTTTTGCTTCCTCGCCCTAAGTGCGCCGGGTATGCCCAGACGTGGGTCCCGGGCTCACTGTGCCACTGGATTCAAGCTATCCTGGCTGAAGAGGGGTGAAACCCCGAAACCGGTCCTAGGATGCTTGTTTCCGGTCCAGGGAGGACCTGGCTTAGCAGTTCGGGCTGGACTGTTCCCATGAGGCACAGGGTCAAGACTGATTTGCATATGGCCAGGTCTAAACTGAGGTGGCATGGTGAGCAAGAGAATGATGGATTTAACCCAGATCTCTTGACTGGGGGTGAATGTTTTGATTTGTTCTGCATTCCGTCCATCAATTGTGTGTCTTTTGCTTCCTCGCCCTAAGTGCGCGGGGTATGCCCAGACATGGGTCCCGGGCTCACTGTGCCACTGGATTCAAGCTATCCTGGCTGAAGAGGAGTGAAACCCTGAAACTGGTCCTAGAATGCTTGTTTCCGGTCCAGGGAGGACCTGGCTTAGCAGTTCGGGCTGGACTGTTCCCATGAGGCACAGGGTCAAGACTGATTTGCATATGGCCATAAACTGGGGTGGCATGGTGAGCAAAAGAATGATGGATTTAACCCAGATCTCTTGACTGGGGGTGAATGTTTTGATTTGTTCTGCATTCCGTCCATCAATTGTGTGTCTTTTGCTTCCTCGCCCTAAGTGCGCCGGGTATGCCCAGACGTGGGTCCCGGGCTCACTGTGCCACTGGAGTCAAGCTATCCTGGCTGAAGAGGGGTGAAACCCCGAAACCGGTCCTAGGATGCTTGTTTCCGGTCCAGGGAGGACCTGGCTTAGCAGTTTGGGCTGGATTGTTCCCATGAGGCACAGGGTCAAGACTGATTTGCATATGGCCAGGTCTAAACTGGGGTGGCATGGTGAGCAAAAGAATGATGGATTTAACCTAGATCTCTTGACTGGGGGTGAATGTTTTGATTTGTTCTGCATTCCGTCCATCAATTGTGTGTCTTTTGCTTCCTCGCCCTAAGTGCGTCGGGTATGCCCAGACGTGGGTCCCGGGCTCACTGTGCCACTGGAGTCAAGCTATCCTGGCTGAAGAGGGGTGAAACCCCGAAACCGGTCCTAGGATGCTTGTTTCCGGTCCAGGGAGGACCTGGCTTAGCAGTTTGGGCTGGATTGTTCCCATGAGGCACAGGGTCAAGACTGATTTGCATATGGCCAGGTCTAAACTGGGTTGGCATGGTGAGAAAAAGAATGATGGATTTAACCCAGATCTCTTGACTGGGGGTGAATGTTTTGATTTGTTCTGCATTCCGTCCATCAATTGTGTGTCTTTTGCTTCCTCACCCTAAGTGCGCCGGGTATGCCCAGATGTGGGTCCCGGGCTCACTGTGCCACTGGATTCAAGCTATCCTGGCTGAAGAGGGGTGAAACCCCGAAACCGGTCCTAGGATGCTTCTTTCCAGTCCAGGGAGGACCTGGCTTAGCACTTCGGGCTGGACTGTTCCCATGAGGCACAGGGTCAAGACTGATTTGCATATGGCCAAGTCTAAACTGGGGTGGCATGGTGAGCAAAAGAATGATGGATTTAACCAAGGTCTCTTGACTGGGGGTAAATGTTTTGATTTGTTCTGCATTCCGTCCATCAATTGTGTGTCTTTTGCTTCCTCTCCCTAAGAGCACTGGGTATGCCCAGACCTGGGTCCCGGGCTCACTGTGCCACTGGATTCAAGCTATCCTGGCTGAAGAGGGGTGAAACCCCGAAACCGGTCCTAGGATGCTTATTTCCGGTCCAGGGAGGACCTGGCTTAGCAGTTCGGGCTGGACTGTTTCCATGAGGCACAGGGTCAAGACTGATTTGCATATGGCCAGGTCTATACTGGGGTGGCATGGTGAGCAAAAGACTGATGGATTTAACCCAGATCTCTTGACTGGGGGTGAATGTTTTGATTTCGTCTGCATTCCGTCCATCAATTGTGTGTCTTTTGCTTCCTCGCCCTAAGTGCGCCGGGTATGCCCAGACGTGGGTCCCGGGCTCACTGTGCCACTGGATTCAAGCTATCCTGGCTGAAGAGGGGTGAAACCCCGAAACCGGTCCTAGGATGCTTGTTTCCGGTCCAGGGAGGACCTGGCTTAGCAGTTCGGGCTGGACTGTTCCCATGAGGCACAGGGTCAAGACTGATTTGCATATGGCCAGGTCTAAACTGAGGTGGCATGGTGAGCGAGAGAATGATGGATTTAACCCAGATCTCTTGACGGGGGTGAATGTTTTGATTTGTTCTGCATTCCGTCCATCAATTGTGTGTCTTTTGCTTCCTCGCCCTAAGTGCGCGGGGTATGCCCAGACATGGGTCCCGGGCTCACTGTGCCACTGGATTCAAGCTATCCTGGCTGAAGAGGGGTGAAACCCCGAAACCGGTCCTAGGATGCTTCTTTCCAGTCCAGGGAGGACCTGGCTTAGCAGTTCGGGCTGGACTGTTCCCATGAGGCACAGGGTCAAGACTGATTTGCATATGGCCAAGTCTAAACTGGGGTGGCATGGTGAGCAAAAGAATGATGGATTTAACCAAGATCTCTTGACTGGGGGTAAATGTTTTGATTTGTTCTGCATTCCGTCCATCAATTGTGTGTCTTTTGCTTCCTCGCCCTAAGAGCACTGGGTATGCCCAGACGTGGGTCCCGGGCTCACTGTGCCACTGGATTCAAGCTATCCTGGCTGAAGAGGGGTGAAACCCCGAAACCGGTCCTAGGATGCTTATTTCCGGTCCAGGGAGGACCTGGCTTAGCAGTTAGGGCTGGACTGTTTCCATGAGGCACAGGGTCAAGACTGATTTGCATATGGCCAGGTCTATAGTGGGGTGGCATGGTGAGCAAAAGAATGATGGATTTAACCCAGATCTCTTGACTGGGGGTGAATGTTTTGATTTCGTCTGCATTCCGTCCATCAATTGTGTGTCTTTTGCTTCCTCGCCCTAAGTGCGCCGGGTATGCCCAGACGTGGGTCCCGGGCTCACTGTGCCACTGGATTCAAGCTATCCTGGCTGAAGAGGGGTGAAACCCCGAAACCGGTCCTAGGATGCTTGTTTCCGGTCCAGGGAGGACCTGGCTTAGCAGTTCGGGCTGGACTGTTCCCATGAGGCACAGGGTCAAGACTGATTTGCATATGGCCAGGTCTAAACTGAGGTGGCATGGTGAGCAAGAGAATGATGGATTTAACCCAGATCTCTTGACGGGGGTGAATGTTTTGATTTGTTCTGCATTCCGTCCATCAATTGTGTGTCTTTTGCTTCCTCGCCCTAAGTGCGCGGGGTATGCCCAGACATGGGTCCCGGGCTCACTGTGCCACTGGATTCAAGCTATCCTGGCTGAAGAGGAGTGAAACCCTGAAACTGGTCCTAGAATGCTTGTTTCCGGTCCAGGGAGGACCTGGCTTAGCAGTTCGGGCTGGACTGTTCCCATGAGCCACAGGGTCAAGACTGATTTGCATATGGCCATAAACTGGGGTGGCATGGTGAGCAAAAGAATGATGGATTTAACCCAGATCTCTTGACTGGGGGTGAATGTTTTGATTTGTTCTGCATTCCGTCCATCAATTGTGTGTCTTTTGCTTCCTCGCCCTAAGTGCGCCGGGTATGCCCAGACGTGGGTCCCGGGCTCAATGTGCCACTGGAGTCAAGCTTTCCTGGCTGAAGAGGGGTGAAACCCCGAAACCGGTCCTAGGATGCTTGTTTCCGGTCCAGGGAGGACCTGGCTTAGCAGTTTGGGCTGGATTGTTCCCATGAGGCACAGGGTCAAGACTGATTTGCATATGGCCAGGTCTAAACTGGGGTGGCATGGTGAGAAAAAGAATGATGGATTTAACCCAGATCTCTTGACTGGGGGTGAATGTTTTGATTTGTTCTGCATTCCGTCCATCAATTGTGTGTCTTTTGCTTCCTCACCCTAAGTGCGCCGGGTATGCCCAGATGTGGGTCCCGGGCTCACTGTGCCACTGGATTCAAGCTATCCTGGCTGAAGAGGGGTGAAACCCCGAAACCGGTCCTAGGATGCTTGTTTCCGGGCCAGGGAGGACCTGGCTTAGCAGTTCGGGCTGGACTGTTCCCATGAGGCACAGGGTCAAGACTGATTTGCATATGGCCAGGTCTAAACTGGGGTGGCATGGTGAGCAAAAGAATGATGGATTTAACCCAGATCTCTTGACTGGGGGTGAATGTTTTGATTTGTTCTGCATTCCGTCCATCAATTGTGTGTCTTTTGCTTCCTCGCCCTAAGTGCGTCGGGTATGCCCAGACGTGGGTCCCGGGCTCACTGTGCCACTGGAGTCAAGCTATCCTGGCTGAAGAGGGGTGAAACCCCGAAACCGGTCCTAGGATGCTTGTTTCCGGTCCAGGGAGGACCTGGCTTAGCAGTTTGGGCTGGATTGTTCCCATGAGGCACAGGGTCAAGACTGATTTGCATATGGCCAGGTCTAAACTGGGTTGGCATGGTGAGAAAAAGAATGATGGATTTAACCCAGATCTCTTGACTGGGGGTGAATGTTTTGATTTGTTCTGCATTCCGTCCATCAGTTGTGTGTCTTTTGCTTCCTCACCCTAAGTGCGCCGGGTATGCCCAGATGTGGGTCCCGGGCTCACTGTGCCACTGGATTCAAGCTATCCTGGCTGAAGAGGGGTGAAACCCCGAAACCGGTCCTAGGATGCTTGTTTCCGAGCCAGGGAGGACCTGGCTTAGCAGTTTGGGCTGGACTGTTCCCATGAGGCACAGGGTCAAGACTGATTTGCATATGGCCAGGTCTAAACTGGGGTGGCATGGTGAGCAAAAGAATGATGGATTTAACCCAGATCTCTTGACTGGGGGTGAATGTTTTGATTTGTTCTGCATTCCGTCCATCAATTGTGTGTCTTTTGCTTCCTCACCCTAAGTGCGCCGGATATGCCCAGACGTGGGTCCCGGGCTCACTGTGCCACTGTATTCAAGCTATCCTGGCTGAAGAGGGGTGAAACCCGAAACCGGTCCTAGAATGCTTGTTTCCGGTCCAGGGAGGACCTGGCTTAGCAGTTCGGGCTGGACTGTTCCCATGAGGCACAGGGTCAAGTCTGATTTGCATATGGCCAGGTCTAAACTGGGGTGGCATGGTGAGCAAAAGAATGATGGATTTAACCCAGATCTCTTGACTGGGGGTGAATGTTTTGATTTGTTCTGCATTCTGTCCATCAATTGTGTGTCTTTTGCTTCCTCGCCCTAAGTGCGCCGGGTATGCCCAGACGTGGGTCCCGGGCTCACTGTGCCACTGGATTCAAGCTATCCTGGCTGAAGAGGAGTGATACCCTGAAACCGGTCTTAGGATGCTTGTTTCCGGTCCAGGGAGGACCTGGCTTAGCAGTTCGAGCTGGACTTTTCCCATGAGGCACAGGGTCAAGACTGATTTGCATATGGCCAGGTCTAAACTGGGGTGGCATGGTGAGCAAAAGAATGATGGATTTAACCCAGATCTCTTGACTGGGGGTGAATGTTTTGATTTGTTCTGCATTCCGTCCATCAATTGTGTGTCTTTTGCTTCCTCGCCCTAAGTGCGCCGGGTATGCCCAGACGTGGGTCCTGGGCTCACTGTGCCACTAGATTCAAGCTATTCTGGCTGAAGAGGGTGAAACCCCGAAACCGGTCCTAGGATACTTGTTTCCGGTCCAGGGAGGACCTGGCTTAGCAGTTCGGGCTGGACTGTTCCCATGAGGCACAGGGTCAAGACTGATTTGCATATGGCCAGGTCTAAACTGGGGTGGCACGGTGAGCAAACAAATGATGGATTTAACCCAGATCTCTTGACTGGGGGTGAATGTTTTGATTTGTTCTGCATTCCGTCCATCAATTGTGTGTCTTTTGCTTCCTCGCCCTAAGTGCGCCGGGTATGCCCAGACGTGGGTCCCGGTCTCACTGTGCCACTGGATTCAAACTATCCTGGCTGAAGAGGGGTGAAACCCCGAAACCGGTCCTAGGATGCTTGTTTCTGGTCCAGGGAGGACCTGGCTTAGCAGTTCGGGCTGGACTGTTCCCATGAGGCACAGGGTCAAGACTGATTTGCATATGGCCAGGTCTAAACTGGGGTGGCATGGTGAGCAAAAGAATGATAGATTTAACCCAGATCTCTTGACTGGGGGTGAATGTTTTGATTTGTTCTGCATTCCGTCCATCAATTGTGTGTCTTTTGCTTCCTCGCCCTAAGTGCGCCGGGTATGCGCAGACGTGGGTCCCGGGTCACTGTGCCACTGGATTCAAGCTATCCTGGCTGGAGAGGGGTGAAACCCCGAAACCGGTCCTAGGATGCTTATTTCCGGTCCAGGGAGGACCTGGCTTAGCAGTTCGGGCTGGACTGTTCCCATGAGGCATAGGGTCAAGACTGATTTGCATATGGCCAGGTCTAAACAGGGGTGGCATGGTGAGCAAAAGAATGATGGATTTAACCCAGATCTCTTGACTGGGGGTGAATGTTTTGATTTGTTCTGCATTCCGTCCATCAATTGTGTGTCTTTTGCTTCCTCGCCCTAAGTGCGCCGGGTATGCCCAGACGTGGGTCCCGGGCTCACTGTGCCACTGGATTCAAGCTATCCTGGCTGAAGAGGGGTGAAATCCCGAAACCGGTCCTAGAATGCTTGTTTCCAGTCCAGGTAGGACCTGGCTTAGCAGTTCGGGCTGGACTGTTCTCATGAGGCACAGGGTCAAGACTGATTTGCATATGGCCAGGTCTAAACTGGGGTGGCATGGTGAGCAAAAGAATGATGGATTTAACCCAGATCTCTTGACTGGGGGTGAATGTTTTGATCTGTTCTGCATTCTGTCCATCAATTGTGTGTCTTTTGCTTCCTCGCCCTAAGTGCGCTGGGTATGCCCAGACGTGGGTCCCGGGCTCACTGTGCCACTGGATTCAAGCTATCCTGGCTGAAGAGGGTGAAACCCTGAAACCGGTCCTAGGATGCTTGTTTCCGGTCCAGGGAGGACCTGGCTTAGCAGTTCGGGCTGGACTGTTCCCATGAGGCACAGGGTCAAGACTGATTTGCATATGGCCAGGTCTAAACTGGGGTGGCATGGTGAGCAAAAGAATGATGGATTTAACCCAGATCTCTTGACTGGGGGTGAATGTTTTGATTTGTTCTGCATTCCGTCCATCAATTGTGTGTCTTTTGCTTCCTCGCCCTAAGTGCGCTGGGTATGCCCAGACGTGGGTCCCGGGCTCACTGTGCCACTGGATTCAAGCTATCCTGGCTGAAGAGGGGTGAAACCCCGAAACCGGTCCTAGGATGCTTGTTTCCGGTCCAGGGAGGACCTGGCTTAGCAGTTCGGGCTGGACTGTTCCCATGAGGCACAGGGTCAAGACTGATTTGCATATGGCCAGGTCTAAACTGGGGTGGCATGGTGAGCAAAAGAATGATGGAGTTAACCCACATCTCTTGACTGGGGGTGAATGTTTTGATTTCGTCTGCATTCCGTCCATCAATTGTGTGTCTTTTGCTTCCTCGCCCTAAGTGCGCCGGGTATGCCCAGACGTGGGTCCCGGGCTCACTGTGCCACTGGATTCAAGCTATCCTGGCTGAAGAGGGGTGAAACCCCGAAACCGGTCCTAGGATGCTTGTTTCCGGTCCAGGGAGGACCTGGCTTAGCAGTTCGGGCTGGACTGTTCCCATGAGGCACAGGGTCAAGACTGATTTGCATATGGCCAGGTCTAAACTGGGGTGGCATGGTGAGCAAAAGAATGATGGATTTAACCCAGATCTCTTGACTGGGGGTAAATGTTTTGATTTGTTCTGCATTCCGTCCATCAATTGTGTGTCTTTTGCTTCCTCGCCCTAAGTGCACCGGGTATGCCCAGACGTGGGTCCCGGGCTCACTGTGCCACTGGATTCATGCTATCCTGGCTGAAGAGGGGTGAAACCCCGAAACCGGTCCTAGGATGCTTGTTGCCGGTCCAGGGAGGACCTGGCTTAGCAGTTCGGGCTGGACTGTTCTCATGAGGCACAGGGTCAAGACTGATTTGCATATGGCCAGGTCTAAACTGGGGTGGCATGGTGAGCAAAAGAATGATGGATTTAACCCAGATCTCTTGACTGGGGGTGAATGTTTTGATTTGTTCTGCATTCCGTCCATTAATTGTGTGTCTTTTGTTTCCTCGCCCTAAGTGCGCCGGGTATGCCCAGACGTGGGTCCCGGGCTCACTGTGCCACTGGATTCAAGCTATCCTGGCTGAAGAGGGGTGAAACCCCGAAACCGGTCCTAGGATGCTTGTTTCCGGTCCAGGAAGTACCTGGCTTAGCAGTCCGTGCTGGACTATTCCCATGAGGCACAGGGTCAAGACTGATTTGCATATGGCCAGGTCTAAACTGGGGTGGCATGGTGAGCAAAAGAATGATGGATTTAACCCAGATCTCTTGACTGGGGGTGAATGTTTTGATTTCGTCTGCATTCCGTCCATCAATTGTGTGTCTTTTGCTTCCTCGCCCTAAGTGCGCCGGGTATGCCCAACGTGGGTCCTGGGCTCACTGTGCCACTGGATTCAAGCTATCCTGGCTGAAGAGGGGTGAAACCCCGAAAACGGTCCTAGGATGCTTGTTTCCGGTCCAGGGAGGACCTGGCTTAGCAGTTCGGGCTGGACTGTTCCCATGAGGCACAGGGTCAAGACTGATTTGCATATGGCCAGGTCTAAACTGGGGTGGCATGGTGAGCAAAAGAATGATGGATTTAACCCAGATCTCTTGACTGGGGGTGAATGTTTTGATTTGTTCGGCATTCCGTCCATCAATTGTGTGTCTTTTGCTTCCTCGCCCTAAGTGCGCCGGCTATGCTCAGACGTGGGTCCCGGCCTCACTGTGCCACTGGATTCAAGCTATCCTGGCTGAAGAGGGGTGAAACCCCGAAAACGGTCCTAGGATGCTTGTTTCCGGTCCAGGGAGGACCTGGCTTAGCAGTTCGGGCTGGACTGTTCCCATGAGGCACAGGGTCAAGACTGATTTGCATATGGCCAGGTCTAAACTGGGGTGGCATGGTGAGCAAAAGATTGATGGATTTAACCCAGATCTCTTGACTGGGGGTGAATGTTTTGATTTGTTCTGCATTCCGTCCATCAATTGTGTGTCTTTTGCTTCCTCACCCTAAGTGCGCCGGGTATGCCCAGACGTGGGACCCGGGTCACTGTGCCACTGGATTCAAGCTATCCTGGCTGAAGAGGGGTGAAACCCCGAAACCGGTGCTAGGATGCTTGTTTCCGGTCCAGGGAGGACCTGGCTTAGCAGTTCGGGCTGGACTGTTCCCATGATGCACAGGGTCAAGACTGATTTGCATATGGCCAGGTCTAAACTGGGGTGGCATGGTGAGCAAAAGAATGATGGATTTAACCCAGATCTCTTGACTGGGGGTGAATGTTTTGATTTGATCTGCATTCCGTCCATCAATTGTGTGTCTTTTGCTTCCTCGCCCTAAGTGTGCCGGGTATGCCCAGACGTGGGTCCCGGGCTCACTGTGCCACTGGATTCAAGCTATCCTGGCTGAAGAGGGGTGAAACCCCGAAACCGGTCCTAGGATGCTTCTTTCCAGTCCAGGGAGGACCTGACTTAGCAGTTCGGGCTGGACTGTTCCCATGAGGCACAGGGTCAAGACTGATTTGCATATGGCAAAGTCTAAACTGGGGTGGCATGGTGAGCAAAAGAATGATGGATTTAACCCAGATCTCTTGACTGGGGGTAAATGTTTTGATTTGTTCTGCATTCCGTCCATCAATTGTGTGTCTTTTGCTTCCTCGCCCTAAAAGCACTGGGTATGCCCAGACGTGGGTCCCGGGCTCACTGTGCCACTGGATTCAAGCTATCCTGGCTGAAGAGGGGTGAAACCCCGAAACCGGTCCTAGGATGCTTGTTTCCGGTCCAGGGAGGACCTGTCTTAGCAGTTCGGGCTGGACTGTTTCCATGAGGCACAGGGTCAAGACTGATTTGCATATGGCCAGGTCTATACTGGGGTGGCATGATGAGCAAAAGAATGATGGATTTAACCCAGATCTCTTGACTGGGGGTGAATGTTTTGATTTCGTCTGCATTCCGTCCATCAATTGTGTGTCTTTTGCTTCCTCGCCCTAAGTGCGCCGGGTATGCCCAGACGTGGGACCCGGGCTCACTGTGCCACTGGATTCAAGCTATCCTGGCTGAAGAGGGGTGAAACCCCGAAACCGGTCCTAGGATGCTTGTTTCCGGTCCAGGGAGGACCTGGCTTAGCAGTTCGGGCTGGACTGTTCCCATGAGGCACAGGGTCAAGACTGATTTGCATATGACCAGGTCTAAACTGAGGTGGCATGGTGAGCAAAAGAATGATGGATTTAACCCAGACCTCTTGACTGGGGGTGAATGTTTTGATTTGTTCTGCATTCCGTCCATCAATTGTGTGTCTTTTGCTTCCTCGCCCTAAGTGCGCCGGGTATGCCCAGACGTGGGTCCCGGGCTCACTGTGCCACTGGATTCAAGCTATCCTGGCTGAAGAGGGTGAAACCCTGAAACCGGTCCTAGGATGCTTGTTTCCGGTACAGGGAGGACCTGGCTTAGCAGTTCGGGCTGGACTGTTCCCATGAGGCACAGGGTCAAGACTGATTTGCATATGGCCAGGTCTAAACTGGGGTGGCATGGTGAGCAAAAGAATGATGGATTTAACCCAGATCTCTTGACTGGGGGTGAATGTTTTGATTTGTTCTGCATTCCGTCCATCAATTGTGTGTCTTTTGCTTCCTCGCCCTAAGTGCGCCGGGTATGCCCAGACGTGGGTCCCGGGCTCACTGTGCCACTGGATTCAAGCTATCCTGGCTGAAGAGGGGTGAAACCCCGAAACCGGTCCTAGGATGCTTGTTTCCGGTCCAGGGAGGACCTGGCTTAGCAGTTTGGGCTGGATTGTTCCCATGAGGCACAGGGTCAAGACTGATTTGCATATGGTCAGGTCTAAACTGGGGTGGCATGGTGAGAAAAGAATGATGGATTTAACCCAGATCTCTTGACTGGGGGTGAATGTTTTGATTTGTTCTGCATTCCGTCCATCAATTGTGTGTCTTTTGCTTCCTCACCCTAAGTGCGCCGGGTATGCCCAGATGTGGGTCCCGGGCTCACTGTGCCACTGGATTCAAGCTATCCTGGCTGAAGAGGGGTGAAACCCCGAAACAGGTCCTAGGATGCTTGTTTCCGGGCCAGGGAGGACCTGGCTTAGCAGTTCGGGCTGGACTGTTCCCATGAGGCACAGGGTCAAGACTGATTTGCATATGGCCAGGTCTAAACTGGGGTGGCATGGTGAGCAAAAGAATGATGGATTTAACCCAGATCTCTTGACTGGGGGTGAATGTTTTGATTTGTTCTGCATTCCGTCCATCAATTGTGTGTCTTTTGCTTCCTCGCCCTAAGTGCGCTGGGTATGCCCAGACATGGGTCCCGGGCTCACTGTGCCACTGGATTCAAGCTATCCTGGCTGAAGAGGGGTGAAACCCCGAAACCGGTCCTAGGATGCTTATTTCCGGTCCAGGGAGGACCTGGCTTAGCAGTTCGGTCTGGACTGTTCCCATGAGGCACAGGGTCAAGACTGATTTGCATATGGCCAGGTCTAAACAGGGGTGGAATGGTGAGCAAAAGAATGATGGATTTAACCCAGATCTCTTGACTGGGGGTGAATGTTTTGATTTGTTCTGCATTCCGTCCATCAATTGTGTGTCTTTTACTTCCTCACCCTAAGTGCGCCGGATATGCCCAGACGTGGGTCCCGGGCTCACTGTGCCACTGTATTCAAGCTATCCTGGCTGAAGAGGGGTGAAACCCCGAAACCGGTCCTAGAATGCTTGTTTCCGGTCCAGGGAGGACCTGGCTTAGCAGTTCGGGCTGGACTGTTCCCATGAGGCACAGGGTCAAGTCTGATTTGCATATGGCCAGGTCTAAACTGGGGTGGCATGGTGAGCAAAAGAATGATGGATTTAACCCAGATCTCTTGACTGGGGGTGAATGTTTTGATTTGTTCTGCATTCTGTCCATCAATTGTGTGTCTTTTGCTTCCTCGCCCTAAGTGCGCCGGGTATGCCCAGACGTGGGTCCCGGGCTCACTGTGCCACTGGATTCAAGCTATCCTGGCTGAAGAGGAGTGATACCCTGAAACCGGTCTTAGGATGCTTGTTTCCGGTCCAGGGAGGACCTGGCTTAGCAGTTCGAGCTGGACTTTTCCCATGAGGCACAGGGTCAAGACTGATTTGCATATGGCCAGGTCTAAACTGGGGTGGCATGGTGAGCAAAAGAATGATGGATTTAACCCAGATCTCTTGACTGGGGGTGAATGTTTTGATTTGTTCTGCATTCCGTCCATCAATTGTGTGTCTTTTGCTTCCTCGCCCTAAGTGCGCCGGGTATGCCCAGACGTGGGTCCTGGGCTCACTGTGCCACTGGATTCAAGCTATTCTGGCTGAAGAGGGGTGAAACCCCGAAACCGGTCCTAGGATACTTGTTTCTGGTCCAGGGAGGACCTGGCTTAGCAGTTCGGGCTGGACTGTTCCCATGAGGCACAGGGTCAAGACTGATTTGCATATGGCCAGGTCTAAACAGGGGTGGCATGGTGAGCAAAAGAATGATGGATTTAACCCAGATCTCTTGACTGGGGGTGAATGTTTTGATTTGTTCTGCATTCCGTCCATCAATTGTGTGTCTTTTGCTTCCTCGCCCTAAGTGCGCCGGGTATGCCCAGACGTGGGTCCCGGGCTCACTGTGCCACTGGATTCAAGCTATCCTGGCTGAAGAGAGGTGAAATCCCGAAACCGGTCCTAGAATGCTTGTTTCCGGTCCAGGTAGGACCTGGCTTAGCAGTTCGGGCTGGACTGTTCTCATGAGGCACAGGGTCAAGACTGATTTGCATATGGCCAGGTCTAAACTGGGGTGGCATGGTGAGCAAAAGAATGATGGATTTAACCCAGATCTCTTGACTGGGGGTGAATGTTTTGATTTGTTCTGCATTCCGTCCATCAATTGTGTGTCTTTTGCTTCCTCGCCCTAAGTGCGCCGGGTATGCCCAGACGTGGGTCCCGGGTCACTGTGCCACTGGATTCAAGCTATCCTGGCTGAAGAGGGGTGAAACCCCGAAACCGGTCCTAGGATGCTTGTTTCCGGATCCAGGGAGGACCTGGCTTAGCAGTTCGGGCTGGACTGTTCCCATGAGGCACAGGGTCAAGACTGATTTGCATATGGCCAGGTCTAAACTGGGGTGGCATGGTGAGCAAAAGAATGATGGATTTAACCCAGATCTCTTGACTGGGGGTGAATGTTTTGATTTGATCTGCATTCCGTCCATCAATTGTGTGTCTTTTGCTTCCTCGCCCTAAGTGTGCCGGGTATGCCCAGACGTGGGTCCCGGGCTCACTGTGCCACTGGATTCAAGCTATCCTGGCTGAAGAGGGGTGAAACCCCGAAACCGGTCCTAGGATGCTTCTTTCCAGTCCAGGGAGGACCTGGCTTAGCACTTCGGGCTGGACTGTTCCCATGAGGCACAGGGTCAAGACTGATTTGCATATGGCCAAGTCTAAACTGGGGTGGCATGGTGAGCAAAAGAATGATGGATTTAACCAAGGTCTCTTGACTGGGGGTAAATGTTTTGATTTGTTCTGCATTCCGTCCATCAATTGTGTGTCTTTTGCTTCCTCTCCCTAAGAGCACTGGGTATGCCCAGACCTGGGTCCCGGGCTCACTGTGCCACTGGATTCAAGCTATCCTGGCTGAAGAGGGGTGAAACCCCGAAACCGGTCCTAGGATGCTTATTTCCGGTCCAGGGAGGACCTGGCTTAGCAGTTCGGGCTGGACTGTTTCCATGAGGCACAGGGTCAAGACTGATTTGCATATGGCCAGGTCTATACTGGGGTGGCATGGTGAGCAAAAGACTGATGGATTTAACCCAGATCTCTTGACTGGGGGTGAATGTTTTGATTTCGTCTGCATTCCGTCCATCAATTGTGTGTCTTTTGCTTCCTCGCCCTAAGTGCGCCGGGTATGCCCAGACGTGGGTCCCGGGCTCACTGTGCCACTGGATTCAAGCTATCCTGGCTGAAGAGGGTGAAACCCCGAAACCAGTCCTAGGATGCTTGTTTCCGGTCCAGGGAGGACCTGGCTTAGCAGTTCGGGCTGGACTGTTCCCATGAGGCACAGGGTCAAGACTGATTTGCATATGGCCAGGTCTAAACTGAGGTGGCATGGTGAGCGAGAGAATGATGGATTTAACCCAGATCTCTTGACGGGGGGTGAATGTTTTGATTTGTTCTGCATTCCGTCCATCAATTGTGTGTCTTTTGCTTCCTCGCCCTAAGTGCGCGGGGTATGCCCAGACATGGGTCCCGGGCTCACTGTGCCACTGGATTCAAGCTATCCTGGCTGAAGAGGGGTGAAACCCCGAAACCGGTCCTAGGATGCTTCTTTCCAGTCCAGGGAGGACCTGGCTTAGCAGTTCGGGCTGGACTGTTCCCATGAGGCACAGGGTCAAGACTGATTTGCATATGGCCAAGTCTAAACTGGGGTGGCATGGTGAGCAAAAGAATGATGGATTTAACCCAGATCTCTTGACTGGGGGTAAATGTTTTGATTTGTTCTGCATTCCGTCCATCAATTGTGTGTCTTTTGCTTCCTCGCCCTAAGAGCACTGGGTATGCCCAGACGTGGGTCCCGGGCTCACTGTGCCACTGGATTCAAGCTATCCTGGCTGAAGAGGGGTGAAACCCCGAAACCGGTCCTAGGATGCTTATTTCCGGTCCAGGGAGGACCTGGCTTAGCAGTTAGGGCTGGACTGTTTCCATGAGGCACAGGGTCAAGACTGATTTGCATATGGCCAGGTCTATAGTGGGGTGGCATGGTGAGCAAAAGAATGATGGATTTAACCCAGATCTCTTGACTGGGGGTGAATGTTTTGATTTCGTCTGCATTCCGTCCATCAATTGTGTGTCTTTTGCTTCCTCGCCCTAAGTGCGCCGGGTATGCCCAGACGTGGGTCCCGGGCTCACTGTGCCACTGGATTCAAGCTATCCTGGCTGAAGAGGGGTGAAACCCCGAAACCGGTCCTAGGATGCTTGTTTCCGGTCCAGGGAGGACCTGGCTTAGCAGTTCGGGCTGGACTGTTCCCATGAGGCACAGGGTCAAGACTGATTTGCATATGGCCAGGTCTAAACTGAGGTGGCATGGTGAGCAAGAGAATGATGGATTTAACCCAGATCTCTTGACTGGGGGTGAATGTTTTGATTTGTTCTGCATTCCGTCCATCAATTGTGTGTCTTTTGCTTCCTCGCCCTAAGTGCGCGGGGTATGCCCAGACATGGGTCCCGGGCTCACTGTGCCACTGGATTCAAGCTATCCTGGCTGAAGAGGAGTGAAACCCTGAAACTGGTCCTAGAATGCTTGTTTCCGGTCCAGGGAGGACCTGGCTTAGCAGTTCGGGCTGGACTGTTCCCATGAGCCACAGGGTCAAGACTGATTTGCATATGGCCATAAACTGGGGTGGCATGGTGAGCAAAAGAATGATGGATTTAACCCAGATCTCTTGACTGGGGGTGAATGTTTTGATTTGTTCTGCATTCCGTCCATCAATTGTGTGTCTTTTGCTTCCTCGCCCTAAGTGCGCCGGGTATGCCCAGACGTGGGTCCCGGGCTCAATGTGCCACTGGAGTCAAGCTTTCCTGGCTGAAGAGGGGTGAAACCCCGAAACCGGTCCTAGGATGCTTGTTTCCGGTCCAGGGAGGACCTGGCTTAGCAGTTTGGGCTGGATTGTTCCCATGAGGCACAGGGTCAAGACTGATTTGCATATGGCCAGGTCTAAACTGGGGTGGCATGGTGAGAAAAAGAATGATGGATTTAACCCAGATCTCTTGACTGGGGGTGAATGTTTTGATTTGTTCTGCATTCCGTCCATCAATTGTGTGTCTTTTGCTTCCTCACCCTAAGTGCGCCGGGTATGCCCAGATGTGGGTCCCGGGCTCACTGTGCCACTGGATTCAAGCTATCCTGGCTGAAGAGGGTGAAACCCCGAAACCGGTCCTAGGATGCTTGTTTCCGGGCCAGGGAGGACCTGGCTTAGCAGTTCGGGCTGGACTGTTCCCATGAGGCACAGGGTCAAGACTGATTTGCATATGGCCAGGTCTAAACTGGGGTGGCATGGTGAGCAAAAGAATGATGGATTTAACCCAGATCTCTTGACTGGGGGTGAATGTTTTGATTTGTTCTGCATTCCGTCCATCAATTGTGTGTCTTTTGCTTCCTCGCCCTAAGTGCGTCGGGTATGCCCAGACGTGGGTCCCGGGCTCACTGTGCCACTGGAGTCAAGCTATCCTGGCTGAAGAGGGGTGAAACCCCGAAACCGGTCCTAGGATGCTTGTTTCCGGTCCAGGGAGGACCTGGCTTAGCAGTTTGGGCTGGATTGTTCCCATGAGGCACAGGGTCAAGACTGATTTGCATATGGCCAGGTCTAAACTGGGTTGGCATGGTGAGAAAAAGAATGATGGATTTAACCCAGATCTCTTGACTGGGGGTGAATGTTTTGATTTGTTCTGCATTCCGTCCATCAGTTGTGTGTCTTTTGCTTCCTCACCCTAAGTGCGCTGGGTATGCCCAGATGTGGGTCCCGGGCTCACTGTGCCACTGGATTCAAGCTATCCTGGCTGAAGAGGGGTGAAACCCCGAAACCGGTCCTAGGATGCTTGTTTCCGGGCCAGGGAGGACCTGGCTTAGCAGTTTGGGCTGGACTGTTCCCATGAGGCACAGGGTCAAGACTGATTTGCATATGGCCAGGTCTAAACTGGGGTGGCATGGTGAGCAAAAGAATGATGGATTTAACCCAGATCTCTTGACTGGGGGTGAATGTTTTGATTTGTTCTGCATTCCGTCCATCAATTGTGTGTCTTTTGCTTCCTCACCCTAAGTGCGCCGGATATGCCCAGACGTGGGTCCCGGGCTCACTGTGCCACTGTATTCAAGCTATCCTGGCTGAAGAGGGTGAAACCCCGAAACCGGTCCTAGAATGCTTGTTTCCGGTCCAGGGAGGACCTGGCTTAGCAGTTCGGGCTGGACTGTTCCCATGAGGCACAGGGTCAAGTCTGATTTGCATATGGCCAGGTCTAAACTGGGGTGGCATGGTGAGCAAAAGAATGATGGATTTAACCCAGATCTCTTGACTGGGGGTGAATGTTTTGATTTGTTCTGCATTCTGTCCATCAATTGTGTGTCTTTTGCTTCCTCGCCCTAAGTGCGCCGGGTATGCCCAGACGTGGGTCCCGGGCTCACTGTGCCACTGGATTCAAGCTATCCTGGCTGAAGAGGAGTGATACCCTGAAACCGGTCTTAGGATGCTTGTTTCCGGTCCAGGGAGGACCTGGCTTAGCAGTTCGAGCTGGACTTTTCCCATGAGGCACAGGGTCAAGACTGATTTGCATATGGCCAGGTCTAAACTGGGGTGGCATGGTGAGCAAAAGAATGATGGATTTAACCCAGATCTCTTGACTGGGGGTGAATGTTTTGATTTGTTCTGCATTCCGTCCATCAATTGTGTGTCTTTTGCTTCCTCGCCCTAAGTGCGCCGGGTATGCCCAGACGTGGGTCCTGGGCTCACTGTGCCACTAGATTCAAGCTATTCTGGCTGAAGAGGGGTGAAACCCCGAAACCGGTCCTAGGATACTTGTTTCCGGTCCAGGGAGGACCTGGCTTAGCAGTTCGGGCTGGACTGTTCCCATGAGGCACAGGGTCAAGACTGATTTGCATATGGCCAGGTCTAAACTGGGGTGGCACGGTGAGCAAACAAATGATGGATTTAACCCAGATCTCTTGACTGGGGGTGAATGTTTTGATTTGTTCTGCATTCCGTCCATCAATTGTGTGTCTTTTGCTTCCTCGCCCTAAGTGCGCCGGGTATGCCCAGACGTGGGTCCCGGTCTCACTGTGCCACTGGATTCAAACTATCCTGGCTGAAGAGGGGTGAAACCCCGAAACCGGTCCTAGGATGCTTGTTTCTGGTCCAGGGAGGACCTGGCTTAGCAGTTCGGGCTGGACTGTTCCCATGAGGCACAGGGTCAAGACTGATTTGCATATGGCCAGGTCTAAACTGGGGTGGCATGGTGAGCAAAAGAATGATAGATTTAACCCAGATCTCTTGACTGGGGGTGAATGTTTTGATTTGTTCTGCATTCCGTCCATCAATTGTGTGTCTTTTGCTTCCTCGCCCTAAGTGCGCCGGGTATGCGCAGACGTGGGTCCCGGGTCACTGTGCCACTGGATTCAAGCTATCCTGGCTGGAGAGGGGTGAAACCCCGAAACCGGTCCTAGGATGCTTATTTCCGGTCCAGGGAGGACCTGGCTTAGCAGTTCGGGCTGGACTGTTCCCATGAGGCATAGGGTCAAGACTGATTTGCATATGGCCAGGTCTAAACAGGGGTGGCATGGTGAGCAAAAGAATGATGGATTTAACCCAGATCTCTTGACTGGGGGTGAATGTTTTGATTTGTTCTGCATTCCGTCCATCAATTGTGTGTCTTTTGCTTCCTCGCCCTAAGTGCGCCGGGTATGCCCAGACGTGGGTCCCGGGCTCACTGTGCCACTGGATTCAAGCTATCCTGGCTGAAGAGGGGTGAAATCCCGAAACCGGTCCTAGAATGCTTGTTTCCAGTCCAGGTAGGACCTGGCTTAGCAGTTCGGGCTGGACTGTTCTCATGAGGCACAGGGTCAAGACTGATTTGCATATGGCCAGGTCTAAACTGGGGTGGCATGGTGAGCAAAAGAATGATGGATTTAACCCAGATCTCTTGACTGGGGGTGAATGTTTTGATCTGTTCTGCATTCTGTCCATCAATTGTGTGTCTTTTGCTTCCTCGCCCTAAGTGCGCTGGGTATGCCCAGACGTGGGTCCCGGGCTCACTGTGCCACTGGATTCAAGCTATCCTGGCTGAAGAGGGTGAAACCCTGAAACCGGTCCTAGGATGCTTGTTTCCGGTCCAGGGAGGACCTGGCTTAGCAGTTCGGGCTGGACTGTTCCCATGAGGCACAGGGTCAAGACTGATTTGCATATGGCCAGGTCTAAACTGGGGTGGCATGGTGAGCAAAAGAATGATGGATTTAACCCAGATCTCTTGACTGGGGGTGAATGTTTTGATTTGTTCTGCATTCCGTCCATCAATTGTGTGTCTTTTGCTTCCTCGCCCTAAGTGCGCTGGGTATGCCCAGACGTGGGTCCCGGGCTCACTGTGCCACTGGATTCAAGCTATCCTGGCTGAAGAGGGGTGAAACCCCGAAACCGGTCCTAGGATGCTTGTTTCCGGTCCAGGGAGGACCTGGCTTAGCAGTTCGGGCTGGACTGTTCCCATGAGGCACAGGGTCAAGACTGATTTGCATATGGCCAGGTCTAAACTGGGGTGGCATGGTGAGCAAAAGAATGATGGAGTTAACCCACATCTCTTGACTGGGGGTGAATGTTTTGATTTCGTCTGCATTCCGTCCATCAATTGTGTGTCTTTTGCTTCCTCGCCCTAAGTGCGCCGGGTATGCCCAGACGTGGGTCCCGGGCTCACTGTGCCACTGGATTCAAGCTATCCTGGCTGAAGAGGGGTGAAACCCCGAAACCGGTCCTAGGATGCTTGTTTCCGGTCCAGGGAGGACCTGGCTTAGCAGTTCGGGCTGGACTGTTCCCATGAGGCACAGGGTCAAGACTGATTTGCATATGGCCAGGTCTAAACTGGGGTGGCATGGTGAGCAAAAGAATGATGGATTTAACCCAGATCTCTTGACTGGGGGTAAATGTTTTGATTTGTTCTGCATTCTGTCCATCAATTGTGTGTCTTTTGCTTCCTCGCCCTAAGTGCACCGGGTATGCCCAGATGTGGGTCCCGGGCTCACTGTGCCACTGGATTCATGCTATCCTGGCTGAAGAGGGGTGAAACCCCGAAACCGGTCCTAGGATGCTTGTTGCCGGTCCAGGGAGGACCTGGCTTAGCAGTTCGGGCTGGACTGTTCTCATGAGGCACAGGGTCAAGACTGATTTGCATATGGCCAGGTCTAAACTGGGGTGGCATGGTGAGCAAAAGAATGATGGATTTAACCCAGATCTCTTGACTGGGGGTGAATGTTTTGATTTGTTCTGCATTCCGTCCATTAATTGTGTGTCTTTTGTTTCCTCGCCCTAAGTGCGCCGGGTATGCCCAGACGTGGGTCCCGGGCTCACTGTGCCACTGGATTCAAGCTATCCTGGCTGAAGAGGGGTGAAACCCCGAAACCGGTCCTAGGATGCTTGTTTCCGGTCCAGGAAGTACCTGGCTTAGCAGTCCGTGCTGGACTATTCCCATGAGGCACAGGGTCAAGACTGATTTGCATATGGCCAGGTCTAAACTGGGGTGGCATGGTGAGCAAAAGAATGATGGATTTAACCCAGATCTCTTGACTGGGGGTGAATGTTTTGATTTCGTCTGCATTCCGTCCATCAATTGTGTGTCTTTTGCTTCCTCGCCCTAAGTGCGCCGGGTATGCCCAACGTGGGTCCTGGGCTCACTGTGCCACTGGATTCAAGCTATCCTGGCTGAAGAGGGTGAAACCCGAAACGGTCCTAGGATGCTTGTTTCCGGTCCAGGGAGGACCTGGCTTAGCAGTTCGGGCTGGACTGTTCCCATGAGGCACAGGGTCAAGACTGATTTGCATATGGCCAGGTCTAAACTGGGGTGGCATGGTGAGCAAAAGAATGATGGATTTAACCCAGATCTCTTGACTGGGGGTGAATGTTTTGATTTGTTCGGCATTCCGTCCATCAATTGTGTGTCTTTTGCTTCCTCGCCCTAAGTGCGCCGGCTATGCTCAGACGTGGGTCCCGGCCTCACTGTGCCACTGGATTCAAGCTATCCTGGCTGAAGAGGGGTGAAACCCCGAAAACGGTCCTAGGATGCTTGTTTCCGGTCCAGGGAGGACCTGGCTTAGCAGTTCGGGCTGGACTGTTCCCATGAGGCACAGGGTCAAGACTGATTTGCATATGGCCAGGTCTAAACTGGGGTGGCATGGTGAGCAAAAGATTGATGGATTTAACCCAGATCTCTTGACTGGGGGTGAATGTTTTGATTTGTTCTGCATTCCGTCCATCAATTGTGTGTCTTTTGCTTCCTCACCCTAAGTGCGCCGGGTATGCCCAGACGTGGGACCCGGGTCACTGTGCCACTGGATTCAAGCTATCCTGGCTGAAGAGGGGTGAAACCCCGAAACCGGTGCTAGGATGCTTGTTTCCGGTCCAGGGAGGACCTGGCTTAGCAGTTCGGGCTGGACTGTTCCCATGATGCACAGGGTCAAGACTGATTTGCATATGGCCAGGTCTAAACTGGGGTGGCATGGTGAGCAAAAGAATGATGGATTTAACCCAGATCTCTTGACTGGGGGGTGAATGTTTTGATTTGATCTGCATTCCGTCCATCAATTGTGTGTCTTTTGCTTCCTCGCCCTAAGTGTGCCGGGTATGCCCAGACGTGGGTCCCGGGCTCACTGTGCCACTGGATTCAAGCTATCCTGGCTGAAGAGGGGTGAAACCCCGAAACCGGTCCTAGGATGCTTCTTTCCAGTCCAGGGAGGACCTGGCTTAGCAGTTCGGGCTGGACTGTTCCCATGAGGCACAGGGTCAAGACTGATTTGCATATGGCAAAGTCTAAACTGGGGTGGCATGGTGAGCAAAAGAATGATGGATTTAACCCAGATCTCTTGACTGGGGGTAAATGTTTTGATTTGTTCTGCATTCCGTCCATCAATTGTGTGTCTTTTGCTTCCTCGCCCTAAAAGCACTGGGTATGCCCAGACGTGGGTCCCGGGCTCACTGTGCCACTGGATTCAAGCTATCCTGGCTGAAGAGGGGTGAAACCCCGAAACCGGTCCTAGGATGCTTGTTTCCGGTCCAGGGAGGACCTGTCTTAGCAGTTCGGGCTGGACTGTTTCCATGAGGCACAGGGTCAAGACTGATTTGCATATGGCCAGGTCTATACTGGGGTGGCATGATGAGCAAAAGAATGATGGATTTAACCCAGATCTCTTGACTGGGGGTGAATGTTTTGATTTCGTCTGCATTCCGTCCATCAATTGTGTGTCTTTTGCTTCCTCGCCCTAAGTGCGCCGGGTATGCCCAGACGTGGGACCCGGGCTCACTGTGCCACTGGATTCAAGCTATCCTGGCTGAAGAGGGGTGAAACCCCGAAACCGGTCCTAGGATGCTTGTTTCCGGTCCAGGGAGGACCTGGCTTAGCAGTTCGGGCTGGACTGTTCCCATGAGGCACAGGGTCAAGACTGATTTGCATATGACCAGGTCTAAACTGAGGTGGCATGGTGAGCAAAAGAATGATGGATTTAACCCAGACCTCTTGACTGGGGGTGAATGTTTTGATTTGTTCTGCATTCCGTCCATCAATTGTGTGTCTTTTGCTTCCTCGCCCTAAGTGCGCCGGGTATGCCCAGACGTGGGTCCCGGGCTCACTGTGCCACTGGATTCAAGCTATCCTGGCTGAAGAGGGGTGAAACCCTGAAACCGGTCCTAGGATGCTTGTTTCCGGTACAGGGAGGACCTGGCTTAGCAGTTCGGGCTGGACTGTTCCCATGAGGCACAGGGTCAAGACTGATTTGCATATGGCCAGGTCTAAACTGGGGTGGCATGGTGAGCAAAAGAATGATGGATTTAACCCAGATCTCTTGACTGGGGGTGAATGTTTTGATTTGTTCTGCATTCCGTCCATCAATTGTGTGTCTTTTGCTTCCTCGCCCTAAGTGCGCCGGGTATGCCCAGACGTGGGTCCCGGGCTCACTGTGCCACTGGATTCAAGCTATCCTGGCTGAAGAGGGGTGAAACCCCGAAACCGGTCCTAGGATGCTTGTTTCCGGTCCAGGGAGGACCTGGCTTAGCAGTTTGGGCTGGATTGTTCCCATGAGGCACAGGGTCAAGACTGATTTGCATATGGTCAGGTCTAAACTGGGGTGGCATGGTGAGAAAAAGAATGATGGATTTAACCCAGATCTCTTGACTGGGGGTGAATGTTTTGATTTGTTCTGCATTCCGTCCATCAATTGTGTGTCTTTTGCTTCCTCACCCTAAGTGCGCCGGGTATGCCCAGATGTGGGTCCCGGGCTCACTGTGCCACTGGATTCAAGCTATCCTGGCTGAAGAGGGGTGAAACCCCGAAACAGGTCCTAGGATGCTTGTTTCCGGGCCAGGGAGGACCTGGCTTAGCAGTTCGGGCTGGACTGTTCCCATGAGGCACAGGGTCAAGACTGATTTGCATATGGCCAGGTCTAAACTGGGGTGGCATGGTGAGCAAAAGAATGATGGATTTAACCCAGATCTCTTGACTGGGGGTGAATGTTTTGATTTGTTCTGCATTCCGTCCATCAATTGTGTGTCTTTTGCTTCCTCGCCCTAAGTGCGCTGGGTATGCCCAGACATGGGTCCCGGGCTCACTGTGCCACTGGATTCAAGCTATCCTGGCTGAAGAGGGGTGAAACCCCGAAACCGGTCCTAGGATGCTTATTTCCGGTCCAGGGAGGACCTGGCTTAGCAGTTCGGTCTGGACTGTTCCCATGAGGCACAGGGTCAAGACTGATTTGCATATGGCCAGGTCTAAACAGGGGTGGAATGGTGAGCAAAAGAATGATGGATTTAACCCAGATCTCTTGACTGGGGGTGAATGTTTTGATTTGTTCTGCATTCCGTCCATCAATTGTGTGTCTTTTACTTCCTCACCCTAAGTGCGCCGGATATGCCCAGACGTGGGTCCCGGGCTCACTGTGCCACTGTATTCAAGCTATCCTGGCTGAAGAGGGGTGAAACCCCGAAACCGGTCCTAGAATGCTTGTTTCCGGTCCAGGGAGGACCTGGCTTAGCAGTTCGGGCTGGACTGTTCCCATGAGGCACAGGGTCAAGTCTGATTTGCATATGGCCAGGTCTAAACTGGGGTGGCATGGTGAGCAAAAGAATGATGGATTTAACCCAGATCTCTTGACTGGGGGTGAATGTTTTGATTTGTTCTGCATTCTGTCCATCAATTGTGTGTCTTTTGCTTCCTCGCCCTAAGTGCGCCGGGTATGCCCAGACGTGGGTCCCGGGCTCACTGTGCCACTGGATTCAAGCTATCCTGGCTGAAGAGGAGTGATACCCTGAAACCGGTCTTAGGATGCTTGTTTCCGGTCCAGGGAGGACCTGGCTTAGCAGTTCGAGCTGGACTTTTCCCATGAGGCACAGGGTCAAGACTGATTTGCATATGGCCAGGTCTAAACTGGGGTGGCATGGTGAGCAAAAGAATGATGGATTTAACCCAGATCTCTTGACTGGGGGTGAATGTTTTGATTTGTTCTGCATTCCGTCCATCAATTGTGTGTCTTTTGCTTCCTCGCCCTAAGTGCGCCGGGTATGCCCAGACGTGGGTCCTGGGCTCACTGTGCCACTGGATTCAAGCTATTCTGGCTGAAGAGGGGTGAAACCCCGAAACCGGTCCTAGGATACTTGTTTCTGGTCCAGGGAGGACCTGGCTTAGCAGTTCGGGCTGGACTGTTCCCATGAGGCACAGGGTCAAGACTGATTTGCATATGGCCAGGTCTAAACAGGGGTGGCATGGTGAGCAAAAGAATGATGGATTTAACCCAGATCTCTTGACTGGGGGTGAATGTTTTGATTTGTTCTGCATTCCGTCCATCAATTGTGTGTCTTTTGCTTCCTCGCCCTAAGTGCGCCGGGTATGCCCAGACGTGGGTCCCGGGCTCACTGTGCCACTGGATTCAAGCTATCCTGGCTGAAGAGAGGTGAAATCCCGAAACCGGTCCTAGAATGCTTGTTTCCGGTCCAGGTAGGACCTGGCTTAGCAGTTCGGGCTGGACTGTTCTCATGAGGCACAGGGTCAAGACTGATTTGCATATGGCCAGGTCTAAACTGGGGTGGCATGGTGAGCAAAAGAATGATGGATTTAACCCAGATCTCTTGACTGGGGGTGAATGTTTTGATCTGTTCTGCATTCTGTGCATCAATTGTGTGTCTTTTGCTTCCTCGCCCTAAGTGCGCCGGGTATGCCCAGACGTGGGTCCCGGGCTCACTGTGCCACTGGATTCAAGCTATCCTGGCTGAAGAGGGGTGAAACCCCGAAACCGGTCCTAGGATGCTTGTTTCCGGTCCAGGGAGGACCTGGCTTATCAGTTCGGGCTGGACTGTTCCCATGAGGCACAGGGTCAAGACTGATTTGCATATGGCCAGGTCTAAACTGGGGTGGCATGGTGAGCAAAAGAATGATGGATTTAACCCAGATCTCTTGACTGGGGGTGAATGTTTTGATTTGTTCTGCATTCCGTCCATCAATTGTGTGTCTTTTGCTTCCTCGCCCTAAGTGCGCCGGGTATGCCCAGACGTAGGTCCCGGGTCACTGTGCCACTGGATTCAAGCTATCCTGGCTGAAGAGGGGTGAAACCCCGAAACCGGTCTTAGGATGCTTGTTTCCGGTCCAGTGAGGACCTGGATTAGCAGTTCGGGCTGGACTGTTCCCATGAGGCACAGGCTCAAGACTGATTTGCATATGACCAGGTCTAAACTGGGGTGGCATGGTGAGCAAAAGAATGATGGATTTAACCCAGATCTCTTGATTGGGGGTGAATGTTTTGATTTGTTCTGCCTTCCGTCCATCAATTGTGTGTCTTTTGCTTCCTCGCCCTAAGTGTGCCGGGTATGCCCAGACGTGGGTCCCGGGCTCACTGTGCCACTGGATTCAAGCTATCCTGGCTGAAGAGGGGTGAAACCCCGAAACCGGTCCTAGGATGCTTGTTTCCGGGCCAGGGAGGACCTGGCTTAGCAGTTCGGGCTGGACTGTTCCCATGAGGCACAGGGTCAAGACTGATTTGCATATGGCCAGGTCTAAACTGGGGTGGCATGGTGAGCAAAAGAATGATGGATTTAACCCAGATCTCTTGACTGGGGGTGAATGTTTTGATTTGTTCTGCATTCCTTCCATCAATTGTGTGTCTTTTGCTTCCTCGCCCTAAGTGGGCCGGGTATGCCCAGACGTGGGTCCCGGGCTCACTGTGCCACTGGATTCAAGCTATCCTGGCTGAAGAGGGGTGAAACCCCGAAACCGGTCCTAGGATGCTTGTTTCCGGGCCAGGGAGGACCTGGCTTAGCAGTTCGGGATGGACTGTTCCCATGAGGCACAGGGTCAAGGCTGATTTGCATATGGCCAGGTCTAAACTGGGGTGGCATGGTGAGCAAAAGAATGATGGATTTAACCCAGATCTCTTGACTGGGGGTGAATGTTTTGATCTGTTCTGCATTCTGTCCATCAATTGTGTGTCTTTTGCTTCCTCGCCCTAAGTGCGCCGGGTATGCCCAGACGTGGGTCCCGGGCTCACTGTGCCACTGGATTCAAGCTATCCTGGCTGAAGAGGGGTGAAATCCCGAAACCGGTCCTAGAATGCTTGTTTTCGGTCCAGGTAGGACCTGGCTTAGCAGTTAGGGCTGGACTGTTCCCATGAGGCACAGGGTCAAGACTGATTTGCATATGGCCAGGTCTAAACTGGGGTGGCATGGTGAGCAAAAGAATGATGGATTTAACCCAGATCTCTTGACTGGGGGTGAATGTTTTGATTTGTTCTGCATTCCGTCCATCAATTGTGTGTCTTTTGCTTCCTCGCCCTAAGTGCGCCGGGTATGCCCAGACGTGGGTCCCGGGCTCACTGTGCCACTGGATTCAAGCTATCCTGGCTGAAGAGGGGTGAAACCCCGAAACCGGTCCTAGGATGCTTGTTTCCGGTCCAGGGAGGACCTGGCTTAGCAGTTCGGGCTGGACTGTTCCCATGAGGCACAGGGTCAAGACTGATTTGCATATGGCCAGGTCTAAACTGGGGTGGCATGGTGAGCAAAAGAATGATGGATTTAACCCAGATCTCTTGACTGGGGGTGAATGTTTTGATTTGTTCTGCATTCCGTCCATCAATTGTGTGTCTTTTGCTTCCTCGCCCTAAGTGCGCCGGGTATGCCCAGACGTGGGTCCCGGGTCACTGTGCCACTGGATTCAAACTATCCTGGCTGAAGAGGGGTGAAACCCCGAAACCGGTCTTAGGATGCTTGTTTCCGGTCCAGTGAGGACCTGGCTTAGCAGTTCGGGCTGGACTGTTCCCATGAGGCACAGGGTCAAGACTGATTTGCATATGACCAGGTCTAAACTGGGGTGGCATGGTGAGCAAAAGAATGATGGATTTAACCCAGATCTCTTGACTGGGGGTGAATGTTTTGATTTGTTCTGCATTCCATCCATCAATTGTGTGTCTTTTGCTTCCTTGCCCTAAGTGGGCCGGGTATGCCCAGATGTGGGTCCCGGGCTCACTGTGCCACTGGATTCAAGCTATCCTGGCTGAAGAGGGGTGAAACCCCGAAACCGGTCCTAGGATGCTTATTTCCAGTCCAGGGAGGACCTGGCTTAGCAGTTCGGGCTGGACTGTTCCCATGAGGCACAGGGTCAAGACTGATTTGCATATGGCCAGGTCTAAACTGGGGTGGCATGGTGAGCAAAAGAATGATGGATTTAACCCAGATCTCTTGACTGGGGGTGAATGTTTTGATTTGTTCTGCATTCCGTCCATCAATTGTGTGTCTTTTGCTTCCTCGCCCTAAGTGCGCCGGGTATGCACACACACCTGTCCTCACGACATTCAGGGATCATTCTTACAGCTTGTAGTTACTATTGCACACCCACAGACGGCTCTTCAAAATGAGTAGGCTATCCACCAGCGTGCAGAGACTGCAACCAATTACAACATACAGAAACGGCCCTTACAACACTCAGACACTGTCCTTACAACATCCAAAGGCTGTCATTACAACATAAAGAGCCCATCCTAACCACATGCAGTGACTGCCATTACACAGCCGCAGGCTGTCGATCCACCGAAGACTCCTTCAACATCCCCCCTGTCCGTACAGCATTCACAGACTGTTCTGACAAAACATACAGACCGGCTTTACAACATCCACAGACCCTTCTTACAGCAAACTCAGAATGTCCAACACCCAGCCACTGTCCTCACAAGAGCCACAGACTCTTCCTCCAACACACTCTGAATGTCCAGCATCCAGCCACTGTCCTCTCAGCAGTCAGACTCTTATTACAACAACCTCACACTGTCCAACACCGAGCCACTGACCTCACAACAGCCACAGACTCTTCTGACAACAACCTCACAGTACCTAACCTCTAGCAACTGTCCTCCCAACACCCACAGTCTCATCTTCCAACACACTCTCAATATCCAACACCCAGCCACTGTCCTCACAACAGCCACAGACCCTTCTTACAACAACCTCTCAATGGCCAAATTCCAGCAACTTGCGTCACAACAGCCACAGACTCTTCTCACAACAACCTCACAATGCCCAACATCCAGCCACTTTCTTCACAACAGCCACAGACTCGTACAGCAACCTCACAATGTCCAACATCCAGAAACCATCCACACAACAGCCAAAGATTGTTCTTACAACATGCACTGGGTGTCTTTCTCCTGACAGTAGTCAGAAAATGCCCTCAGCTTCCACGGGCTGATCTCACAACAACCTAACACAATCCTTTGCTCCTCGACTGATTATCCTTTCTCATTCCACAGATTGTCGTTGCTTACTCCACAGACTGTCCTTTTCCACCCACAGGTTGTCCCAACAACATCCACAGCCTGTCCTTTCAACCTCCACAGACCATCCTTCCAAAGTCAAAAACTGTCCTTACAAACACCCTCAGACAGTTCTTACAATTCACCATCTGGACGCTGGAGTGCCAGTCACCATAGCCTGAGCATCTGATTCTCCACCCTGCCTGAAGAGTTCCCTCCCAAGCCTGGTGAGCCAGGGGGCGCTCGGCCACAACCCCGAGAGCATTAAAAGATGGTTCAGCCACTGGACTCTTCGTTACCGCTAAAGGATTAACAAGCTGTCCTTATAACATCCGCATAATGTGCTTACAACATCCCCAGACCGGTCTCACGGCATGCAAGGACAGGACACACATACAGGGGATGTCTTTGCAACACCCAGAGGCTACCTTACAGCATAGGGAGTCTGTCCGTACATCATCACACATAGCACAGACAGTCCTCACTACTTCAAAAGATACTTCTTACAACAGCCAAAGACTTTCTTGAATATGTCCCCGTCCTGATCTTACAGCATCTATAGAATGCCCCTACCACATCATAGGACTGCCTTTGAACATCCAAATACTTTTTACAACATACAGACTTACCTTACAACATCCAGCGACTGTCTTTACAGCGTGTACAGTATGTCCTTACAACATCCACAGACTGCCCTTACAGTACCCACAGACTGTTCTTACAACATCCACAGACTGTCCTTACAGTATCCACAGACTGTTCTTACAGTATCCACAGACTGTCCTTACAGCATCCGCAGACTGTCCTTACAGCATCCACAGACTGTCCTTACAACATCCACAGACTGCCCTTACAGTACCCACAGACTGTTCTTACAACATCCACAGACTGTCCTTACAGTACCCACAGACTGTTCTTACAACATCCACAGACTGTCCTTACAGTATCCACAGACTGTTCTTACAGTATCCACAGACTGTCCTTACAGTATCCACAGACTGTCCTTACAGTATCCACAGACTGTTCTTACAGTATCCACAGACTGTCCTTACAACATCCACAGACTGTCCTTACAGTACCCACAGACTATTCTTACAACATCCACAGACTGTCCTTACAGTATCCACAGACTGTTCTTACAGTATCCACAGACTGTCCTTACAGTATCCACAGACTGTCCTTACAGTATCCACAGACTGTTCTTACAGTATCCACAGACTGTCCTTACAACATCCACAGACTGCCCTTACAGTACCCACAGACTGTTCTTACAACATCCACAGACTGTCCTTACAGTATCCACAGACTGTTCTTACAGCATCCACAGACTGTCCTTACAACATCCACAGACTGTTCTTACAGTATCCACAGACTGTCCTTACAGTATCCACAGACTCTTCTTACAGTATCCACAGACTGTCCTTACAGTATCCACAGACTGTCCTTACAGTATCCACAGACTGTTCTTACAGTATCCACAGATTGTTCTTACAACATCCACAGACTGCCCTTACAGTACCCACAGACTGTTCTTACAACATCCACAGACTGTCCTTACAGTATCCACAGACTGTTCTTACAGCATGCACAGTCTGCTCTTACAGAACAGACTATCCTTACAACATCCACAGCCTGTTGTTACAACATCCACAGCCCTTATTTACAGTACGCACAGACTGCCCTTACAACATCCACAGACTGTATTACCCTATCCACAGACTGTTCGTGCATTATGAACAGTCTGACCTTACAAAACAGACAATGCTTTACAAAAGCCACAGACTTTATTTGCAACATCCACAGTCTGTCGTCACAGCATCCCTTCTCACCCCACGGCCCTTCTTTACAGCAAACGCAGACTGCCCTTCTGACAGCCACAGGCCATCTTACAAAATTCACAGACTGTCCTTACAACATCCACAGACTGGCCTTACATCATCCGCAGAATAACCTTACATCAAGCCTGTTCCTGCCACATCAATAGACTGTCCATACATCACTCACACTGTCCTTAAAACCAGTGACACAAGCTGTCCTTGCTACCTCGCCAGACTGCCATAACAGCATGCAGCTTCCACAGACTGTCCTTACAGCATCCACAGACTGTCCTTACAGCATCCACAGACTGTCCTTACAGCATCCGCAGACTGTCCTTACAGCATCCGCAGACTGTCCTTACAGCATCCACAGACTGTCCTTACAGCATCCGCAGACTGTCCTTACAGCATCCGGAGACTGTCCTTACAGCATCCGCAGACTGTCCTTACAGCATCCACAGACTGTCCTTACAGCATCCGCAGACTGTCCTTACAGCATCCACAGACTGTCCTTACAGCATCCGCAGACTGTCCTTACAGCATCCACAGACTGTCCTTACAGCATCCGCAGACTGTCCTTACAGCATCCACAGACTGTCCTTACAGCTTCCACAGACTGTCCTTACAGCATCCACAGACTGTCCTTACAGCTTCCACAGACTGTCCTTACAACATCCACAGACTGGCCTTACATCATCCGCAGAATAACCTTACATCAAGCCTGTTCCTGCCACATCAATAGACTGTCCATACATCACTCACACTGTCCTTAAAACCAGTGACACAAGCTGTCCTTGCTACCTCGCCAGACTGCCATAACAGCATGCAGCTTGTCCTTACAGCATCCACAGACTGTCCTTACAGCATCCACAGACTGTCCTTACAGCATCCACAGACTGTCCTTAGCATGCACACACTTTATTTGCAGCTTCCTTTGGAGAAGGCATTTCATGACAGGTTGGAGCTCCCCATTGAGGGCCTCTCTTATTGTGTTTTATTAACTCTCCGGAGCCCAAGCTGTCCTGGATCAGCTGTTGCAGGGGGAGGGAGGGGGGTCTGGAGAAGGAGGGGCACGAGGTGCCAATGGAGGGGTAGAGGCTGTTTATTCTGTGGGCACCGTAGGGCCCGATGTATCCCCCGCGCTGGGCGCCGTGCCAGGCGGCAGACTGTCAGAGCAGGGTGGCTTGGCTGAGCCTGGAACCCGCTGTGTGCCTGTTTCTTGGCTGTCACAGGCCGTACCCAGCTCTCCGGAGCTGGCAGCGCTCACTCCTGCAAGATGGCACCCACTTCGAAGAGTCAGGCGGAAGTGGGGGGAAGGCAGAGGGGAAGGCGACAGAGGAAGGCAAACATGGACGACGCACTTGTCTGGCGCCTGTGCGTGGCCACCAGTCCCTTGCGACTACGGTGCTTCCCACGTGCAGGATGGTGGCGCGAGCCTAGGCCTTATGCACGCTGTCTGGGAGCGCACAGCTCTGTTAGGCTTTCTTTGCCTATCCAGGATATTAAGCAAAGCAAAATCCTTAATGAGCAAGGTGACAGACAGGGGTGCTGGTTCTGGCCCTTCGCCACTCAGCCTGACCGGCAGGTACCCTAGCTGAATACCCTGGGACTGTACTGGAAGGTTAAAAAGTGTACCTATCTGCCCTGCACAGGTGATCACCTGCCCTTTCTGTGCCCAACAGTTCAAAACATATGAAGGAACATTAACAAACTACTAAACGTCTGCACCGTTGGGGCTCGAAAATTAACGACATTAGCATCAATTTGACGATAATGTCGTTAATTTTCGATCTTCAGACAAGAGTTGGCAAAGCCAATAGATGTGTCGCATTGGCTGCCTTTCTATTGACTTTCTTAATGCCTGTTTGAATTTGCCATGGTTTTTACAAAACGTTATTGTTGGTAAAGCTGCTTCACTCTCATAAATGTAAAAAAAAAACATTGGCAATAAGCAAAAATATTTTTGTTTTCAGCACACATTGCTCTAGTAGTTCCTTGCACTTTAGAGACCCAAGAGCCACCCACCCCACCAGCAACCACCGCTCCCAATGGCTCCAGATCCCAGCAGACCTTGCCCAACTGGACCACCCTCACCTCTGACGACTCCTTCAGGATCATGAAGAGCATCCACTCCGGAGCCTCCTCGGATCCCTGCCCTCACCACATCTTCAACAGAGTCGGCACCTCCATTGCACTCGAACTCTGCTGCACCATCAACTGCTCCATCAAGTCCGCCACCTTAGCTGAAGATTGGAAGCACGCAGAGATCAACCCCCTGCTGAAGAAACCCTCTGGCGACCTGAAGGACCTCAAGAACTACAGATCCATCTCTCTCCTCCCCTTCCAAGCCAAAGTCATTGAGAAAGCCATCAACGCCCAACTCTCTGAGTTCATCGAAACAAACCACATCCTGGACCTCTCCCAATCGGGCTTCAGAAGCAACCACAGCATCAAGAACACTCTCCTCGCCACCACAGATGACATCTGCACCCTCCTCAACGGAGGCGAAACTGCTGCCCTCATCTTCCTGGACCTCTCAGCCGCCTTAGACACTGTCTCCCACCACACCCTCTGCGCAAGACTCCACGATGCTGGCATCTGCAACAAAGTCCTAGAATGGATCTGCTCCTTCCTTGCCGGCCGAACACAGAGAGTCAGCCTTTCACAGTTCAACTCAGAACCCACAGAGATCAGCTGCGGAGTTCCTCAGGACTCCTCCCTGAGCCCCACCCTCTTCAACATCTACATGGACCGCTTGCAGTCATCGTCAGAAGCTATAGACTCAACATCGTCTCCTATGCTGACGACACCCAGCTGATTCTGTACCTCACAGACGAACCCACAGCCGCCAAGAGCAACTTCCACAAAGGGATGAAGTCAGTCACCACCTGGATGAAGGACAGCTGCCTCAAGCTTAACTCAGACATGACCAAAGTCCTCATTCTGGGCTCCACCCCCTTCGCCTGGGACAACTTCTGGTGGCCCGCAGCGCTGAACCCCCCACACCCACGGACCATGCACGAATCCTCAGCATCATCCTGGACTCCTCACTCTCCATGAATCGCCAAATCAACGCCGTTTTGTCCCCCTGCTTCATAAGATCTTCAAGTGGATTCCCACTGAGTCCAGGAAAAAGGTCACCCATGAGCTCGTAAGCAGACTTGACTTCGGCAATGCATTCTACGTTGGCACCACCCAGAAACTCCTAAAGAAACTGCAGAACATTCAGAACGCCTCCGCCAGACTCATCCTGAACATCCCATGCCGCAGCTACATCACCATCCACCTGAGAGACCATCACTGGCTACCTATCAACAAAATAATTACCTTCAAGCTCCTGATGCACGCCTACAAAGCCGTCCACAACGTTGGACCATCATACCTCAACCACCGCCTCTCCTTCTACACTCCCACCAGACATCTGCTCTCTGCCCAACTGGCCCTGGCCACCATCCGACGGATCCGCAAGACCACGGCTGGAGGAAGATCCTTCTCCTACCTCGCTGTGAAGACCTGGAACTCCTTGCCTCTGCACCTGAGGCAATCACTATCGCTGTTGCAATTCAGGAAGGACCTCAAGACCTGGCTCTTCGACTGAACCGCAGATTCACTGCCCCTCCCCCCACTCAGCACATTGAGACCCTCATGGGTGAGTAGTCGTGCTTTATAAAAAACCTGATTGATTGATTGTGTAGATGGGCTCCCTGTGAAAGGGCAGAAGTTTGTCACTCGCAGTGAAGCTAACCAGCGGCTGAAGTGGCCTGACCCATCGCTTCATGTTGTATGTTGTAGTGAGTGAAATAAATCTAAATGTCACAATAACAAATCAGTGGATGAGGAGGGGTGGCTAAAATCCCCCTTATGCAAGCATATTCTACATATAATTTTAGTAAAATAAAAAGGTCTTGGTTAATAACAGACCTAAAAAAATCACAGTAAGAACCAGACAATACTAGTTTAGGATACATATAACAACATCAAGCATGTAATCAAATATACATATGTGGGATAAACACTCAGCAATAAAGCCAACACTTCAGATTTAGGTGGATTTCCTTTGTGAGTCTGTGTTTTTAGTTGCCGAGCTCTGAGAGTCTGGGTATTATCAGGAGCAGAGCTTGGTGTGAGGCTGTGTATTATCAAGAGAAGAACTCTGAGTGAGTCTGGAAATGAACAAGAGCAAAATTATAAGTAAGACTACGTACTACCAGGACAACTTCAAGAGAAATCCCATCAAGAGAAGATGTCAGATGTATTCTAGGTACATTATGTTTACATTATCAAGAGAAGGAATCTGCTATCAAGGGTAGGGCTCCTGTGCTAGTCTACCTGTTATCCTCTGAGTGTGTCCGCTGTCATCAAGAACAGAGCTTTGAGTGATACGCCTCTCTGATATTAAAAGCAGCGTTCTAAATGATTTAGGGTATTATAAATACCAGATCTGTCAGGGACTGTAGGTCATTGGAAGAACATGGTCTTAGAAGAGACCTACAGAACCACTCTGAGAATGATCAAGGCCAAAGCAAATGGACACTTTCTTTATCCATGGGGGCCAGTAGCACATCCTGCACTCCTAGATCTGCACCTAGCAGAGACTGATAATTTCATCTGAGCAGACAAGGAGAAGACAAACTAACAGAATATTGAGACAATACTCTAAATCAGGTTACATGCCATTCTCCATTATTGAGTCTATTAATATTTGCTGATAGCAGATAAGGATCAATAAGATGTAAAAGGCAATTACTATCATAAAACAGTCTTCATATAGAGACCAACTGTGATAAGCCGTGTGTGGTGGCTCAGTGGACTAAAGCATCCCCTGCAGAGGCCTGTGTTCGACCTCATGGTCACAGATTCAAATCCTGGCAGGTCCACTCAGCTGCTCGTCTTTTCTGAGGTCGATAAAATGAATACCATTGAGTTGGGTAACAATAAAACATCTGTTATTCAGCGCCAAGATGCCCCTTTGGGGGTGAACGTGCGCTTTACAAATACTTATGTTATGAGGACTTTTTTCCTCTGAGCGATATCCCAATGCATTTGCCCTAATAATTTGTGGGTATTTTCTTGACCCAATATTTTGAGGAGCTCTGTTCCACGTAACAGTATTCTGGATGCTTTCTCCAATCGCATAGTACTATAGGACATCATTTTTTCTTGACCACAGTATTTTTAGGGTCCGTGTTATTCCTGGTAATGCTTTCTTTAAGGTGTTTTACCATTTTTGTTTACTATAACTCAGTACTACTGATGGCTATTACTGCTATAAATATGTATTTATGATTCTTTTTACGTCTGCTGTGAATCAATGTTTCAGATGGAAAATATGTTGTTGGTCGCACAAGTTTCTGCTGCGCATCCATACTTCAAACTGGGAAAACATATGTATATGGTTTTTGAACAGCGGATACAAACTTTACATAGGACTCTATTAAAAATTGTCACTTTTCAATGAATTTATTTGCTCCCCATCAGATCCGCCTTTAAAACAGACCAATGTAAGCTCTGTGCAAGCATATGAGATTTGGTTGCAAACAAGTACATGGGTGTCCAACAGTTGTTTTTCAGAAATTATCATTGGTGTAGAATATGTTCACCATAAATGGCCACGCATTACCATGCCACATTTATGCTGGGCATTAACCATATATGTACAAATATGTGATTTATGATATAGCAATCGCCCTCATGCTATATTACACTCACTCGCTTATTAACAGCTGCTCTGATTCTAGTGAGCAGATGCCCCTGGCCAGTGCCATCACGCTGGAGATTGTTCTAGCACCAATGCATAGAGGCTTCTGGTACAGACATATTCTTCTAGACATCCTGGCATTTGAGTTCATGGGTTCCAAGGACATTCTTTAAGCAGAGGCATTTGGATGAGATGAGCTTCTACCTGGGTAGCAGGAGCGGCTGGTGTCAGGAAAATGTGGTGAGGCAGCGGGGGGGGGGGCACGGGTGGGAGGCAGCGCAGGGGGGCTGTACCAAACAAAACAATTTTTAAAAAGTACCTGCCGCTGTTCTGTTCGCCGCTCTGCTCACCGGTTTTCTGCTCTTCTGGGCACCTCTGGCCAATCCAGACGCTGCTCTAATACCCAAGAGAGCAGTGTAGGGATTGGGCGGAGCAGGCTTGTTTTGCGCTCCATCGGGAGCTGGGAGCCTGCGCCTGCTGGTCTCTCCACCCGGCAACACAGCTGGTTTGGAGGGATGTCAGTGCGCATGACGGTTTGGCCATCCAAAGACGGCCGGCCAACCCGTCATGTGCACTGACAGCAGTGCCCCCCACTCCTCCTCCCCCTGCTGCAGTGCTGTGGCCCCACCCCCAAGACTCAGCCACAGGACAAAAAATAAAATGAGCTGCGTTTTATTTTTCGTTTGCCTCTGCGGGCAGTGGGGCGACGCTCCTTAGCGGAAGACCTGCTGCTGCTGGGTAGGTTAGAATTCAAGGAGAAAGCTCACCCTCTGCTCACTTTAACACACTCAGAAGGGCAGACAGTTTGATTCATGGTGTTCGGTACTGGAAACTCCTCCCATTTGTGGATGAAGTGCTAGGTCGTGTTAGTGGATTCTTCTCTGGTGAACAGTTCACCAACAGACCTACGCCAGAGTTATCTCTACCCATGGCATAAGTCCTAAAAAAAGAAGTGGGGGGACGCTGACGTCACGACAGGAAGTGACGTCACGAAAGGTGGCTTGCACCATCAGACTCATTTCCTCCCCTCGCTCACCCCTTAGATGCGATTGCATCAGAGAAGACAGCGCGTGAGCAGCGTTCTGAATGAGCTCCGATCTCGCCCCAGAGAGGCCAAAGAGTGAATGTGTGGCTCCAGTTATCGAGCTCCCGGTAAAATAAGTGGGGGGACGCCGTCCACCCGCGTGGTACCCCGACTCGAGCCCTGTCTCTACCGCTGGCAGATTCTCTAGCAGAGGGGAACTCTCTAGTGGAGGATTTAGCATTTGCTCCAGGAACTGGAGGCCTCCCATTTTCGCCCCCAAGCTCGAAATTATTTGCTCTGGACCCGATTTAAAACTGCTTTGTTACAGGAAGTCATCATTTATGAACAGGCGTTGACGTAAATCATGCAAGTTCCGGAAGACATGGTCAATACAGACAAGGCTCCACTGGTGGAATATCCCCCACCATAAGGATATAATAATGGACGAAATTCCGCGAATGGATTCCATTGAGGTTTTAGTTAATCCTACAAGAGTGCATCCAGTTCTTCACAAGAGCACACCTGGCAACTATAAAGAGCATAGCTAGTTAGTCACAACAGTGCAATAGGCAATTCTCAAAAGCATGCCCTGCTATTCACATGAGCACACCCAGCTAGTCACAAGAACACACCCTTCTATACGAAAAAGAACTATTGCTTGTGGGGCGAATGTCAATATGACCGACAGCCCGGGGGCTGATGGCCCATCAGGTCAATGTTTTCCCATGGTGGAGCCAGTTGAGGCTTTGTTGTTGAACCCCCGGTGGTTCAAAAGTTGGGGGCAGGGGAGTTGGGGGAGCACGATTTTGATAGGGTGAACTCCTGCTCCACTAAACTTTGAACGACCCTCCAGTCTTTGTGACACTTTTAATTATGTCATGTTGCATTCAAGGCACATACTGTATCAATCTCACTTTCACAAGATTGTATTGTATTGCATTGTGATTGCAGTTGTGTAGCACTTACTACCTCTGAAGAGGCGTTGAATCGCTTTACGGCAGGTAGCACGCTACCACAGAACCCAAGGTTCGTGGTCAGTTCAGTGTTATTTCTTATTGTTAGTTATTGGGACTAGCCTTGTGCTCTTAAGGAAATCATTCCATGCATTTCTTACAGGTTCTTTGGGGTAGATTGAATTAATAGGAGTTAGGTGGGATCCTTAGTGGTGCGATCTGAGTTCATGCAGATGGCTGGTTGGGTGAATTTAAAGGCCAGAGGTGAATAGTTATTGTTACATTTTAGAGATGTGGTTGGAAAAAAGGAGAGGCTGAGATGTATACAATGAGGATGGGTAGTTTACAGAAATATAATAATATAAAATAAGACAGACAGACATGTGACGTAGACTAGCCTGTCCTCAAAGAGAGGAGGCATGCAGAATAAGGAGGTTACGTAGAGGGCCTTTCCATAGAAAGAAAGTGGAGAGAATAATCAATAATTTTAAGTCAAGGCCAATTTTTCATCCAGGGTTTTGGGAACACAGTGGAAGGTGGCTTTTTTTGAGCTAGCATGATGCAAACTGAGAATCTAAAGTTGCAGAAGGAAACACCATTATTGGCATGTGACATAGCATATTGTACTGTAGCATTTGTACAGCGCCCACCACTCCCATGTGAGGTGCCCAACCTTATATCCAAGCAAATAGCACGCCACTCCGAAGTATGGAAAATGATGTAGACCAATGCCTGCCCCGCAACAAAAACTTAAATGTAAACCTTCACAAAGCACTTACTTAGCCATGTAAGGGATAGAATGAAGCCACAATGTATTACTGAATAAATAAGATGTAGGGTTAGGTATTGAGACTTTCTCCACTAACAATTTCATAATGTAAAAAGGTTTCAGACAACAATTACATGATTCACTGCATGAACATAACTCTTTAAAGTTTCTACCATGAGCATTTTGTTAATTGACACAACCGGGCTAGTGTTCAGACTGCACAGCTCACAATTAATGTGGTTTGAATGGTCTCTGATGATGTCTAGACACTGGGCAATGGGATGCCAACATCCTAACACATCATCCTTGTGGGGCAGTAAGATAAAGACAACGTGGTGTCACTAGCAGCCAATGGGGATTTGAAAAGTTTTGAAGGTGGCAAAATCTTAGAATTCAATGTGCCTCATCACTCTTGAGGAAAAAAACACTTAAAGCAGGTTTGAAAATAAAAAAGAAAATTACTAACTGGAGGAGATGAGCTCTAGCTCTTCAGGGAAACCCATCTGTAAAATCAAAGGCCTAGAAAGGCCTATGAAAAAACATGGTCTCCATTAATTATGAGAACTAAGATGTAACTTCAATAATGTAAATATCAATTACAAGGAAGAATATTAGTAGCTGCCATACCTATAGTAGAGTCAGTGGGCAACAGTCTATAGGCCCCGTCCTCTCCCTACTCAGTTCTCATCCAAGAAGCATAAGGCGGTATGATTTATATGCATCATAATCACCCCATAGTCGTGGGTATGATATTGGCTGTGTAAGGCCTGTTAGTTTTAATAGATATAAATGCTGTGTGCAATTGTACATAAAAACATTTTTAGCAAACAGACGTTCGCAGTAGGAAACAAACACTTAGGGGGTGATTATGATGGCGGGCGGATCGCCATCGCCAGCCAGGCGGTGGCGATCCGCCCGCCATCTCTACCCGATTTACCCCCCGCCATATTACAATGGGGTGGGTACCGCGGCGGACGCAAAGTGCAAAATGGGAGAAGCAGAAAGGGGGGGAGCAGAAAGTGCTCCTCTCCGAAATGAAAGGAGCTCACTGCTCCCCCCCAGATGAAGTGAAAGGATTGCTGCCCTCCCACTGGCCCCGCCCCCAGACCACTCTCCACAGCCGACCCAAAAAAAAAAAAACACAACACTTCCAACCAGCTCCAAGCAGGTGGCAAATGCTTGTGTATTTGGGTCAGTAGTTATTTTCCCGGAAGGGAAAAAAACATGCAGAATTGGACCCACTATTACGGGTTCTGCATGGTATTCCACATTCTGGCGGGAAACATGTAGGCCTCTGTCATCTCAGTGGTAGATATCAATCAATCAATCAGGGAATTTTAAAGCGTGCTACTCACCCGTGAGGGTCTCAAGGTGCTGGGGAAGGGGGGGCAGCTCCGGGTCAGCCGAAAAGCCAGGTCTTGAGGCTCTTCCTGAAGGTTTGCAGGGTAGGGGAGCGTCTGATGCTGCCTGGGAGCTTGTTCCAGGTCTTGGCTGCGACATAGGAGAAGGCTCTTCCCACTGCTCTTGTTCTGAGGATGCGTGGGGTTTCCGCTAGGGCGAGGTCGGCGGAGCGGAGGTTTCTGTTGGATACGTGGAAAGAGACTCTTTCATTGAGGTATTTGGGTCCGATGTTGTGGAGGGATTTGTAGGCATGGGTGAGTAGCTTGAAGGTTACTCTCTTCTCGACGGGGAGCCAGTGGAGGTCTCGCAGGTGTTGGGTCATGTGCTCGCGTCGTGGGGTGCCGAGGACGAGTCTGGCCGCTGTGTTCTGGATGGTCTGGAGTTTGTGTAGCAGGGATTTGTTGATTTCGGCGTGAAGGGCGTTTCCGTAGTCCAGTCTGCTAGTTATCAGAGCATGGGTGACAGTCTTCCTGGCTTCGGGGGGGATCCACTTGAAGGTCTTGCGGAGGATGCGGAGGGAGTTGAAGCAGGTGGAGGTGACGGCGTTAATCTGGCGAGTCATGGTGAGTGAGGAGTCGAGGATGTTGCCGAGGGTTTGGGCATGGTCCGGGGGGTGGGTAGGTTTTTGAGGGTGGAGGGCCACCGGGTGTTGTCCCAGGCAGTGGGGGAGGGTCCGAGGACCTCAGTCTTTTCCGAGTTGAGCTTTAGGCAGCTGTTGCTCATTCAGGCTGCAACGTCTTTCATTCCTTCCTGGAAGCTGAGTCTGGTGTTTTCGGGGTTCTTCGTGAGGGAGAGGATGAGCTGGGTGTCGTTGGCGTAGGATACTATGCTGAGTCCATGCTGTCTGATGATGGCGGTGAGGGGGGCAATGTAGATGTTGAAGAGCGTGGGGCTGAGCGATGATCCTTGGGGTACTCCGCAGTTGATCTCTGTGGGTTCAGAGAGGAAGGGTGGGAGTCTGATCCTCTGGGTTGTACCGGTGAGAAAGGAGCAGATCCAGTCGAGGGCGGTTCTCCGTATGCCGGCATCGTGAAGTCTGACTGCGAGAGTGCGGTGGGAGACAGTGCCGAAAGCAGCGGAGAGGTCTATCAGGATGAGGGCCGCGGTCTGGCCCTGGTCGATGAGCGTGCGAATGTCGTCGGTGGCGGCAAGGAGGGAGGTCTCGGTGCTGTGGTTACTGTGGAAACCGGATTGGGAAGAGTCGAGGATGGCATTCTCTTGGATGAAGGTCATCAGCTGGGTGTTGATGATTTTCTCAGTAACCTTGGCCGCGAAAGGAAGGAGAGAGATGGGACGGTAGTTTTTCAGGTCCGTAGAGTCGGCTGGGGGCTTCTTGAGGAGGGGCTTGACCTCTGCCCGCTTCCAGTCATCAGGGAAGAAGCCGGATTCGAAGCTGGCGTTGATGATGGGGCGTATCTTGGGTGCTATGGTGGCGGCAGCTCTGTGGAAGATGTGCGGCGGACAGGGGTCTGTGGGGGCTCCAGAGTGGGTGCTCTTCATGGTCATGATGGCTTCTTCGGTGGTGACCAGTGTCCAGGTGGAGATGGTGGGCTGGCTGTCATCGCTGGAGGGAAGGGTGGTTTCTGGAGTTTGTTCGCTGAAGTTGTTGTAGAGGGCCTTGATTTTCAGGTGGAAGTAGGAGCCGAGCTTGTTGCAGAGGTCTTGGGAGGGAGTGACGTCCGTGGCTTCACTGGGGGATTTGGTGAGTTGCTGGATGTTATTGAAGAGTTCCTTTGAGTTGCTGGAGTTGGTGAGGATTTTGTTCCGGATGAAGGTCCGTTTGGTGGATCTTATGAGTTGGTGGTATTCTGTCATGGCGTTCTTGTAGATGGTCTGGTCTTCGGTGGTTTTGCTATTTCTCCATCGTTTTTCGAGACGTCTGCAGGAGCGTCTAGCTTCTTGGAAGTCAGAGGTGAACCAGGTGGCCTTCGGGGGGCGCTGTCTGTCGGGGGTGCGGAGGGGTGCGAGCTTGTCTGTGCAGCTGGTGATCCAGCGGTGTAGTTCCTTGGCTGCAGAGTTGGCGTTTTTGTACGCCACAATTCCAGTACCAAACATCGCAATCAAGGGGGGGCATGGCCTAGCGAGCCAGCATGGCGGTCGCGCTTTAGACGAGCTCCGCTGAGCCCGTCTGAATTATCCTGCATATATCCTGTTTCGTCAGCCCATTACAGCCGAGCTTTCCCGGAGCGTGGGAGGAATCAGCAGGGAACGCGGCGACGGTGAAACCGGCCGTTCCCGAGGACTTTTGAGGCGAGTTCCAGAGGCTCGTCTCTGGGAATTGAAGCTGCCGTACGCTCTCCTGTACCCGGCCAGACTGCGAGTGGTATATCTTGACCTTGCCAGGTAGGTCGCTCCCCCACCACACAGCTCCGCCTGTGTTGTCCTGCCCGCTGCTGCTGCTGGTAAGTTCGCCCCTCTGCTTGTTGCCTCGGTGCCCGTTTTGCCTTCTGTTCCCCTCGTTGCCCCCATTTCTCTGTGCCCGTTTTGCCTTGTGTACCCCTCGTTGCCCCCATTTCTCTGTGCCCGTTTTGCCTTGTGTACCCCTCGTTGCCCCCATTTCTCTGTGCCCGTTTTCCTTCTGTACCCCTCGTTGCCCCCATTTCTCTGTGCCCGTTTTGCCTTGTGTACCCCTCGTTGCCCCCATTTCTCTGTGCCCGATTTTCCTTCTGTACCCCTCGTTGCCCCATTTCTCTGTGCCCGTTTTTCCTTGTGTACCCCTCGTTGCCCCCATTTCTCTGTGCCCGTTTTGCCTTCTGTACCCCTCGTTGCCCCATTTCTCTGTGCCCGTTTTTCCTTCTGTACCCCTCGTTGCCCCCATTTCTCTGTGCCCGTTTTGCCTTGTGTACCCCTCGTTGCCCCATTTCTCTGTCCCTGTTTTTCCTTCTGTACCCCTCGTTGCCCCCATTTCTCTGTGCCCGTTTTGCCTTGTGTACCCCTCGTTGCCCCCATTTCTCTGTGCCCGTTTTGCCTTCTGTACCCCTCGTTGCCCCCATTTCTCTGTGGCCGTTTTGCCTTCTGTACCCCTCGTTGCCCCCATTTTTCTGTGTCCATTTTGACCTTCTGTTCCCCTCGTTGCCTCTCTCCGCTCCCGCTGCTGCGTCCCCGCCCCCCTGACTGTCCATTTGCTGCCCCTGCCTCCCGCCTCCCAGCTGCTCCTCCCTCCCACCTCCCCATAGCTGGCGGCCGCTGCGCGGTGTGCAGAGCGACCCTTGACCTTGCCAGGTAGGTCGCTCCCCCACCACACAGCTCCGCCTGTGTTGTCCTGCCCGCTGCTGCTGCTGGTAAGTTCGCCCCTCTGCTTGTTGCCTCAGTGCCCGTTTTGCCTTCTGTTCCCCTCGTTGCCCCCATTTCTCTGTGCCCGTTTTGCCTTGTGTACCCCTCGTTGCCCCCATTTCTCTGTGCCCGTTTTGCCTTGTGTACCCCTCGTTGCCCCCATTTCTCTGTGCCCGTTTTTCCTTCTGTACCCCTCGTTGCCCCCATTTCTCTGTGCCCGTTTTGCCTTGTGTACCCCTCGTTGCCCCCATTTCTCTGTGCCCGTTTTTCCTTCTGTACCCCTCGTTGCCCCCATTTCTCTGTGCCCGTTTTGCCTTGTGTACCCCTCGTTGCCCCCATTTCTCTGTGCCCGTTTTGCCTTCTGTACCCCTCGTTGCCCCCATTTCTCTGTGTCCGTTTTGCCTTGTGTACCCCTTGTTGCCCCCATTTCTCTGTGCCCGTTTTGCCTTCTGTACCCCTCGTTGCCCCATTACTCTGTGCCCGTTTTGCCTTCTGTACCCCTCGTTGCCCCCATTTCTCTGTGCCCGTTTTGACTTGTGTACCCCTCGTTGCCCCCATTTCTCTGTGCCCGTTTTGCCTTCTGTACCCCTCGTTGCCCCCATTTCTCTGTGCCCGTTTTGCCTTCTGTACCCCTCATTGCCCCCATTTTTCTGTGTCCATTTTGACCTTCTGTTCCCCTCGTTGCCTCTCTCCGCTCCCGCCGCTGCGTCCCCTGCGGCCCCGCCCCCCTGACTGTCCATTTGCTGCGCCTGCCTCCCGCCTCCCAGCTGCTCCTCCCTCCCACCTCCCCATATATGGCGGCCGCTGCGCGGTGAGGAGAGCGACCCTTGACTTTGCCAGGTAGGTCGCTCCCCCACCTCACAGCTCCGCCTGTGTTGTCCTGCCCGCTGCTGCTGCTGGTAAGTTCGCCCCTCTGCTTGTTGCCTCGGTGCCCGTTTTGCCTTCTGTTCTCCTCGTTGCCCCCATTTCTCTGTGCCCGTTTTGCCTTGTGTACCCCTCGTTGCCCCCATTTCTCTGTGCCCGTTTTGCCTTCTGTACCCCTCGTTGCCCCCATTTCTCTGTGCCCGTTTTGCCTTCTGTACCCCTCGTTGCCCCCATTTTTCTGTGTCCTTTTTGACCTTCTGTTCCCCTCGTTGCCTCTCTCCGCTCCCACCGCTGCGTCCCCTGCGGCCCCGCCCCCCTGACTGTCCATTCGTTGCCATTGCCTCCCGCCTCCCAGCTGCTCCTCCCTCCCACCTCCCCATATATGGCGGCCGCTGCGCGGTGAGGAGAGCGACCCTTGACCTTGCCAGGTAGGTCGCTCCCCCACCACACAGCTCCACCTGTGTTGTCCTGCCCGCTGCTGCTGCTGGTAAGTTCGCCCCTCTGCTTGTTGCCTCGGTGCCCGTTTTGCCTTCTGTTCTCCTCGTTGCCCCCATTTCTCTGTGCCCGTTTTGCCTTGTGTACCCCTCGTTGCCCCCATTTCTCTGTGCCCATTTTTCCTTCTGTACCCCTCGTTGCCCCCATTTCTCTGTGCCCGTTTTGCCTTGTGTACCCCTCGTTGCCCCCATTTCTCTGTGCCCATTTTGCCTTCTGTACCCCTCGTTGCCCCCATTTCTCTGTGCCCGTTTTGCCTTGTGTACCCCTTGTTGCCCCCATTTATCTGTGCCCGTTTTGCCTTCTGTACCCCTCGTTGCCCCCATTTTTCTGTGTCCATTTTGACCTTCTGTTCCCCTCGTTGCTCTCTCTCCGCTCCCCGCCGCTGCCTCCCCGCCCCCCTGACTGTCCATTCGCTGCCCCTGCCTCCTGCCTCCCAGCTGCTCCTCCCTCCCACCTCCCCAGCCGCTGGCGCGCCAAAGGCGCGCCTAAGGGAATCCCGTCTGCGCCCGTCCGCGCCTGGACCGGGCCCAGTGCCAGAACCCCTGGTCGTTGCGCCCCCCGCTCCAGCCTCGAGGACCGACGCCGATACGATGCCACCACACTCCACGCTCTCAACCCCGGATGGACACACAACTGCTTCAAGGCCGCCCCGAAACGCACTCATGGTCCCTTCACCTGCCGGAACTGCAGCTACACCAGCCTCAGATCCACCGAAGCGCCCGCCAAGAAGGACCTCAACCACCTCCGATGCATCCTACTGAACACCCGCTCCGCACGCAAACACGCCGTCGAGCACTGGGACCTGCTCGACACATCATCACCAGACGTCGCCTTCCTGACAGAGACCTGGATGAACGACTCCTCCGCACCCGACATCGCCATAGCCATCCCAGACGGCTATAAGATCACCCGCAGAGACCGCATCAACGGAGTAGGAGGAGGAATCGCCATCGTCCACAAGAACACCATCAGGGTCTCGACCAGCACCGACGACATTCTCTGCACCGCCGAACACATGCACTTCCAGATCCACACGGACCCCAACACCACCCTTAGAGGCACCCTTGTCTGCAGACCCCCTGGACCCCGACCCCAGTTCAGCGACTCCATCGCCGACTTCATCAGCACGCACGCCCTGACCTCTACCGACTACATCCTCCTCGGAGACCTGAACTTTCACCTGGAGAACAACAACAACAGCAATTCCACCACCCTGATCGCCAACCTCGCCAACCTCGGACTGAGACAGCTCGTCATAACACCGACCCATTCCACCGGCCACACGCTCGACCCCGTCTTCTCCTTAAGCTCCCACGTCTCCTTCAGCCACACCACCGAACTCCTCTGGACCGACCACCGCTGCATCCACTTCACCTTCCAGAAACCCACCACACACCACCGCACCCAACAGATCCCACGCCGCTGCTGGAGCAAAGTCACCGAAGACCAACTACGGGCAAACCTCGCTGTCAGCCCACCCTCCGACCCATCCAACACCGACGACGCTGCCTGCAACCTCAGACGATGGATAGACGACTGTGCCAACACCCTCGCCCGCTGAAAAAACTCACCTACAGTGACACCACCAAAAGAGCCAGCTGGTTCACCCCGGAACTCCTAGCTTCCAAGCGTACCTGCCGGAAACTAGAGGAGAAATGGCACAGTGAAAAGACACCGGACAGCCACGCAGCCCACAAAGACGCCATCCGTAACCACCACCACCTCATCAGGTCCGCCAAGAGAATCTCCTTCAAAGACCGCCTCGACAACAATGCACACAACAGCAAGGAGCTCTTCAACATCGTGAAGGAACTCTCCAACCCCAGCTCCAACACCAACGACATCCCGACGTCGCAAGCCCTGTGCGATTCCCTCGCCACCTTCTTCCACCGCAAGATCGCCGACATCCACGACAGCTTCAACACCCAGACAGCCCCAACTGAGATCGATGCACCAGACCCGCCGCACACCATCGACCACGACCCCTTGCCAGCCTGGGCCAGCGTGAACATCGATGACACCATCAAGACCATGAGCACGATACACTCCGGCTCCCCGTCAGACCCTTTCCCGCACCACATCTTCAACAAAGCCAGCAGCTCCATCGCACCCCACCTGCGCAACGTTATCAATCTCTCCTTCGAGACCGCGACCTTCCCAGAGAGCTGGAAACACGCAGAGATCAACGCCCTACTCAAAAAACCCAAGGCGGACCCGAGAGACCTCAAGAACTTCCGGCCCATCTCCCTGCTTCCGTTCCCAGCCAAGGTCATCAAGAAGATCGTCAACAGACAGCTAACCCGATACCTCGAAGAAAACAGCATCCTGGACCCATCCCAGTCAGGGTTCCGCAGCAACCACAGCACTGAGACTGCCCTCATCGCCGCCACCGACGACATCAGGACCCTGCTGGACAACGGTGAGACCGCAGCCCTCATCCTGCTGGACCTCTCCGCCGCCTTCGACACTGTCTGCCACTGCACTCTACGCGCACGCCTCCACGACGCAGGGATCCGAGACAAGGCCCTGGAATGGGTCACCTCCTTCCTCGCCGGCAGAACCCAGAGAGTCCGCCTCCCACCATTCTGATCCGAAGCCTCCGAGATCATCTGCGGCGTACCCCAGGGATCATCCCTCAGCCCGACACTGTTCAACATATACATGGCCCTGCTCGCACGCAACGCCAGACAGCACGACCTCAACATAATCTCCTATGCCGACGACACTCAACTGATCCTCTCCCTCACCAAGGACCCCCTCGCCGCCAAATCCAACCTCCATGAAGGAATGAAGGCCGTCGCTGATTGGATGAAGATCAGCCGACTAAAGCTGAACACGGACAAGACAGAGGTCCTCATCCTCGGCTCCAACCCCTCAGCCTGGGACGACTCCTGGTGGCCAACGACACTGGGAGCAGCCCCGACACCCACCGACCACGCACGCAACCTGGGAGTCATCCTCGACTCAACGCTCTCCATGGCCAAGCAAGTCAATGTAGTCTCCTCCTCCTGCTTCAACACCCTCCGCATGCTTCGCAAGATCTACAGGTGGATCCCGACAGATACAAGAAGAACAGTCACCCAGGCCCTCGTCAGTAGCAGACTTGACTATGGGAACGCCCTCTACGCGGGAGCCCCGGCCAAGCTCATCAAGCGACTGCAACGCATACAAAACGCCTCCGCACGCCTGATCCTCGACGTACCACGCCACAGCCACATCACCCCCCACCTGAGGAACCTGCACTGGCTCCCCGTCGACAGGAGAATCTCCTTCAAACTCCTCATCCACGCACACAAGGCACTCCACAAGAGCGGCCCAGCCTACCTCAACAGACGACTCTTCTTCTACGTCCCCAACCGCCAGCTCCGCTCCGCCGACCTCTCCCTCGCCACCGTCCCTCGCATTCGAAGAACAACCACCGGCGGCAGATCCGTCTCCCACCTCGCCGCCAAGACCTGGAACACCCTTCCACTCAGCCTATGACAGACCCAAGACCTGAAGACCTGCTGACCTTCAGGAGGCTACTCAAGACCTGGCTGTTCGACCAGTAGCGGCACCCCCCCCCCTTTTTTTTTTTCCCCCAGCGCCTTGAGACCCTCGCGGGTAAGTAGTGCGCTCTACAAATTCTGTGATTGATTATCAGTCTCGTACCTTGTTCTTTGAGTCGCCCGAAGATGTGTTCAATTGGACAGATGAAACGGTACGGGTGCGGCCGCACACACCGCCCAGGCTGGAGTCAGATTCTTCGACAAGTGATACGGTTCATAAACTGCCCAAGCCTAAACTCAAGGCGACCAGGAGATCAAGATCCAGGCGCCGTTCACACTCTCACAGCGATGCCAGCAGATCTGCCTCGGTACCTCGGCCTAGGAACTCGGCCTCGTAAATATAATGGAACTCTCTCTGTTGGGGGAACTCTTGAAAACATCCGCCCTGGCCGACGAAGCGAAAACGGGGGCTAGTACCCTCGAGTGACTTTTTGTAGTCCGGGGGACTGCCCGTTGCCTATGGGTGGGTTTCAGGGGATTCATTGGTGTGGGCGGGCGGGGGGGCTCCCATTGGGGTCCTCATGCCACCTGCGCCGCGACAGATACTTCAGCGGTTTTGAGGTATTGGGGTGGGGGGCAGTTGGGGGGTTTACATTAATCGTTTGCACTAGATCACTGTTATGTAGGGTCACTACTTGCACTGTCTATGATTATTGTTTCATGTATCAGGACTTGGGCCGTTTTTGTTATTTAATTGCCTGCATCGCCATTGCTTTGAACCGCCGCTCGCTTATGGGCTGTTTCCTGTCCTGCCCATTGATGCTACAGGCTCTATAGATGGCAGCCCCCACAGCTAGGTTACAGGTCCATGCAGGAGATCTCCGGATCGTGAGCTGTAATGTTAGGGGTGCGCTGGACAAAGTAAAGAGAGGGGCCATCCTTCAGCAGGCCAAACGCTATCGGGCTGATGTCCTGCTGCTGCAGGAGACACACCTACTGGGAACAAAGGCCCCTTGTTTCCTTAGGTACGGGTATTTGCAGGTGTTCCACTCTGGGTTTACGAGGGGATCCCGGGGGGTCGCCATCCTTATCCATCGGAGGGTCCCGTATACACACTCCAAGACATGGGTAGATACGCAAGGAAGATACGTCTTTATTAGGGGTACTATTTATGAGGAGCAGGTGGTGTTGGGTAGTGTCTATGCTCCCCCGCCGTTGTCCTGGACATTGGTTGAGCGCCTTACGACCCTTTGGGCAGATATGCGGGATGGACTGGCAGTCGTAGGGGGGACTGGAATGATGTGATGGATCGGGCATTTGATTCCCTTAGCTGGACATATCTGTTTGCTCTGCTGGATCGCCTGAATATGGGTCCACGCTTCCTGTCCTATTTAAAATTGCTATATATGGACCTCACGGCATCGGTCCGCATCGCGGGATCTGCCTCCTTCACTTTTTCCATTGGAGGGGGTACCCGACAGGGTTGCCCATTGCCGCCATTTCTGTTCGCTCTAGCAATGGAGCCCTTGGCGACATGGGTACGGATGGATGCGCAGGTGGCAGGCTTTGAATGGGCCCAGGGACTGTCGGACCGCATAGCTTTATACGCAGATGATGTCCTATTTTTCTTGACAGATGTGAACAGAACACGGCCAAGGCTGCTCCGTATCATGCACATTTTTGGGGAATCGTCGGGTTTGTTTATGAATCCCAGTAAATCCACTTTGTGGGCTCTGGGGCCACGGGTGGAACTGGGCACTTGGGCCTCGGCGGTACAGGTGACTACGGTGGGAATGAAGTACCTGGGAGTCTTCCTGGCAGTCCTGCCGGGTGTGTCCTGGGAACACAATATGATGCCGGTCTGGGCGCGGGTGCGCGAAGAGCTGAAAACCTTGTCTCATATGCCCCTTTCCATCCCAGGTCGGTCGGCCATCTTCAAGATGGTATCGCTACCGCGGCTGCTCTACCGGCTGCAGAATTAGCCCTTCCCCGTCCCCCCCTCGTGGTTTCGCCAAGTCAACTCGGCCTTAGGGCAATTTTTGTGGGCGGGAAAGACACCCAGAGTGGCATTGCGGACATGTTTTCAATCGACATACAGTGGCGGGCTGGCCACTTCGGATGTCCAATCCTACTACATGGCATCGCATTTACTGATCTTAAATGACTGGTGGTATGGGGACAGGACTGACCCCGCATACGCGTTAGAGAGGAGATGCATGGGGTCCAATACTTTGCATACCATTCTCTACTCGGCACCAATGCGCAATTCCCTACCCTCGGCCACCAAGGTAGTATTTCAAGTGTGGAAGCAGGCTCTGCGGAAGATGGGGTGGTGGGGCAGACTAACAAAGGAGACTCCACTTTGGTCCAATGGGAGATTGCCACAACTAGCTACTTTAGCAGGCTTCCTAGGTTGGGACAATGTGGGGATCTCTACCCTAGGGGATGTGATGCGGGGCACGGTTCTGAAGTCTTTTCAAGATCTCCAACACGAATATCAGATGCCAAAGACCCAATTTTATAAATATCTCCAGTTCAGACATGCCCTACTCCCCAGTGTAATGGGATTGGAGTCCCTCCCTGATTTTTGTCCCATTGAAGCTAAACTGTTTACGGGAGATTTACAAGACCATAAAATCTCTAAAATCTATCAATCGCTTGTGACAAACTGCCCTACTACATTAGATAGACTTAGGGGGGTGTGGGAGGAGGACCTTGGCCCTTTGGAGAGCGATGACTGGACGGAGGCGCTGGCCTCCCCTCGGGAGGCGGCGATCGCAATGCGACTCCAGCTAATCCAGTTTAACTATTTACATTGAGTATATTATACTAGAGTCAGGTTGTGGAAGGCAGGCCTAGTGGCGTCCCCGATTTGCCTAAGATGTGGTCGGGAGGAGGGCACTCTATTTCATACGGTCTTGCCGTGTGTAGTGATTGCGAAGTTCTGGCGGGGGTTTTGGCCTGTCTGGCGGAGGTTCTGGGGTGGGGGCTCCCCTTCTCACCTAAATTCGCACTGTTACATGTCATGGAGGGTGTGGGGGGCAATATCTATAAGCGCCACCTAATGCTATTGGGATTTACATTAGCCAAACGTGATATTGCACGAAAGTGGAAGGCAGAGGCCCCGCCTTCCTTGTCAGCATGGAAGACTGGCCTTGATTTCAACATGGGCCTGGAGACTCCTATCTTTAAAGCACGGGGGTGCCCGCAAAAGCATTTTAAGATCTGGAAGCGTTGGGCGGACTATAGAGGCCTCTATCTGGAGCCCACTTCTGCTGCAGATGCTACTGGACTGTGAGAAGCTGGCAGGACGGTGGTGCAGGGGACCAATATCTCAGCGAGAATTGTCATTGATGTGGTAGGATTTGAAGTGATGTTTGAGATGCAGTACACAACAGTGCTAGGGGGCGAGTTTTATTGGTTCTGTATTATTCTTTCATTTTTTTTGAAAAATATTTATATTAAATGTCAATGCATAATTTTTTGTATTTCAACTGTAGCAGATGTCTTCTGGGTTACAGAGCCCTGCACTGTATTTGCCATTTGACGCAATAAAATGTGTTCACAAAAAAAAAAAAACATCGCAATCAACCTCACATGTGACGGTTCGAGCATAGATGCACACGGTATTTTTCCGAAGGTAAGAAGCATTTTTATCTCCCCAGTACTCGCAGTTTGTCCAACAACAGGCATGCATTCCCCACAGTCATTGTCATTTATTAATCTGCAGAAACATTGTGAATGAACTCGTGCTTTTGTGACCGCATCGGGATTTAACAGCTTTCCCTAGCGTAAAGAACTTAAAGGTATCATCACTTTAAAAATGTGTTTATGCTACACCGCTTTCGTCTATCTATACTGTATATTGATTACCTTTCAGGACAGGTTCCTGCAATAAATATTTGTGAAGTTTTTTCTTATTAGTCTACAGAGTTTCATCAGTTCTAGTAAGTGGCTATCTTGTTACCACCACAGTTTAGCCCTAGTATTGACTCAGTGTTTTTAAATTAGCATGTCGGGATTATTTTTTAGACGGTGAACCCTTTGCGATTCTCTTACCTTTCTTCACATCTTAACTATCAACGCTTTAATCTGTTTTTCACCTTTTAGGTGATGGCATTATCCCTAACTTTCACTTCAGTCACTAGAAAACACTACGTGCGGTTGGTGAAGGAGTTATTCAATCTGATTTTACAGTTCTGTTTAAAAAACCAGTAACTTTACAGCCCTCAGTGAACACTCCTTCAATAACATTTCATATTAATTCAGACATAGATATTGCATGCACAAGAGCACCTCCTTCCTGTATATAATGCATAATTAAAGAAGCATTTTCATTGATTATTTTTACAGTGGCCCCTGAAGAAGGGATTTCCTTCCCGAAATGCATTGGGCATGTACAACAATTTTCTAGAGAAAATACCAATTTTGTCAAATAGGAAAATCTGTAATTGCTATTTTCAAAACGACTCATATGAAGTCACTAATGTATGATTTATTGAATATTGTTTTGTGAAAAAGTGTTTCATAACTGTGGAAAGTTATCCACAACAATAAATAATATAGTGCAATTGATTTAAACAAGTTCTCATTGAATGTACACTGAAGCATAAATTTGTTACTTTTGTTGAATGAATCTTTAAGCTGTGCGGCCAGGTAACAAGTGATTCTGCACACTTGCTATGGAAATAATTGTTGCATGAGGTGGGCAGCCTCATCCCTGACCAGTACGCTAAACACACAATTTTATTGATAACCAGATGCTCAAGCAATTGTTGAGTTAGACATAAATTAACTTAAAACAGGGTGTGTGCAACACTTCACAGTAATTATTTACACTTGCCAAACATATAGCTGCAGCACCCCCAGATTACCATGTCTTTTGAAGCTATATCAAGTTTCACGAACAACCGAGCAGAGTACAAAAACATACACAACAGCACAGGCAACGGATATTTATTCATTGATTCAAGATATCAGATCTTTTAATATACAGGGAGGTTCCATTACACAACAACTCAGGCAACCTGAATTTATTTCCAGAAGAGCATTAAACCAATGGCTCCATGAATCTACGCTTATAAAATACCTTAAGGTACAAAAGAATTCCACGCGGGTTGAGACTTTCTATTAAACCCATGTTGTTCAGATTCCAATTCAAATGGCAAGCTATTCTTAACAAATGTTCACTGGATCTTATTCTCATGTTAGTAGAAGAACTGTTTCGCACAATAAGGGAACTAGAAGAGGAGATAGAAATTATTAAATCAGACTTGACCACAAGATGTGAACCAGACTACTGGAAAAAAACTCTTAACGACTTGAATGAAAAACTGGATACTTATGGCAAAGAAATGCAAGAACGTAAACTCAGAAAATTTAAACGCGACACTATTGATTATAAGCTTAATGAGGTATACACCTGGGCCGAGGTATATGCCCACAGAAGAACTACTCAGAAACCAGTGACATCATCACAGGAAAGCATAGTAGCTGACCATGAAATAGAAACAAACAGAACACCATTAAATACCGAATTAGGTTCTAGGCAACATCCAGAAACAACACATCAACAACCAGAAGAAGCAGCAGGTTCAAGTACGCAGTCTCACGACTTTTTAGCGAGTGGCCAAACTACAGGACATCAACCAGATCAAAGCGGGTCCAAAAAATACGCAGAGGCAAAAGAAAGAGAAAAAATCTACAGAAACCTCCGGAGCAAGACCAAAATCTGATTATTAACATATCATCTACAATCTTGACAATGCAACAAATACAAGTTTTGAACAAAGGTACATCGTTCCTACCTACGTATAACACAAACACATTAGAATTGGATGAATCTCTTTTTAAATTTATGAGAAATCCAAGGCTATGACATTTCTTCAAGAACATACTACCAGCTACACAAGAAAAAGAACAACCACCACTACCAGCAACACAAGAAACAGAACAGCCACTATACAAGGGGGCTTATTTACAAGGCCCTTGCGCCACTTTTGCGTCATTTTTAACATGGGAAAAGTGACGCAAAAGTGGCGCAAGGGGCTTGTAAATCTGCCCCAAGGAATTCAAATCCTGCAGTACATACACTGCACCAGTTTCCCACAAGGTGTTGGACACTTTTGAAATTCTCATTAAGAAAGATTTAGCTTCAGTTAATCTTCAATCAACACGTAGATCTAATCTGACCATAAATTAACATAGAATTCTCAGAGAGTTGTCTCAAAATCAACGGATACGTTTTCAACCTGCTGACAAAGGTTAGTAGTCATGGACAAGAGTTTCTACTTGAAGAAAGTACAAGAACACGTTATGGACTTTCGACATATTTACGACTAGAGAATGACCCAACACTCGAAATAAAGAAGACTTTGATTATGGTTTTGGAAAAAGCTACAGAAATGGAATGGATTTCACCAAATACACGTAGCTTTCTCACAGTACAACATCCTAGACGTCCTCGATTGTACATGCTTCCAAAAGTGCATAAAAATCTCCAAGATCCCCATTTGGACTAATTGTTCATGTCTAAGTTTGATAAGATTACCTTTTCACTGACCCAGAATGGAATTCTAACTTGACCTTCTATTTTCACTTTATTGACGATATTTTTTTGATATGGAACAGCACTCAAGAAAGAGATTAAAATTAAGGAGCTCAACCAGAAAAACTTCAGAATTCAATTCACCCATGACATCAGTACCAAGAGTATACCTTTCTTGGATGTACAAGTCACAAAAACAAATACAAGGTTGGAAACCACAGTTTACAAGAAAAAAACAGATCGGAACAATCTACTATTATTCCACAGTTTCCATCCAACTAATCTCATTCAAAATCTACCTTTCTCACAGATGTTAAGGATAAAAAGAATATCAGCCACACAGGAAGCCTTCACAACAGCACTGGCAGAACAAAAACGTAATTTTAAACAAAGGGGGTATCCTGAGAATATATTAGGCAAAGCAGAAGAACGAATATCTTCAATCGAAGGACGTGACCTGTTAAGGACCAAAGTCAAAGTCCCACAAGATCGCATAGTCTTTGTATCTAAATACTCAACCAAATCGGCTATAATAAAAAAGATCATCAACAAACGTTGGGAACTCCTTCAGCATGAACCAGATTTTAAAAATCTATTTGATGAAAAGCCTTTGTTTGCATATACAAGAAGTAAGAACATAAAAGAAATGTTAACCAATCCTAAACCGGACTGCAGTACTTCTGAAACAGGCACGAAGAAATGTTGTAACTGCATACATTGCAATATTATAATTACTGGGAACTCCATTACACATCCATTGACGAGAAAACCAGTAAAACTTTGGCACTCAGAGGACTGCAATTCAACGTTCGTAATCTATTGCATTAAATGCCCTTGTGGCTTAATGTACATTGGCAAGACAGAACGGAAAATTAAAATAAGAAAAACAGAACATGAAAGCATGATACGAAATCAAAACACCAACTCCAACCTAGTTGTACATTGGTTAGAAAACAAACTTAACATTGCTCAACTAGGTTCCTCATTTTAGAAACAATACAAATCAGTCCCGATAAAGACAACTCCAAATTACAATCCCAGAGGAAATTTGGTGGATTAAAAAGTTCAATACAATGACCACTTTTGGCTTGAACAATAAAATTGACATGATTTGTTTCCTATGATTTTCACATGACACAACACACAAAGCTGAATCTTGATCACTGAATTGAAGACTTACGCCTCAAGACATAACTATTACATAGTTGTATCATTCACAGAAATCATGTCGAATTCGATTTTATTTGAAAATCTTCAGAATGGAAAGACCATCATTGTTCTTAATTTATTACACAAAGTTGTATCCTGATCATTGAATTACGCCTTTTTTATAATATTATATAATGTATCATTTACAGAAATCATGTTGTATCTGATTTTATTTGAAAATCATAGAATGAAAAACCACGACAGTTTTTGCTTTATACAAACAATGCAATATTAAGCGTGTTACATTAATCTTCTTGTTATTTGTTGTCACTCTTTGAACCCTACTGTGGAGCACTGCATGGCAGTTTACTCTTGGCAGGAGGGGACCTATTACTTCTTATTTAGGGTGCACAGACAGAATATCGAGTTTTTTATTTCGACCTACCATAATATCGAGTTTTAAATATCGTAGGTCAAGAATATCGACATCAAGAATATCGTGGTACAGAATATCGAGAGTAAGGTAAGAAATATCGTTTCATTTAATATCGAAGACAGTAATATCGTTTGTAAAAATATCGTTGTTAATAATATCGATGTTTATATTAGTGTTCTGTATTTTAGTATGTGTGTTAAAAGTATGTGAGGTAATTTTTTGGTATAAGTGTAGTTTTTTTATGTATGTGTTAAATTTTTAGCAGTAAATATTTTTATGTAAAATAATTTTTGTGTAATTAAGGGGCCTATTAGGATGGCGGGCGGACCTGAGTCCGCCCGCCATCCTCGTAGTGTTGGGACCGGCCGCCAGACATGCGGCGGTCCCGCACCATGAATTAGGATGCGACCGCCACCCTGGCGGTCGCATCCCGCATTTTAACATTGCGGCGGGTGCTGCTCACAGCAGCACCCGCCGCGATGTCAAAATGGCATACCTGTAGAAAGACCGAGCACTATCCTTGCGCTCTTATACTGGTGCACTGCGCCGAGTGGGAACAACTTCCTCCAATGAATCTTGTTCCGCCAGGTAATCCACGGTAATCTTTTTAATCAAATTAGTTTTCTCCCTCCTTGTTGCTATTTAATTCTTAATGTTCTTCACCACAACGGAGACAGTAAGATACAATCTGTAGTCTTTATTAGATATTCCAAATACATACTGTATGCCATTTTGAGCTTCGTACAGCAGTACGCACAAATTGATCTCAATGTAAAATGAGCACGACTTATATTGTTCCAATGCATTTCGAGCCCAATGGGCTCTTCGTCAGGGGAATCTAAAACATAAAATTGAACAATGTCACTTAATTATACCATTATAATTCATATATGCTGACACTACAATATCACAACGTAAAAAACGTTATAAAAAATACTAATGCAACCACTTCATATGTAATACTCCCTACCTTCACCAAGTTATTTAAAAAAGATTGTGATAATAACTACAACACTCTACTGCCCTCCCGTCTTAACCAAACTTATTCTAACCGAAGTCTTTAAGCAACTCACGCTGAATCACTTCCTGTTAAGATTCAGCTCCCCTCCTGATATTCTCCCGTTTTCACTCCTGGATAACACCTACCCTTAATCATCCATTACCGTGCTCCTTTCCTTCCACACACACCAACTCACAAACTATCCCTCGCTAGTACCTCCAAAATACTCCCTTCCTTTCCTTTTATCCCTTGTTCTAACCACATCTGTGTACCCTCATTCCTTACCTCACCCTTTTCTTTCCTATTCACTTTCACATACAGCCACTTCAAACAATCTCACTTGTTTTCTCTCCTCTCCGTGGAAAAGTTACATCCTTGTGCTTGCTGTTAGTTTAATCAATGCGTACACACTCACGTCCTCTTAAATAACTGTCAGGCACACTCGTAATTACCTCCACGTGACTCCTACCCCTACAACCTTCACTCGATGTTATCCAAAAGCTGCACCTGAAATCTCCACCTTAAAAAACTACAACTCCCACAATACACTCACCTTCCCCGAAAAAACATCGAACGCTATCTATCACTAAATTCCTAACTCCTGAGTGTCATGCTAAACATGTAAAGTCAATAAACCTCAATAACGGCCCCAAAATAATACTATGACATACTATGCTTTCCTGCGTAGCCCTTGGGTCACTGAAACCAGAATCCATATTTATGTGCATGAAAATAAATCACTAAAACCAAAATCCATAGTTATATTCATAAAAATGCAATAATTATCAAACACATATTTAAACTAAAAAATACAATGAGAATAAATGACAAAATCCTTCATGAATCACAATGGCCTATCCATGTTAAACGTTCAATAATGATGCTGTTCTTATCGGTCCATATTTACGCTGTCCCCGCGGTGGCAAACTCAAATTCGTGATGATCTCCTGTTTTTAATCGCCAGTACTTAATCACCGGAGTGCAAAAACTCGTTGAGGCGATAAATTCTGAGCAGAAAAGACATAAGAGCCTGCACTCCTTCTCTTGAAAAGACACATCCTTAAATGTTTTCATGAAATTGCGTGCTACCAGTAGTATGCGGATCGCCCCAAACCGCAATTACTATTGCGGTTTGGGGCGATCCGCTTACTACTGGTAGCACGCAATTTCATGAAAACATTTAAGGATGTGTTTTTTCAAGAGAAGGAGTGCAGGCTCTTATGTCTTTTCTGCTCAAAATGGCATACCTGGCATTTCCCTGCACCACGTGGCAGGCACCACGCGGTGCCTGCCACTTGGTGCAGGGAACTGCAGGGGGGCACCATGGGTACCCCCCAAGTGCACCCCCTTACCGCCCCCGGGGGCCCGCAACGGCATCGCCGCTATGGAAAGGCCTTCAAAACTCTACATCCTAATATGGCTGGCGGTGCCTGCTAGGCACCGCCACCATATTTGGGCCCCTTCTCCACCCGGCCCGCAATCGTAACGATTGCCGACCGGCGGAAAAGCGGCAGACGCACTTTGCGTCCGCCGCAATACCCACTGCCATCGTAATATGGCGGTGGGTAATTCACGTTACGATGGCATAACGGTCGCCACCACCGGCCCGGCGGTGGCAATCGTTACGCCATCGTAATGACCCCCTTAGTTCTGTAGCGGGTTGTGGGTTTTAGGGGAATAGGGTGGGAAGTAATTTAATTATAATAAAGTAATTATTAATGTTTATTTATTAGTATTTATAATTAATGTATTAATAATTAATTATTAATTGGTTATTAATTAAAAATAATTAATTAATAGACAATTATATAAATTGTGTAATTTTTTTTAGGAGCGGGTTGTGGGTTTATAGGGGAATAGGGTGGAAAGTAATTTAATAATAATAAAGTAATTATTAATGTTTATTTATTAGTATTTATAATTAATTTATTATTAATTAATTATTAATTGGTTATTAATTATTAGTAATTAATTAGTAGATAATTATATAAATTGTCTAATTTTTTTAGGAGTGGGTTGTGGGTTTATAAGGGAATAGGGTGGGAAGTAATTTAATTTTAATAAAGTAATTATTAATTTTAATTTATTGGTATTGATAATTAATGTATAATTAATTATTAATTGGTTATTAATTAATATTAATTCAATAATAGATAATTGTATTTTTTTTTTTTATTGGAGCGGGTTGTGGGTTTATAGGGAGTAGGGTGGGAAGTAATTTAATTTTAATAAAGTAATTATTAATATTTATTTATTATTATTTATAATTAATTTATTAATAATTAATTAAACATTTGGTTATTAATTAGTATTAATTAATGTATTGGTAATTATATTAATTGTGTTTTTTTATGAGTGGGTTGTGGGTTTATAGGGGAAAAGGGTGGGAAGTAATTTAATTATAAAAAGTAATTATTAATAATTATTTATTAGTATTTATAAATAATTTATAAATAATTAATTATTAATTGGTTATTTATTTTTAATAATTATTTAATTCGTAAGTATGTAAATTGTAACCCTCTGGTATCCAACACTTTCCCTACTGTTGCACTCACTGGAATGGGAATAGTAATTTTTACCCCTACGCTATCCAACACTTTCCCTACTGTTGCACTCACTGGAGTGGGAATAGTAATTTTACCCCTTCGCTATCCAACACTTTCCCTACTGTTGCACTCACTGGAGTGGGAATAGTAATTTTTACCCCTACGCTATCCAACACTTTCCCTACTGTTGCACTCACTGGAGTGGGAATAGTAATTTTTACCCCTCCGCTATCCAACACTTTCCCTACTGTTGCACTCACTGGAGTGGGAATAGTAATTTTTACCCCTACGCTATCCAACACTTTCCCTACTGTTGCACTCACTGGAGTGGGAATAGTAATTTTTACCCCTACGCTATCCAAAACTTTCCCTACTGTTGCACTCTTTGGAGTGGCAATATTAATTTCACCTCTACGCTATCCAACTCTTTCCCTACTCTTGCACTCTCTTGAGTGGGAATAGTAATTTGTATATCTCCGCTATCCTACTGTTGCACTCACTGGAGTGGGAATAGTAATTTGTACCCCTCCGCTATCCAAAACTTTCCCTACTGTTGCACTCACTGGAGTGGGAATAGTTATTTTTACCCCTACGCTATCCAACACTTTCCCTACTGTTGCACTCTCTGGAGTGGGAATAGTAATTTTTACCCCTACGCTATCCAACACTTTCCCTACTGTTGCACTCTCTGGAGTAGGAATAATAATTTTATCCCCTCCGCTATCCAATATTTTCTCTACTGTTTCACTTAATGTAGTGTAAAATGTATTTTAAAAAGATTAAAAATATTGTAATAATTTAATTAGTTATATATATTTTTAATTTTAATTTACATTATTGGTGTATGTGTATATATATGTATTTATAATTTTTAATATGTTTTAAAACAATTTATGTTATTAAAATAATTATTTAAAAATTTTATTAAGTGAGTATATATATTATATTTTATAGATATATATGTTTAATTGATTTTTACATTATATGTATTACTTATAATTTTAAACATGTTTTAATATTTTTAACTATGTTTATTTTAGTTATATGTGTTATTTACTTTATTTTACATTATTTTTTGTATATTAAAAAAAATGATATTTTTAACAACGATATTTTTTTATCAATATTTTTGTACTTACCATTATGTGGATAGGACTTCGATATTCTGGACATCGATATTGTTGCGTCGATATTTCTGTAGGTCGATATTCTGACTCTCGATATTCTGTCAGTGATCCCTTATTTAGAACTTTATTTTTGCACATTTCTTTCCACAAGAGTATATCATTTCACTATTTTGTTTTTCAGAACAGTCCATGATCGTTAGGGTATCGTTTTGAGATATTCTATTTTGCAGTCCATTCCCATTCTGCTCTATATTGGATAGCATAGTTCATCTAGATATTTTCATACCGCACACACAGAATTTCCCTGATTCATTCACTCTGACACAATTTAGTACATTTACTCGATACATTTCAAAGATGGCTACCGTGCATCATCCCACAAGATCAGTCCTGTTTCCATTTCCATTTGTATTTGTAAGCCGAAGTTCCCGTGCCAAACATCGCAGTCAACCTCACATGCGACGGTTCGAGCATAGATACACACAGGGGCCGATTCCGATTCGGGCCGGAAAACGTACCGACCGACTCGGAGCCGGAATTCATTCCGACCGACACGTACCGGTGCAGCCCGACCCGCAAAGTACGATGAGAAGCACGCAAAATCCGACCGACGCATACGGAACACAAGCCGAACGACCGAACCGCGCGGAAAACAGCTATCCGGCCGGAAAACCACGTGAATCGAACCGACCGACACGCACCAGGAAGAATCCCGAACTAAACGTACCCGCGAACTCCTACCCGCCAAGTACGATGCAACGCGTGGAAAAGACGACCGAGTCGCACGGGGCCCAAGCCGTACGACCGACACGCATACAAAACTGCGAGCCGAAGCAACCCAATACACCGCGACCGACGCGTACGCAGCACAGAAAACAGCACAAACACAGCGTGAACGAATCGGAGAAGCTCGCACGAGACAACTGCAGGGTCCGACTTGGTCAGAAGAACGTCTCCTACATGCACAAAAAGTACTAAGGAAAAAACACACAAAAAAAGGCCAAACAAGCAATTACAAAGCCAATAAATACTGGGTGGGGAAACAGGGAACAAAGACACACCCACAACTCCACCCATATAAAGGACACAAATCCCTACCATGAACCTTTGCAAATTCAAATTACCTGCCAGCACTCAACACCAACAGACAGCAACCACACACACACTCACAGCTCATCCATCACACAAGCCACACACCAGCAGCACCTCAACAAATAGCACCCTCACATACACCCAGCAAAACACACACTCACACACCCTCACTTGCACACCAACACACACATCACTCACCATAACCACCCATCACCATGCCCCAAAAGAAGAATCAAAAGTTCCTAGATAGTGAATTGGAAGTCCTGGTAGATGAGATCCTCAGGGTAGAGCCACAGCTGTTTGGTACACTGGTCCAACAGACACCCATGTCGCAGAAAACCAAGATGTGGGAGAGGATTGTCGACAGGGTGAACGCACAATCACCATGTTTGCGCACAAAGGGAGACATCCAGAACAGGTGGTATGACGTGCGCAGGAGGGTCAGGGACCTGTTGAAGAAGGACTACCTCTTGAGCCAACACACCGGCAGTGGCCCTCCTGCCAAACCAGTATACCTCAGGCCCTGGGAGGAGAAGGTGCGGGCCATCCTACCACCAGTGAGCGTATATGGACTAGAAAACATCCCAGAGCCTGGTGAGTACACAACAAATGTACACAATATTGTGCGACAATACACACACATCACTGTCAAGGGAGAGTCAAACCATGCACCCTTAGCAAATACACAGCAACCAAAACAGAATCATCCCAAAATGTGTATGTCAGTCAGATAAACACAACACATGCCATCTCATAGTGATATGTAACTGTGTCATCACATGTACAAACACAACTACAACTACAGCTAGGCAGTGGCACAAATATAACTAACAAACACATCCAGACATGTAGCCACCACTACAACACCACCTCACAGTGAAGCCCACTGAAAGGAAGGAATCCTGTGTATGCTGGGCAAGTCAGTGTAGCCAATAGCATCATTGGTGTCGTAGTCACAGATATTGCCCACCCTCACAATGCACACATCAACACCACCATGAACCATGCTCACATCACACGGAGTGGAAAACAACTGACAAGATGGCTGATACTGGCTTCTGCTGTGGGGAGCACAAGGTCCTGCTGGCAACTGTGCACCAACCAACAGCAGGACACCACTGACTGATATCCTGAAAGACAATTTGCACTCCCTGCAACGGAAGCACGTTCCATGGTGGAAAATCTGGCTGGGTGGGAAGGAGGACTGACAGCACTGACCATAGTTACCAGCAGCTCCACTCACACACACCCCTAACACAAACTCCACACAACTCACCTGGGAGAATGCATTGCCTCACACTCTAATCAAATATCCCACAAAGAACCACAACCCTGGGTCATGCTGGAAGGAAGTATGGGCATCCTGGGAAGGGCAGGGGAGGCAATAGCATGATGGGAGTGGTAGTCACAGCTCAACATCCCCCACCCGCATGGCCCAGCAAGCTCACACTAAAGCATGCACACCTACCAGGTAGTGAAAAGCCACATCAAAGATGTCTGACACTGGTGCTATGTTGTGTGGAGCACAAGGCCCTGCTGGGAACTGGGCACCAACCAACAGCAGGACACCACTGTCAGCCATCTTGCCATTGCTGTCACACTCACACACAGTGAAGTACACTCAAAATGAAGGAAGTATGGGCATGCTGGGAAGGGGGTGGAGGCAATAGCATGATGGGAGTGGTAGTCACAGATATTGTTCACCCTCACAACTGTCCCATCAACACCACCCTGAACCATGCGCACATCACAGGGAGTGGCAAAGAACTGACAAGATGGCTGACACTGGGTACTGCTGTGGGGAGCACAAGGCCCTGCTGGGAACTGTGACACCACTGACTGACATCCTGAAAGACAACTTGCACTCCCTGCAATGGAAGCACGTTCCATGGTGGGATACCCGGCCCAGGACTCAGAGGCGGCGCTGACCCGAGCAATTAAGAAACAGTAATATTGCCAATGGAATGGCACTCAACTAGTCTTGGAGAAAGGAGAGATGAAACAGGAATCTAACAAATCGCTTGCCAGTCATATAACCCAACATCAGGAGAGAGTGTTGCAGATGCAGTACCAATGGTTGGCCATATATATTGCTTGACTTACTACAAAAATGTAAGTTACTACTAAAGTGTGATTTACACGAGTAAGTTACTACAAAAAGGGGAACGGCCTCTGCAAACCCTTTTTTGCCGTGAGGGGAACGGCCCTCTTTTCCTGGTTTTCCGCTTCTGTCACACAGCCGTGAGGGGAACGGCTCGAAGGAACCACAACTCCCGGCAGGCCAAAGCTGGACGCCTGCTCCTGCTACTACGCAAGCGCCAGGAGGCGCTTTTAGCCCTGCTGAGTCCCCCGCTGCGCGGGACGCCTTGCAGAGCGGATCACTGACCGTGAGGGGAACGGCCTCTGCAAACCCTTTTTTGCCGTGAGGGGAACGGCCCTCTTTTCCTGGTTTTCCGCTTCTGTCACACAGCCGTGAGGGGAACGGCTCGAAGGAACCACAACTCCCGGCAGGCCAAAGCTGGACGCCTGCTCCTGCTACTACGCAAGCGCCAGGAGGCGCTTTTAGCCCTGCTGAGTCCCCGCTGCGCGGGACGCCTTGCAGAGCGGATCACTGACCGTGAGGGGAACGGCCTCTGCAAACCCTTTTTGCCGTGAGGGGAACGGCCCTCTTTCCTGGTTTTCCGCTTCTGTCACACAGCCGTGAGGGGAACGGCTCGAAGGAACCACAACTCCCGGCAGGCCAAAGCTGGACGCCTGCTCCTGCTACTACGCAAGCGCCAGGAGGCGCTTTAGCCCTGCTGAGTCCCCGCTGCGCGGGACGCGCGCGGGCCAAGGGTGGGCCCGTCCTTGCCCGTCATAGTCTGGAAGAGGCTGGGCTGGGCCACCTCTCTTTCCCCTAGAGTAGCTCGTGAAAGTTCCCCTTAAAGCGTAAAGGACGTCGATTGAGTTTACCCCTCACCAGGTACAGACGAAGTTGTATGTTTAATTTTTTCTTAACTGGAACTATTGCATCGTAACTCTCTCCCCAAGTGGTGTTGCTTTTTTGGTCTATCAGGACTTAACAGTGTTGGACAGTTTTACTTTGCCTGGACATATTTTATCTTGTATATTGTTGGCTTCTTTTTCTTTTTTTTCTTTTTTTTTTTTTTGTTGTATAAACCTATGATAGTTGTTAGGTTTTATTTCTCGCAGGTACCATAATAGTGCTGCATGTTGCTTGTTTACATTGCTTATTTTGCACAAATCGTTGGTTGCTCGAACTGCTGCTAGCTCTGTTTCTCCATAAGGACTGTGAGGTCGATTCCGATTCGGGCCGGAAAAAGCACCGACCGACTCGGAGCCGGAAAAATTACCGACCGACACGTACCAGTGGCGCCCGACACGCCAAGTACGATGCAAGCCGCGATAAATCCGACCGACACGTCAGGAAACCAAGCCGACCGACCGAGCCGCTCGGAAAATAGCAATCCGGCCGGAAAACACGCGAATCCAACCGACCGACACGCACCCGGAACAAATCCGACCGAATCGTACCCGCCAACTCCAACCCGCAAAGTACGATGCAAGGCGCGAAAAACACGACCGAGTCGGACGGAGGACAAGCCGTACGACCGACACGCATACAAAACCGAGCCGAAGCAACACAATACACCGCGACCGACGCGTACGCAGCATACAAAACTGCACAAACACAGCGTGAACGAAACGGAAAACACCGTACGAGACCAATGCAGGGTCCGACTCGGTCACAAGAACGTTTCCAACATACACAAACAGCACAAAGGAAAAATCAACCAAAAAAAGGCCAAACAAGCAATTACCAAGCCAATAAATACTGGGGGGTGGGGACAGAGAACAAAGACACACCCACAACTCCACCTATATAAAGGACACAAATCACTACCATGAGCCTTTGCAAATGCCATTCCACTGCCAGCACCCAAGAGAAAGCAACCACACACCCACAGCTCATCCCTCACACAAGCCACACACCAGCAGAACACCAACAAATACCTACCTCACATACACCCAGCACAACACACACCCACACACCCTCACCTGCACACCAACACACACATCACCCACCATCACCACCCATCACCATGCCCCCCAAGAAGAATCCCAAGTTCCTAGATAGTGAATTGGAAGTCATGGTAGACGAGATCCTCAGGGTGGAGCCACAGCTGTTTGGCACTCTGGTCCAACAGACCCCCATGTCGCAGAAAACCAAGATGTGGGAGAGGATCATCAACAGGGTGAACGCCCAATCACCATGTCGGCGCACAAAGACGGACATCCAGAACAGGTGGTATGACGTGCGCAGGAGGGTACGGGACCTGCTGAAGATAGACTACATCAACAGCCAACACACCGGCAGTGGCCCTCCTGCCAAGCCAATATACCTCAGGCCCTGGGAGGAGAAGGTGCGGGCCATCCTTCCGCCAGTGAGCGTATATGGACTAGAGAACATCCCAGAGCCTGGTGAGTACACAACAAATGTACACAATAAACTGCCACAAAACACACACATCACTGTCAAGGGGAGAGTCAAACCATGCACTCATAGCAATTACACAGCAACTAGAACAGAATCATCCCAAAATGTGTATGTCAGTCAGATAAACACAACACATGCCATCAAAAAAGTCACATCCAACTGTGCCAACACATGTACAAACACAACCACAACTACAGCTAGGCAGTGGCACAAATAGAACTAACACACACATCCACACATGTAGCCACCATAACAACACCAACACACAGTGAAGACCACTCAAAGGAAGGAATTCTGTGTATGCTGGCCAAGTCAGTGTAGCCAATAGCATCATGGGAGTCGCAGTCACACATATTGCCCCCCCACAACTGTCCCATCAACACCACCATGAACCATGCGCACATCACAGGGAGTGGAGAAGGACTCACAAGATGGCTGACACTGGCTACTGCTGTGAGGAGCACAAGGCCCTGCTGGCAACTGTGCACCAACAAACAGCAGGACACCACTGACTGACATCCTGAGAGACAACTTCCACTCCCTGCAATGCAAGCACGTTCCATGGTGGGATATCTGGCTGGCTGGGTGGGAAGGGGGACTTGCAGCACTGACCATAGTCACCAGCACCTCCCCTCACACCCCCCCAACACAAACTCCACAGTACCCACCTGGTAGAATGCAATGCCCTCCATCCTAACACAAGATCCCACAAAGCACCACCACCCTGGGTTATGTTGTGTGAAGCACAGGGACACTCTTGGGACTCTTAGCCAAACAACTGCCAGGACAACACTCCCAGCCATCCTGTCAGCACAGCCAGCCCACCCCACAGGGAAGCAGAGTCAAAAGGAAGGAAGCATGGGCATGCTGGGAAGGGGGGTGGAGGCAATAGCATGATGGGAGTCGTAGTCACAGACATTGCTCAGCCTCACAACTGGCCCATCAACACCACCCTGAACCATGCTCACATCACAGGGAGTGGAGAAGGACTCACAAGATGGCTGACACTGGCTACTGCTGTGGGGAGCACAAGGCCCTGCTGGCAACTGTGCACCAACAAACAGCAGGACACCACTGACTGACATCCTGAGAGACAACTTACACTCCCTGCAATGCAAGCACGTTCCATGGTGGGATAACTGACTGGGTGGGTGGGTGGGTGGGAAGGAGGTCTGGCTGTCAACCAAACACAATCAATGCAGACCATGTTCACACCCCAGAGAATACATAGAAATGCCCAAATAATGCAGGACAATGTGCCACACCAATATCAACCCCTGACTGTGACGACTTAGGACAATACAATGTACAGGCCCGCACCCCGAGGCACAGTCACAACTGTCAGGTGTGTCAACCACTGATGCCTGCAGAAACATGACATACATTGTTTGTGTCTCCCAAAAACAGGTGATGATAGGGACACAGCAGCAGACGCTGAGGAGTCCCAGTCCCAGGCTCAAGAGGATGCCGAGCTCACTGGCGTCGTACAGCCTCTGTCCTCCTCGGACGATGAAGAACAACCTGGCACATCCGGTGCAAGTCAACATGCTGCACCAGCAGGACCACCAGCTGCAGCACCAGCAGGTCCACCAGCTGCACCCCCTGCACCCACCCCTCCAACGACTGTCACCACGAATACCATCCCTGCCGACATGGACAGAATAAGGAACAACACCAGCGCAGTGACCCTGGACCAACCTGGGGCCATGGACACCACCACCACCACCAACCCCCAAGGTGGACCAGGGTTATCTGTGCGTGCAACTGCACACACTGCACATGTCAGCAGGGGTGGTGGGAGGGGTGGGAGACAGAGGTCGCTGCTTGCAGACGTTGCTGGTGTGCATGAAGACCCACAACTGGTACGCATAGCTGATGCGTACCAGTCCAGCACCGGAGAGCTCAGCCAGGTAGTGGGGCTCCTCAGAGACATCAAACAGCAGCAGGCTGCCCATCATGCCCGCTTGGACTCCCACATGTCCCACGTGGAGTCACACATGTCACGTGTGGACTCCCACATGACCCGCGTGGAGTCCAAGTGGGATGTACTACATGAGATGACGGCGGTGCACAGGGACATTTTACAATGCCTCCGCCAGATGAACAGCAACCAGTCCACACCTCCCTGTGTGCCAACAACATCTGGAACCGAACAAACTGCAACTGCCACAGGGAGGGAGGAGGACTCTGGCGGAGAGTCCACTGCACCGCAGCAGCCTGCACTTGAGGGCCCCCCCCCAAGAAGAGGGGTCGTCCGAGGAGGGGAAAGTGAGAGGCTGATGGCCAAGCGCAACTCCCAGGAAGCCTGAACCTGTTCTGGATTTTCGCCTTTGTGCACAGACTGTTCACCCTGTTGATGGCAACACTACTCCCACACATTGCATGGGGAGTACAAGTTGGAACAATGTGTCAGACAACTGTGGCCCCGATACTGGGGATCCTGTCTACCTGGACTTTCTATTCATCTAGGAACTTGGGATTGCAAGATTCATGTACAGCACAATCCATCCTATGCACTATTATCACAGATGTATCACAATAAACACAATAATACACCATACTTGCCTCTGTCGTGATTCCAACGTGGGTGCTGTTATGGGGATGATGAACAGCAAAATTACACTGTGTATGCGAACTGCAACAGCAAGGACAACACAGGCATGTGAGTACAGGCAACGTGACACATATGAGGGAGACACACCACCAGGGCTACACAACACATACACACCTAGGCCATCTGACTCATTGCCTACACTGATGTTGCCAGGGAAGACGGTGCAATGCACAGACACCACACCCATTCCCAGTTGTAGTCAAGTAGCCCACAGGTGCAGTAAGCAAATGGCAGTCAAATGTGTGACCACAGACAACGCACATCACTAAGTGAAGCACAGGTTTATTACACAGTAGCAACATGCCGTAACCACTACAGATGCAAGGTAACCCCACCTGGTAGCGGGCACACAGTCAACAACTGTAGACAGAAGGAAGTCCATGGGTGTGGCGCACATCACCTGTAGGGACACAACAGCTACCAGCCTGGATGTGCAATCACGTCGTCGGTGGACACAGTTGACCAAACGAATCTGAAAGTACCCTGTGAAGGACAGAAATGACACACAGTCAAAAGCAATGCAGTACAGGACAGAACAGCAAAACTCATGCACAATACATGTTACAAGATACCCACCCAGAACCAAGTTAGCATGTCAACACTGTTGGGGAGTACAGCCCACCTGTCACCACACATCGCAACACACATCCTGTCAAGTAGCCCATGGACACACTCCAACAGCACCAGAGCACCACCCACACATCATGCCAACTCACATCATTCACATGACACCTCAGGATACTCACATTCAGCTAAAGAAGTTGGTGATGAGCTGTGTGCGGACATCACCATCACCATCATCATCATCATCGTCACTGGCATCGTGGTCCAGGCCAGGATCCTCCACAGGTGGCGGATGTTGGTCATCGTCATCCTGGATGAGAGGCAACTCCTTCCGCACTGCCAGGTTGTGGAGCATGCAGCAGACGATGATAATCTTGCACACTTTCGCAGGGGCATATGGGAGGGACCCTCCGGTCTTGTCCAGGCAGCGGAAGCGGCTCTTCAGGAGACCAAAGGTCCGCTCAATCACTCTCCTGGTCCGACCATGTGCCTCATTGTAGCGCATCTGGGCAGGTGTCACAGGGTTCCTGAGGGGTGTCAGCAACCACGGCATGTTGGGGTATCCCGAGTCACCTACGGACAGACAAGTGCACATCAGCTGACTTGGAAAAGTGGGCGGAATACTACAGATCAGATCACACACAATGGCACAAAGTCAGTACACACCGACAAGCCAGGCACGCTGGTTCTGCATCTGTGCCATCAACCTGGGGATGCGACTACTCCTCATCACAAAGGCATCGTGTGCTGAACCAGGGAAACGGGCACACACGTGTGTGATGGTCATGTCTGCAAGACACACCACCAGTGCATTGACCGAGTGGTAGTGCTTGCGGTTCCTGTAGGCCTGCTCCTGGGCCTGTGGTGGTACCAAAGCCACATGTGTCCCATCAATGGAGCCAATGACATGCGGCATCCTCCCCAGGGCATAAAAGTCACTCTTCACGTCAGTGAGTCGTCGCAGTCTAGGGAAATAGATGTACCGGTTCAGGAAGAGCAACATTGCCGCCAAGAAATCGCGGAGCACACGGCTGAACATGGTCTGTGACATCCCACCAGCAGACGCCACAGTATGTTGGAAGGTACCGGTGGCAAAGAAGTGTAGGGCTGCCATCACCTTCACCTTGGGGGTCAGCGCTGTAGGATACGGCCGGCCAGGCTGCAAATGTGGGGACAACTGCACTGCCAAATCCTCAATCAGCTGCCTGGTGAAGCGGTACCGTCGGATGCTGTCCCGTTCCACCATCGTTGCCAGGTCTGGGAATGGCCGATGGACAGCAGGAGCCCTGCAGTGCAGAGGAGAAGTAAGCAAGATCGTCAGTCACCCCACATATGCGGCATTGAACACACTCAAGATCCCAACATACATCATCATGAGGCACAACTACATGAAGTGTGCAGTACCGGAACGACATGTATGGTACATACATGGCCAACATCTGTCAACACGGTCCTACAGGTGGCATCAATTTGTCCCAGGTTGGCCCATTGGATATCATGATGCTGTGTCACAGTCACCCCCCAGTGACATGTGAGGACAGATGTGCCCCAGGCACCACAGCTCAACGACAGGCACATTCCCAGGGACCCTGTAATGCCACATGGACACTGGCATCACCTGGAGTATCATGTGTACACCACAACAAAACAAACATGACCCCCACAGGTAGTGGCCACACTTGCCATGGCAGGAGAGCCATGGACGTCTGTGACACACACGCACAACATCAGAGTCCATGAACACACAACGTGGATGTGGAGACTGTCTCCCATTGTGCACATGAAATCAGAGACATTGTAAACACTACATGCACAAAGACTGTGGAGGGCCATCACTATTGTGCCACTGGGACACCCTGGCTCAAACATACCGTCCCACATGGGACTCACGGGGTATGTGACATGACATACACAAACACCACTGTGAAATGTGACCATGGCACATGCACAGATATGAACAGTTGCACATCACAGTGGTCACGTACACGTAACACCCAGGATCCTGTCCCCATTAACACGTGCACAGCCTGGGGGTGGCTGCCCACAGGTGACACCCACAGGACAACATGTACACCAACATACACACAATAGGAAATGCAGCCTTACATGCCTTATGATAAGGTTTGGACAGGCTGTCGTGATGTAGGTGTGCCCCTCACTCCCTGGGAGCTATCTGTGGCTGGCATATGTCCATCTGAGACAGGCATGCTGACATATGCCAGTCACATGTACAGTGATGCGTTGAACAGCAATGGACCGATCGGTGTCTCCGGCCGGCCCATTGCTTTCAATGTGTGCGGGTACGCGTTGTACCCCTGTGCGCGTTGTACTGCAATGGACCGATCGGTGCCTCCGGCCGGCCCATTGCATTCAATGTGTGCGGGTACGCGTTGTACCCCTGTGCGCGTTGAACAGCAATGGACCGATCGGTGCCTCCGGCCGGCCCATTGCATTCAATGTGTGCGGGTGCGCGTTGTACCCCTGTGCGCGTTGTACTGCAATGGACCGATCGGTGCCTCCGGCCGGCCCATTGCATTCAATGTGTGCGGGTACGCGTTGTACCCCTGTGCGCGTTGAACAGCAATGGACCGATCGGTGCCTCCGGCCGGCCCATTGCTTTCAATGTGTGCGGGTACGCGTTGTACCCCTGTGCGCGTTGTACTGCAATGGACCGATCGGTGCCTCCGGCCGGCCCATTGCATTCAATGTGCGGGTACGCGTTGTACCCCTGTGCGCGTTGTACTGCAATGGACCGATCGGTGCCTCCGGCCGGCCCATTGCATTCAATGTGTGCGGGTACGCGTTGTACCCCTGTGCGCGTTGTACTGCAATGGACCGATCGGTGCCTCCGGCCGGCCCATTGCATTCAATGTGTGCGGGTACGCGTTGTACCCCTGTGCGCGTTGAACAGCAATGGACCGATCGGTGCCTCCGGCCGGCCCATTGCTTTCAATGTGTGCGGGTACGCGTTGTACCCCTGTGCGCGTTGTACCTCAATGGACCGATCGGTGCGCACCCATTGACAATGGGCTTGCCTGGCAACGGACGCGTTTTCGAATATTCGAACGAGTCGGTTGCTGGAAAATCAGTTGGTCACCCACAACAATGTTGCAAAATCATGTATGTCATGAAGTTGAAATTTTGAAGGATGCTGTGGGCGTGTTTTGGTGCTGCTATTCCATGGATTGGCCAGATTCAGAAGATGCAAACGACTTGGACCTATCACTTTGGACACAAGGGACAGTATCTGCCTCTCCAGCACATATATATTGCTGCATGTTCCCCTGAGAGCCCACTTGCCTGCACTACATGCTCCAGGACGACATCTGCCACTGCACTGCTGCTGTCTCTGCCCCTCTGGACCCTGCAATGGCACGTACTGTGGAGAGAGCCCCAGCCTTCAGCCTTGAAGAGAACCAGGCCCTGCTGGACAGCCTACTTCCACAGTACAGCAAGCTGTATGGGACACCAGGGGAGCAGGTGAGTGTTCTGTGCACTGCCTTTCTGAATGTGCATTTTGTCTGACTAGCAAGGCTGAGAGTCAGCACACCACTGGCTAGCAGGCTCACTGAGTAGTTGTCACCCCCATAGTGTGTAGTGACTTGCACTGGACAGGTATGGTGCAGTGACAGTGCTTCTGAACAGGGTTTTACTCCCCATGCAATGATACCATGTAGTGACTTCTGGAAAACTGTCCATGGGCAGCCGTGCACTGCCTGGGTACACCATGTGCCCCTGTGATTGCGACATGTATATGCAACTGTGTCATGCACGGATATGTTGCATGTGTAGTAATGGCCTTATCACTTTGTCATCCTGACAGGCTTCTGCCCATCGGAAGCATGAGATCTGGAAGGACATCGTCCGGGCTGTCCGGTCCGTGGGGGTCTACAAGCGCCGGATCCGCAACTGCCAAAAGAGGTGGCAGGACCTTCGGGGCTGGACCCGGAGGATTGCACGGGTCCAGCTGAAGCTGTCGCCTCCTCGCAGGAGGGGCGGAACACGGACCCTGACCCCCCACATGCTCAGGATCCTGGCGGTGGTCTTTCCAGACCTGGATGGGCAGCTGAAGGCCAGAGAGCAGCAAGGAGGGGGTGAGTCAAAGACTGCACTGTGTACTCTGTCTAACATGCTATGTGCCCTCCTCGGGCCAGGTTGAACTGCCACAGTACAGCAGTCATGTTGTCCAGGAGCCATGTCCCTCTATTGTGCACTGCCCACTCCTCATCTGATACCCAGGTGTGGCCCTTACATGCAGGGAATTCTGTCACTTAGGACTGTGTCCTTGCAGTTTGCTTGACTCAAGGTGGGAGACAGCATCTGTTTCCCTGACTCTGTGGTGGGCATCATGGGTGGGTCCATTGCTTACACAATGCCTGTATTCTGACATGTATTCAGCGTGTTACTTTGATCTGTGGTCCAATTGCTGAGCTGATCCACCACATGTGGCTGGGGTACCTGGCACACACCCATGCTGCGGGTGGGAACAATGTTTGGGCCCCAGGAGTATGTATATGACGTGTGTCACACATACTTAGCCAGCTGCCTACAGTCCAGGGCTCATCCCTCATTCATGTGGGGCTGGACAGTCATGCCTACTCCAGGCCATACAATACACTCTGTACTCCCACTCCCGTGTATCAGAGGACACATTGTGCACAGTGATTTGACCCCTCAGGTGTCTGCCTCTGTGTCAGTGTGCTGTGGATTAGTCGCCAGGACTGCTGTGGAGTTTCTTGGTAGGGGCTCAGCATGCCACTGGAGATGTGACCATAGGAGACGATACTTGTGTGACACATAGGTGTCTGATCAGCTGCCCATGCAGACTGGGGCATGTAAATGTGAAGTTCAGGCAGCTGTTCCCCATGCACAGCAGAGTGTGAGGGGCTCAGGTTCAGAGGGTAGTGTCACAGGTCTCCCATATGTCCAATAGGTATGACCTGGACAGATGAGGGTTAAGAGGATGTGTTGTGGGGGGGATGTACATGTGCACTTGTGCAGCTCCAGGACTTGCATTCCCCATGACCTACTATTGTGACACAGTGCAGAGTGTTGTTGTCTGGCTGCAAAGTCATACATCACTGAGACAGTGATGTATGACTTTGCAGTCATGCCTCCGCCATGGCATGTGTCTACTGATTGGTGATCCTGCAGGGGAGTGACATGTGCTACATGCACACCATAGTGGCGCTGGCTATCAGGACATGGGTGCATCATGGTGTCTGTCGCTGGTATGCATCACATGCATTTCCTATTTGACTCTGGGCATCCCTTACATCCGTAAACCTGTACTGACTCAGTGGCAAGAGCTGTGATGTGTCCACACCGTGTCCTCTGCACTGTCCAACTACTGTGTACTTGGTGCATGTGTCAACACTGGGGTGTTGCAATCCAACAGACACCAGACAGATGGGTGCAAGGCCATGTGGAATGTGAGTGCCATGCTTGGCATCAGACTGACAATTGACTTCTCCTGTTCAATTAGTGCACTTTTAGCAATGTACAACTAATGATGCCAGGGCTTGCTCTGTGATGTGCTGTGCTCACAGTGGTGTTTGCGTTATGTGCAGGTGACTGATGTCTGTCTGTTTCCCCATTGTTTGCAGATACATCCACGGCCACGGAAGGGGACAGCTCCACGGACCAGGAGGAGCCGGAGAGCCAGACTGGGTCAGCAGCCGAGGAGTGGTTGGAGGGACCCAGTGGCACGGAGGGCGAGGGGAGCCACACCGAGGAGTCCTCAGCAGCATCCACCTCAGCTGAGGACCAGAGCAACTCGGAGGATGACTCCCTTGTGGAGGCGGGTGTCAGCAGCCACCACACCCCAGCTAGTGTTGCTGTCCCCGCCACCACCAGCACCACCACCGCCCTCCCATCGGCTCCCATTCCCCAGGTCCGTGGAGGCTCCCATGTCCGGGAGCGTGTCTCCTTTGGGCCAGGCACCGCACCCCCTGCCCCTGTGTCCCCTGCTGCCCTGAGTGAGGAGTCTGTGTACCTCCTTCGCCAGCTCCATGTAGGGCAGACAGCCATGCTGAGTGTCCTCCATGCGCACACCGCGCTGTTGACTCAGCTGGTGTCGTTCATGGAGGGCATCTCATCGGGCATGTCTGACCTACAGAGGGGCAATAGGTCCATGGACTCCTCCCTGACGGCAGCAGTGTCCCTCCTCAAACGGTCCCTCACCCCTCCTGCCTCTGCTCCATCCACACTCCCCAGCACCTTACCCATCCCAGGCACACACACACTGGCACAGGCACACACCAGCACACACACATCCAGCACACTGACACACACGCCAATGACAAAACGCACACGCACGCACATTCAGGGGACTGAAGCCAGACTCACAGGGGATGGGGCCCTGGAACACACACACGCATCCACATGCACTGCGCAGTCCTCAGTTCCCTCTCCCTCCAAAGCACCCTCCCTTGCCTCACCTGCAACCCCAAAGTCACAGCAGCTCTTCCTCTGTGACCTCGGCCTCTTCCCCACCGATGAAGCTGCTCCAGCATCCCGGGGGAAGAGGAAGCCCACCCACACGGAGCAGAGTGCCCCTCGCCCCCGGACACCCTCCCCCAGGCGCAGACGGACTGAGGCCCCCACCCGCAAGTCCCCCCGGAGTGCTAAGAGCAAGACCCCGCCACCGCCCTGCAGCTCAGGCACAAGGTCTCCGTCCTCCATCCCTCAGGCCCCCACTGCACAGGTGCCCCCACCACACCCTGCCCCAGGTTCCCCCACCCACAGATATACCATCCCCAAGATGCTCCGGCCTTCTCCCCTGCCACTTGCTCTCCCAGCACCACACCCCCGCTGCGCTTGTCTGTGCCACTGATGTGGTGAGGGTGTCCTCCCCCTCTGTCCAACCCACCTTGCCTGTTCCCCATTCTCCTCCCCTGGAGGTAGGCACTGCAGTGGAGTCCACTACCGCCCTGTCTGACTTGGGCACTGCAGTGGCGGACCTGTCCACCCCATCTGCAGGGTCCACTGCAGTTGTGCCGGCACCCACGACATCTGTGTCATGCCCCCAGTTGTGCCGGCACACACCATGTCAGACACCTCCACTGCAGTTGTCAGTGGCTCTCCAGCACCCACCACCCCTTCCCTGACTCCCCCTGGTGAGCCCTGATCCTGTCCCTGCGGTGCCTGGCCTGCCCCCCGGTTGCCCCTCCTAGTGGATTGTCCCTGGTATTGTGCAGGCATGCGTAGGGTGACATCTGCCAGTGTCACCCTGTTTGAACTTTGACAATGGACTGGCCATTGGCCTTTGCTCTAATTTCTTCTGGACGTCGTTATCAAACAACACATATGCTGAATAAAGCAACTTTCTTTTCTCTAGTGCTCATGCTTCAGATGTACATGTTGTTGGTGCAGCTAACCATGCCCTTGCTGCAGTGATGGTGATATCTGGTCTCATGATTATGAAGTGTTACTGTGCAGGAACCCATGTGGTCCAGGGGGAATGTGTCCTATCATGTGGTGTATCCATGTCATCAATAGCAGCATCTGAGGGTGTCATGTGTTCAGTATTTGGCAATGGGTTTCCTACTTACATTGGCAATTTCATATCTGTGGCTTCCACCCTGCACATCTGTTGTGCCTGCCATCGTTGCATTTGTCTACTTCCCTGACCGTGTTGCCATCTCCAGTGGACATGCAGGTTTGGGCATCAATGGGGAGGGACTCATCCGTGTAGTCAGTGCAACATTGCTGTACAAGTGTGTTGGATCTGTGCTGATGATTCCGTTGGCACATCCATGACCAGGCTGATGTGATGGGAGCCCTCATTTGGTGCTAATTGTTGATTGTGTGACCAAGTGCTCAGCTGACATGATGGGGCCCTACTGAGGCAACATATGGCACAGCTTTCCTCACACAGGAGTGGAGTCCCCTCATGGCAGTGTGTACACGTGTGACATTGCCTGCGCCCAAGGTGTGTGTTGTATGTGCATGTCTGTGTGTTCACTTTCATTCATCTGCGCATGCTGTGATCCCTAGTGTTGTACCTGTTTGTGATGCTTGCTGACTTGAGCTATGTTCCCCCAAAGTCTTCTCCCTGTGTTCTCTGTGATGTGGGTGCATGGCACATTACTGGTCATCAGGGTGTCACCCATAGGTGTGTTTGCTGTCAGGGCAGAGTTTGTGTGCTGACGCAGATGGGTCACAGTCAGGTTTCCCTTTGGCACTTGTTGTTTGCCCCTGTCATGTGATTTCCAGTTTGTGTTATCTTTCAGTGATTGTGACACGTTGTGTGTGTGACTGCTGGCACTCCTTAGGGTCCGGGCTGCAATGTTGGTTGTTGTCTATGTGTGTTCTTTGTGGGTGACCTTGGCTTCTTCATTGGTGTGTGACTGTGGCTGGGATCCCATTGGTCGGTGTGGTATTGCCGTCATGTCCATGTACAGCGTAGTGTGCAGTGTGTCAGACATTCAGGAGTCTTGTTGAGTGTCCATGTGTGATGTGTTTCTACACCTTGGTTCCCACCCACCACCCTGGAATAGTCATGGGTGCATGTGCAATGTCACCAGTGCATGTGTACTTCACTGCTGCACATTGTTGGAGGTCGAGGGGTGTGGTCTTGAGTGTGTGCAGATGAGAGTTGTTGCCCGGCTAGTCCCCTGCCTCCATGTTGGCCTTGGCTTACTGGCCATGCTGATTGATTTGTGCTTGTGTAGGTGTGATGGTAGTTAGTTGCTCAGGACACCTGACTGTGGTTCACAGTGTGAACGACATTTAGCTTTGTCATCACAGTGGTATTTTTATTCAGCCCAGGGTCACCACATTGTGGGGGCCCTGGGGGTGGTGCTGTGGTGTGTCTGTGACTTGCTGTGTCAGTTGTTGTTCCTACGTGCCTGTGTGACATGTGTGTTTTGTGCTCCCTCTCACCTGTCAATGCCTGCTTGCCCACATAGGGGATTTGGATCCATGAGTTACCTTAGTGTGGCAGTGTATGCACATCTGTATGATTGGTATTCAGCTCTCCTCATGTGTTGTGTTGTTGCCTGGGGACACTGGCACCCCCACCCCTCACCTGCTGTGTATGATGACAGTGTTGGTCTGCCTGTTTGTGTTTGTGCATCTGCACCACTGCATTGGCATATCTTGGGTGTGCCATTGGCTGTATGTTGTTTGGTGTGTTTCCCCTGCTGTCCCTGGGACTCCTAGGTCATCGGTCAGCACAGTGATCATGGTTTGTGTGTCCCATTGCTGCCATGGTATGGTATCTGTTCACCTCACATCTGCTGTCTCCACAGGGTATCTGCATTTGTGTGCCCATTGGTGCAAATATGTGGTTCTGCATTCTGATGGTCACTTCTGTCATTGTGTCATTGATGACTGTTGACGGTCTCAGCCCCCATGGGTGTTGTTTGTCTGCACATGGCCAAAGGAATGTTTCATTTGCACTGCAGTATTTGGCTCCCCCAATTTATGTTGCAATGGGACACATACACTACTTTGCCACAGATGAGTTTTTGGTTCTGTGACCAGGAATGATCCATGCAGTTTGGCAGTTGCAGCTCTTTCTTTGTCAACAATTACCTTTTGGTCACTGTGATGATGAGGGTGTAGACCCCATTGCCACAATGGTCAAAATGTGCTTCAGCTATGGACCCCACACTTACCTTTTGGTCACTGTGATGATGGGGGTTTAGACCCCATTGCCACAATGGTCAAAATGTGCTTCAGCTATGGACCCCACACTTGCCTTTTGGTCACTGTGATGATGGGGGTTTAGACCCCATTGCCACAATGGTCAAAATGTGCTTCAGCTATGGACCCCACACTTGCCTTTTGGTCACTGTGATGATGGGGGTTTAGGCCCCATTGCCACAATGGTCATGGGCTGCTTGCATTGTGGGTGCCACACACATATATGTGTGGCACATGTGCTAGGGGGTCACATTGTATGTTCAAAGTCATGTTCGGTGTTGTAGGCATTTGACACAGCCTGCTCACACGCTTGTCATGGTGGTGGGGGGATGTCTTAATCTTGCATTCCCTAGGTTGTGGTGTGCTTGTTGTGTCATGCATTGTCCATCCTATGAGTGGGGGTGGTAGTAGTGGTAGGCATCCAGCCCCCTGGCTGAGGGTGGTAGTAGTGGTAGGCTTCCTGCCCCCTGGCTAAGGGTGGTAGTAGTGGTGGGCATCCTGCCCCCCTGGGTGAGGGTGGTAGTAGTGGTAGGCATCCTGCCCCCGTGGCTAAGGGTGGTAGTAGTGGTAGGCATCCAGCCCCCTGGCTAAGGGTGGTAGTAGTGGTGGGCATCCTGCCACCCTGGCTAAGGGTGGTAGTAGTGGTAGGCATCCTGCCCCCGTGGGTGAGGGTGGTAGTAGTGGTGGGCATCCTGCCCCCTGGCTAAGGGTGGTAGTAGTGGTAGGCATCCAGCCCCCTGGCTAAGGGTGGTAGTAGTGGTGGGCATCCTGCCACCCTGGGTGAGGGTGGTAGTAGTGGTGGGCATCCTGCCCCCTGGCTAAGGGTGGTAGTAGTGGTGGGCATCCTGCCCCCTGGCTGAGGGTGGTAGTAGTGGTGGGCATCCTGCCCCCCTGGGTGAGGGTGGTAGTAGTGGTAGGCATCCTGCCCCCTGGCTAAGGGTGGTAGTAGTGGTAGGCATCCTGCCCCCGTGGGTGAGGGTGGTAGTAATGGTAGGCATCCTGCCCCCTGGCTAAGGGTGGTAGTAGTGGTAGGCATCCAGCCCCCCTGGGTTGGGGTGGTGGCGCGCATTCAGGCCCCTGTGTGCATATGTGGCATTGGTGATGGGCATCCCGCCCCTATGGTGCTGCTGTTGCTGGTGTAAGTATATTCAGATTCCCAGTGTATGTGTGTGATGTGTCGTGTACGTGTTGTATGTGTTTTGTGGTTGGTGTCTGACTTACCTTCTGCGCCGTACGCGTCCGTGCCTGTTCCGGTAGTAGATGTAGAATATTGGTATGATCGGGACGAAGGGATTCATGGTTGGTTCGTGTCGTTCGTCCTTCTCGTTGCTTCGCGTCGTCCTCGTCGCTTGGCTTCGTCCTCGTCGCTTCGCTTCGTCCTCGTCGCTTCGCGTCGTCCTCGTCGGTGCTGTGTTCGTCTCGTAGCCGTGGATCGTGTTGTGGCGCGATTCGGAGCTTATGTGCGCCTCTCCCGGATGCTTTGACGTGCCGTGCGTAGCGACGGGTTCGGCGCGTACGGAAAGCGCATCGTACTTGTCCGGCCGGACGGGGCTGCATTTTCCCTTCCGTGCGACTCGATTCGGCGTTTCCGGATTCGCCTCGGTCGGAGAACAGGACCTGGGTTGGGTGAGTACGGCTCGGCCGGAATTTTTGCTGTTGTGCGCATCGTACTTGCTCGTTCGGTGTGCTGTACGGATCGGTCGGGAAACTGGCTTTCGCATGGCTTTTTTCCCGACCGAATAGTATTGGGTGCGCCTCCGACCGAGATCGGAATCGGCCCCTCGATGTGCATCTTAGAAGAATGCCTAAAAATAAATAAATAAATAGGAGCACAGCAGTATAGATGAGTGCAGTCAAAAAAGCTTGTCACTGCCTGTCTGCCAGTGAGCACCCATTTGAGTTAAATCCTTTTCTATTTCCTCTCCATTTAAATGAAGGTGTTTGATGACAGAAGCATTATGCATCAATTAAAATGTAGCTGACACTCATGGACAGGTTTCGGAAAGAGGCATGATTATTGTTACTCCCCTTGCAATTGCTAATATCAGATTCTTATCTCTCATTCAGTCATCATAAAGTCAAATTTTTTATTCAGTGTCCTGGAATTGTACATTTTGCACTATTGAGTGAATCCTAATAGCTTTCTAAATGTTAACATATGCATGACATGAGTAATTCTGCATTTTGTAAAGGGCTGATTTTTTGTTGAATTTTCCTGATGCTAATCTATATCTAATAGTTTACATCTCTTTCTTATTACTTTTCTAGACATCAAAAGTAAGTCAAAATTAGTTTTACTCAGTCTATGAAATTGGACATTTTGCACTGTTGAGTGAATCTTAGTATTTTTCTTGTACCTCATTTCCTTTATGTGGTCTTTGAATTGTGATGGGAGGTATAAATCACAATTTGATAACTGTCACAGAATCATATTGTTTGCTTTCAGTCTTTCAACTAGAAACTGAAAAGACAAAGATTTTTGTCACAAAATAAGTAGTAAAACAATTGGCTGATCAAATAAAGTGGATTATTATTTGGGGTAGGAGTCCTGAATAAGGGTGATTTTTTAATATTAAAAGGTAGTGTTAGTTTCTGTCAAATATGGTTATTTTGAAACAGTTGGCAGTAAGTTTTAGATCTACAGGATACAGACTACACAGGAAGACCTGAAGCCATGTTTTCTTTCTCAGCCTAGTGGATGGCACAACATGTGCTGGTGTCCACAGTTAACATTTAACTTTTACATTCAACTTGTATATTTCCTGCACCATATTCAAGGGCCTTATTGGAAAGTTAATTAGGACAATAAGAAGTAAGCAATTTTGCAATCCTTTAAAGCTGAGAGAACATTAACTAGGGCATGGGCAGCAGTGCCCCAGTCTGCAGAGGTGCAAAACCTGTGATTGCTATCAGCATAGAAAAGGGGGAGACCAAGCAATAAGAGGGACTTTCTCACAATTCTCTGATTAAATGGCAAGCTTTGATTTTAAATTGCAATGATGAATCTGATTGGAGCCTCATGTGAATTTGAACTAAAGAAACTAAAGAAGTGAGTGGTCCAATTTCTTTGGAATTTACATCTCACTCTCAATATTTAGCAGTTCATGTATTTGTCCCAGTATAGATTTTGAATAATTCATGTCTTTCTTTAGAGTGCATTTGTTTAATATTTTACTGTTTTTCTTCTCATTCTCCTTTAGACCATGTATGAGGTAGGAACCAGTTTTATAATGTTCCTTATTGAATAATTAGTTTTTCTTGTTTAAATCATCTAATCTTTAGGTGTCACTTACATTTATATTACTGGCGAATTGAATTGTATTGTAATACGAAGTTTTCAGAAAATATTATTTTGAATAAAACTAGAAGCTTAATATGCTTCAGGAACATAGAAACATAAAAAATGATATGCCTATTCACATTCATATATATTGTGGCACCATTTATGCCGATAGCTATCAAAAAGTCCCACCTTTCACGAGCTTTAGGAAAGTCCACATATTACAAATAATCTTGATAAATCAATCATAAAAGAATACTTTAGTTACATGTGCCATCATCTTTGAAATTTTCACTTTGCTATAATAATGACCATATTCAAAGCACAGATTGCAAATGTGACTTCCAAATAGAAGCAATAAAATAGAAATCTGACATATTTATTTCTTATCGCCATGTAAATTAATAACTCCTCACCATTTCACTTGTATATTTGCGTTCTTTTAAATCAGAATATTGGGTTGAATGTATATGACCCAATTCACAGTAAAAAATGAAAAAATTACAGTTGGATTTTTATGCTGCTAGTACAGTGTATTTTCTGTTTCTCTTTTTAATGAAGAAATATTCCGAGTAGTATGCCTGAAATGCTACTCTGGCTGTAGGTTTCCACACATGATAGGTGGAATGTCATTAGATTTTTCCCAAGGTCTTCTATTAGCACTGTGTGGAATTCTCCAAAAGCGAGAATCCCCCACAGAGAGAGAATGAATCCTCATGTGTAGATGCACAATATTTTTTATTGGCAAGAAAATACTTTCCCAATGGAGAAAGCCCTTCCCCCTTTAGGCCCACAAAATCTAGTGATGATCTTCTATCCTATGGAAATAGAAGTAAAACTCCAATTATGTTTGGAGTAGCAAAACATCAGCGAGAGAAAGTTCACAAACATACATGTTTGAGGGTGATTCCAAACATTCAAAGAAAGCCATGCTTTTGAACTCCCACTTTACTCTACTTGAGTGGGAATTAACTACTGCAAATTTCTCCAAACTCTTGGAGCATAAATCTACAACAGTTGATGCAATTACCATCAATGTATTTGCCCATGATATTTAAACTCATGCCCTGATTTATCTCATGAAAGAAGTCCCAATGCTCTGAATTTTCTACATTGATCACTTTCTTGTTGATTTCATTTCTACATTTCTGTTTATCTAAAACATGTACATTGTTTATTTATCTCTCTACCTGCATTCCAACAAAGTAAAAGCATATTTTTGGTTCAGAATTTCTATTGCACTTTATGCATTATTAGGAAAGTCTCAGATTGCAATGGTACCTTTCATTTACTCCCTATTTGTTTTGAACTCTCATTTGCATGCTGTGAACCATTTCTATATTTCCAATTCAGCCAAATGAGTGTGCTGGTTAATTACACACTTACAAACATTGAAACTGGCTTTATGAACTGTAAGGGCATTTCACATACAATATAGAACAGTATTTTCCATGGAGATTAACCTCATCAGCACTTATAGACATGTTTACTATAAGCATGGCAGATCTTTAAAGATACAAATTACCTTGGTGCTGTCTTTTGTTATTTCTACAACGCTTTGATAGAATACAAATACAAAGCCATACACCTCTACACTCCTTCTTACCTATTTGAGCCGCTATCAGGTTTTAGTTGTCTATGGGTTCTGAAACACATAAATGTAGCTCTAAATGATATGTAACATAGTTCGATAGGATCTGTCCTGAAGCAATCCATCTCTGGTGCTGGTAATCTTTACAGTTGGACACCTGGAAAATGAGCAACATCTATAACATCTATAACTTAGGAAAACATCGCTAAGCAATTATCTTACGTTATTCTATATGTTTTTTTTGTAAAACTAAGTCAAGCATCACCAAACCAGAACTCTTGATGTGCCTCATAGAAGAATGCCTAAAAATAAATAAATAGGAGCACATCAGTATAGATGAGTGCAGTCAAAAAAGCTTGTCACTGCCTGTTTTGCCAGTGAGCACCCACTTGAGTTAAATCCTTTTCTATTTCCTCTCCATTTAAATGAAGGTGTTTGCTGACAGAAGCATTATGGATCAATTAAAATATAGCGGACACTCATGGACAGGTTTCGAAAAGAGGCATGATTATTGTTACTCCCGTTGCTATTGCTAACATCAGATTCTTATCTCTCATTCAGTCATCGTCAAGTCTAATTTTTTATTCAGTGTCTGGAATCGTACATTTTGCACTATTGAGTGAATCCTAATAGATTTCTAAATGAGAATGCTAGTTCAATATTTTTGTTAACATATGCATGACATGAGTAATTCTGCATTTTGTACAGGGCTATTTTTTGTTGAATTTTCCTGATGCTAATCCTTATCTAATGTTTACATCTCTTTCTTATTTCTTTTCTAGACATCAAAAGTAAGTCAAAATTAGTTTTACTCAGTCTATGAAATTGGACATTTTGCACTGTTGAGGGAATCTTGGTATTTTTCTTGTACCTCATTTCCTCTATGTAGTCTTTGAATTGTGATGTGAGGTATAAATCGCATGTTGATAACTGTCACAAAATCATATTGTTTGCTTTCAGTTTTTCAACTAGAAGCTAAAAAGGCAAAGATTTTTGTCAAAAAATAAGTAGTAAAACAATTGGCTGATCAAATAAAGTGGATTATTATTTGGGGTAGGTGAATTCATTGAATGTGATTTTTTGAATATTATAGGGAAATGTTAATTCCTGCCAAATACTGTAATTTTAAAACAGTTGGTGGTAAGTTTTAAATCTACAGGAGACAGACTACACAGGCAGACCTGAAGCCATGTTTACTTTCTCAGCCTAGTGGATGGCACAACATGTGCTAGTGTCCACAGGTAACATTTAACTTTAACATTCCACTTGTATATTTCCTGCACCATATTCAAGGGCCTTGTTGGAAGGTTACTTAGGACAATAAGAACTAAGCAATTTTGCAATGCTTTAAAGCTGAGAGAACATTAAGTAGGGCATGGGCAACAGTGCCCCAGTCTGCAGAGGTGCACAACATGTGATTGCAGTCAGCATAGAAAAGGGGGTGAACAAGCAATAAGAGGACCGTTCTCACAATTCTCTGATTAAAAGGCAAGCTTTGATTTTAAATTGTGATGATGAATATGATTGGAGCCTCATTTGAATTTGAACTAAGAAGTGAGTGGTCCATTTTCTTTGGTATTTACATTTTACTTTCAATATTTTGCAGTTCATTTATTTGTCCCAGTATAGATTTTGAATAATTCATGTCTTTCTTTAGAGTGGATTTGTTTAATTTACAGTTTTTCTTCTCATTATCCTTTAGCCCATGTATGAGGTAAGAACCAATTTTATGATGTTCCTACCTGAATAATTTGTTTTTCTTATTTAAATCATCTAATCTTTAGGTGTCCCTTACATTTTTATTACTTGCGCATTGAATTGTATTGTAATAAGAACTTCTCAGAAAATATAATTTTGTAAAAATTTGAAGCTTAATATATGCTTCAGGAAGATAGAAACATAAAAAATGAGATGCCTATTCACATTCAAATATCTTTTGGCACAATTTATGCCAATAGTTATCAAAACGTCCCACCTCTCATGAGCTTTATGAAAGTCCACATATTACAAATAATCTTGATAAATCAAACAGAAAAGAATACTTTAGTTACATGTGCCATCCTATTTGAATTTTTCATTTTGTTGTAATAATGACCACATTCAAAGCATGGATTGTAAATGTGTCTTCCAAATAGAAGCAATAAAATAGAAATCTGACATATTTATTTCTAATCGCTATGTAAATTAATACTCCCCACCATTTCACTTGTATGTTTGCATATGACCCAATTCACAGAAAAAAATGAAAAATGACAGTTAGAGAATTATGCTTCTAGACTAGAATTTTTTCTGTTTGCTTTTTTAATGAACAAATATTCCCAGTAGTATTCCTGAAATGCTACTCTGACTGTAGATTCTCACACATGATATGTGGAATGTCGTCAGATTTTTCCCAAGGTCTTCTGTTTGCCCTGTGTGGAATTCTCCAAAAGCGAGAACCCCCCCAGAGAAAGAATGAATCCTCATGGGTAAATGCACAATTTTTTTTATTGGCAAGAAAATACTTTCCCAGTGGTGAAAGCCCTTCCCCCGTCAGGCCCACAAAATCTACTGGTGATCTTCTATCCTATGGAAATAGAACTAAAACTCAAATTATTTTTGGAGTAGCAAAACTTCAGCGAGATAATGTTCACAAACATACATGTTTGAGGGTGATTCCAAACATTCAAAGAAAGCCATGCTATTGAACACCAACTTTACTCTACTTGATTTGGAATTAACTACTGCAAATTGTCCAAACTCTTGGAGCATAAATCTACAATAGTTGATGCAATTACCATCAATGTATTTGGCCATAAATTTAAACTTATGCCCTGATTTATCCCATGAAATAGGGCCCAATGCTCTGAATACTTTACATTCATACTTTCTTCTTGATTTCATTTCTAATTTCTGTTTATCTAAAACATGTCATTGTTTATTTATCTCTCTACCTGCATTCCAACAAAGTAAAAGCATATTTTTTGGTTCAGAATTTCTATTGCTCTTTATGCATTATTAGCAAAGTCTCAAATTCAATAGTACCTTTCATTTACTCCCTATTTGTTTTGAACTCTCATTTGCATGCTGTGAACCATTTCTATATTTCCAATCAGCCAAATGAGTGTGCTGGTTAATTATACACTTACAAAACATAAAATTGGCTTTATGAATGTAAGGGCATTTCTCATACAATATAGAACATTATTTTCCATGGAGATTAACCTTCCTCAGCACTTATAGACATGTTTACTATAAGCGTGGCAGATCTTTAAAGATATAAATTACCTTGGTGCTGTCTTTTGTTATTTCTACAACCCATTGATAGAATACAAATATTAAACCATACAACACTTCACTATTTCTTACCAATTTGATCCACTGTCAATTTTTAGTGGTCTATGGGGATTGAAACATATAAATGTGCTCTAAATAGTGTAACACAGTTTGATGGATCTGTCCTGAAGCAATTCATCTCTGATGCTGCTAATATTTACACTTTGGCACCCGGAAAATGAGCAACACCCATAACTTCTCAAAGCAATTCTCCTACTTTATTATGTTTGTTTTTTTATAAAACTAAGTCAAGCATCACCAATTCAAACACTTGATGTGCATCTTAGAAGAATGCCTAAAAATAAATAAATAAATAGGAGCACAGCAGTATAGATGAGTGCAGTCAAAAAAGCTTGTCACTGCCTGTCTGCCAGTGAGCACCCATTTGAGATAAATCCTTTTCTATTTCCTCTCCATTTAAATTAAGGTGTTTGATGAAAGAAGCATTATGCATCAATTAAAATGTAGCTGACACTCATGGACAGGTTTCGGAAAGAGGCATAATTATTGTTACTCCCCTTGCAATTGCTAATATCAGATTCTTATCTCTCTTTCAGTCATCATAAAGTCAAATTTTTTATTCAGTGTCCTGAATTGTACATTTTGCACTATTGAGTGAATCCTAATAGCTTTCTAAATGTTAACATATGCATGACATGAGTAATTCTGCATTTTGTAAAGGGTGATTTTTTGTTGAATTTTCCTGATGCTAATCTATATCTAATAGTTTAAATCTCTTTCTTATTTCTTTTCTAGACATCAAAAGTAAGTCAAAATTAGTTTTACCTAGTCTATGAAATTGGACATTTTGCACAGTTGAGTGAATCTTAGTATTTTTTTGTACCTCATTTCCTCTATGTGGTCTTTGAATTGTGATGGGAGGTATAAATCACAATTTGATAACTGTCACAGAATCATATTGTTTGCTTTCAGTCTTTCAACTAGAAACTGAAAAGACAAAGATTTTTGTCACAAAATAAGTAGTAAAACAATTGGCTGATCAAATAAAGTGGATTATTATTTGGGGTAGGAGTCCTGATTAAGGGTGATTTTTTAATATTAAAAGGTAGTGTTGGTTCCTGTCAAATATGTTTATTTTGAAACAGTTGGCAGTAAGTTTTAGATCTACAGGATACAGACTACACAGGCAGACCTGAAGCCATGTTTTCTTTCTCAGCCTAGTGGATGGCACAACATGTGCTAGTGTCCACAGCTAATATTTAACTTTTACATTCCACTTGTATATTTCCTGCACCATATTCAAGGGCCTTATTGGAAAGTTAATTAGGACAATAAGAAGAAAGCAATTTTGCAATGCATTAAAGCTGAGAGAACATTCACTAGGGCATGGGCAGCAGTGCCCCAGTCTGCAGAGGTGCAAAACCTGTGATTGCTGTCAGCATAGAAAAGGGGGAGACCAAGCAATAAGAGGGACTTTCTCACAATTCTCTGATTAAAAGGCAAGCTTTGATTTTAAATTGTGATGTTGAATCTGATTGGAGCCTCATGTGAATTTGAACTAAAGAAGTGAGTGGTCCAATTTCTTTGGAATTTACATCTCACTCTCAATATTTAGCAGTTCATGTATTTGTCCCAGTATAGATTTTGAATAATTCATGTCTTTCTTTAGAGTGCATTTGTTTAATATTTTACTTTTTTTCTTCTCATTCTCCTTTAGACCATGTATGAGGTAGAAACCAGTTTTATAATGTTCATATTGAATAATTTGTTTTTCTTGTTTAAATCATCTAATCTTTAGGTGTCACTTACATTTATATTACTTGCGAATTGAATTGTATTGTAATACGAAGTTTTCAGAAAATATTATTTTGAATAAAACTAGAAGCTTAATATGCTTCAGGAACATAGAAACATAAAAAATGATATGCCTATTCACTTTCATATATATTGTGGCACCATTTATGCCGATAGCTATCAAAAAGTCCCACCTTTCACGAGCTTTAGGAAAGTCCACATATTACAAATAATCTTGATAAATCAATCATAAAAGAATACTTTAGTTACATGTGCCATCATCTTTGAAATTTTCACTTTGCTATAATAATGACCATATTCAAAGCACAGATTGCAAATGTGACTTCCAAATAGAAGCAATAAAATAGAAATCTGACATTTATTTCTTATCGCCATGTAAATTAATAACTCCTCACCATTTCACTTGTATATTTGCGTTCTTTTAAATCAGAATATTGGGTTGAATGTATATGACCCAATTCACAAAAAAAAAAGAAAAAATTACAGTTGGATTTTTATGCTGCTAGTACAGTGTATTTTCTGTTTCTCTTTTTAATGAAGAAATATTCAGAGTAGTATGCCTGAAATGCTACTCTGGCTGTAAGTTTCCACACATGATAGGTGGAATGTCATTAGATTTTTCCCAAGGTCTTCTATTTGCACTGTGTGGAATTCTCCAAAAGCGAGAATCCCCCACAGAGAGAGAATGAATCCTCATGTGTAAATGCACAATTTTTTTTATTGGCAAGAAAATACTTTCCCATGGAGAAAGCCCTTCTCCCTATAGGCCCACAAAATCTTGGGGTGATCTTTTATCCTATAGAAATAGGAGTAAAACCCCAATTATGTTTGGAGTAGCAAAACATCAGCGAGAGAAAGTTCACAAACATACATGTTTTAGGGCGATTCCAAACATTCAAAGAAAGCCATGCTTTTGAACTCCCACTTTACTCTACTTGAGTGGGAATTAACTTCTACAAATTTCTCCAAACTCTTGGAGCATAAATCTTCAACAGTTGATGCAATTACCATCAATGTATTTGGTCATATATTTAAACTCATGCCCTGATTTATCTCATGAAAGAAGTCCCAATGCTCTGAATTTTCTACCTTGATCATTTATTGTTGATTTCATTTCTAATTTCTGTTTATCTAAAACATTTCATTGTTTATTTATCTCTCTACCTGCATTCCAACAAAGTAAAAGCATATTTTTTGGTTCAGAATTTCTATTGCACTTTATGCATTATTAGGAAAGTCTCAGATGCAATGGAACCTTTCATTTACTCCCTATTTGTTTTGAACTCCCATTTGCATGCTGTGAACCATTTCTATATTTCCAATTAGCCAAATGAGTGTGCTGGTTAATTCCACACTTACAAACATTGAATTGGCTTTATAACTGTAAGGACATTTTACATACAATATAGAACAATATGTTCCACAGCACTTATAGACATGTTTACTATAAGCGTTGCAGATCTTTAAAGATACAAATTACCTTGGTGCTGTCTTTTGTTATTTCTACAACCTAGTGATAGAATACAAATACTAAACCATATACCACTTCACTCCTTCTTACCTATTTGATCCGCTATCAGGTATTAGTGGTCTATGGGGTTTAAAACACATAAATGTACTCTAAATGAATGTAACATAGTCCAAAGGATCTGTCCTGAAGCAATCCTTCTCTTGTGCTTGTAATCTTTTCAGTTGGACACCTGGAAAATGAGCAACATCTATAACATCTATAACTTAGGAAAACATCGCTAAGCAATTATCTAACGTTATTCTATATATGTTTTTTTTGTAAAACTAAGTCAAGTATCACCAAATCAGACTCTCGATGTGCCTCATAGAAGAATGCCTAAAAATAAATAGATAGGAGCACATCAGTATAGATGAGTGCAGTCAAAAAAGCTTGTCACTACCTGTCACCCACTTGAGTTAAATCCTTTTCCATTTCCTCTCCATTTAAATGAAGATGTTTGCTGACAGAAGCATTTTGGATCAGTTAAAATGTAGCTGACACTGATCTCTCTTTCAGTCATCATCAATAAGTCTAACTTTTCAATCAGTCTCTGGAATTGTACATTTTGCACTATTGAGTGAATTGTAATAGGTTTCTAAATGGGAATGGTATTTTTTGTTAACATATACATGACATGAATAATTCAGCATTTTGTAAAGGGCGATTGTTTGTTGAATTTTCATGATGCTAATCTATATCTAATTGTTTACTTCTCTTTCTTATTGCTCTTCTAGACATCAAAAGTAAGTCAAAATTAGTTGTACGAAATTGGACATTTTGCACTGTTGAATAAATCTTAGTATTTTTGTTGTATCTCATTTCCTCTATGTGGTCTTTGAATTGTGATGGGAGGTATACATCATCTGTTGATAACTGTCATAGAATCTTATTGTTTACTTTCAATCTTTAAACTAGAAATTGCAAAAAGACTGAGGGCCTGATTATGAGTTTGGTGGCCGTGGGCCACCATGGCGGCAGTGGAGGTTTAACAGTGGTCATCCGTCTGCCGTATTATGAGTTGCAATGTATGACGGGGTGAGCGCCGGCACAGTTACGCTGACACCTCCAGCTCCGTCTGTGCATTGTCTCGGTGCAAAACTCCAATGAGGCCCTGGGAATCAAAATCCACCGCTCAAACCTCTGAGCCAATTCTGAGTTGCCTTTCAGGCGGCGCAAGTGTGGCGGTCCAACTGCCACAGAACTGGAGGCGAAAAGGGAGGGATAAAGCTGAAGCTCACCTTTACACATCAACACATGACCTCTACAGTCATGGAGTTATGCAAACAGCAGTCATGGAGGCCATCGTACTTGCTGTGCCACTCTTTTACTTGTTGAGTTACCTCCAAAGCAGACGCCGTCATGGGCGCCATGTCCGGTAAGTCACACCACCACATATTCTTTGCACTTTGCATGCAAAATGATACATCGCCGTTGATTAGCCAATGAAGGTGTGTACTCCAAGTGTATTAATCATATACATGCAGGTTCTTAGCTCCATGGGGGGAGTGTGGTGTGTGACCTGCTCACCGAGACACGTCATCTCCTGCGACATATCTGGGTACAGGGACCTTTAGTCGGTCAATGTGAGAAGTCCTACGTTTTCATGCAGGAGAATGTCATGACACACAGACCTAAATACACTCACACAAAAACACATACATCAATTTGGTTTTGTAACAAAATATCATCTCTGCCCACCTCGTCAAACTATCACATACCTCGAGCTTACCACTGTCCGTTAGGCCTCCCTCAGGCTCCTTGCCTATCGTGTATTGTCTCACAAGCCATATCCCAGCACTATTGAGGCGAAACCTTAAGCTACCCTCCCATTTCACTGACAAAACCACTGCCATTTTTATATGGGCCCTGCATGTCATTATACCTCAATGACATGCCCTATAGGAGTTGAAGGGTGCTTCACAGTCTCAAAATAGCCACTACACACCACACACTAAAGGACAGGTGTCTGTCAACAACGAAATTTAAAAGTAATGCCTGCAGTAAGAGACCATCCACACCACTTACCCCACAAAATTTCAACTCGTTATGTTGCACATACAGAACTCTACAACTAACACATCACAGATCCAGGAACACATTGAATGTCATGAGTCCTGCACCTCACCATCACCCCACACACCACCAAGTCAGTATGAAAACCACACCCCTACCATGAGGCATTGTGCACAGAAACCTGGACAAAATGCACTAGTCACCAGCTCCCCATCATAATAGAAACATCATTACTCCAGTCCTCAGCCCCCCAAAAAACACCAGTATGGCAGGGTCCTAAAATTCCAACACACCTTCACAGCCACAAAGCTTCACCATACTCACACATACATATCCCACATCAAAAGCCAATTTCACCTAAAGGGACAACACTGAATCATTGGCAAATACATTCAAGGGCATATCTGAAACACCTAAGGCAGGATATCAATCACACCATCTAAAGTACAAAGAATAACATTGGGGACAGTGTGACACTACACAAGATAGCACATGCCCATACACAATATTTGCACCAGACTTGGCGAATCAAGCAGATGTGGAACAGCCAAATGCTTCACATAGTGCCACCCATGTGTAGGCAAGTGTAGTGGCAACTCAGGATAGCAAACACATCTCCCACAGCTACACGTAGTAGCACAAACCTACACAGAGACAAATGGACACAATGCAAGGCTAACACACATATATGTAAGACAAGCTGACACCCACCATGTCTGGAAACACAAACATCTCAATCCAACACACAGCACACATATCACAACATCATCACTGGGAGAAGGCCAGCAACATTTAGCAGACATCTTCCAAGGTGAAATACTTACCAAATGTAAACCCACACAATGCAATGATACAACCAGTTGGTGTTGATCGCACACATCGAGTTCATTCACATGTCCCCTCATCCACGATATCACCTGAAGAGGTGCAAAGCTCAGATCACAATCACCACTGAGAAAGGACCACCTATTCCTACCTCCTAAGTACACCAATGTGGTAGTACCAACTGAAGGAAAGCATCACTTCATTTTGCATGATAATTAATGAATCAACTAAGGTAATAATCGATGTACAAACTTTATTCGAAAAATATATATATATTTCAATGAAGAACAATTTCCAGTCCAATGCAGATTTGTGGTCTAGGATTTTGTAGTTCCACACAACTTGCCTAAGTGATACTGCCAGGGAAACCTCCCCAGGAAGGGGCATCAGGTGGGAAGTCCAGACACCTCATAAACAAAACCTCAGGGTAGACTGGGGTTTGTATTGGGAGTGGCTGGCTCAAATGCGGAACGAGGGGCAGTGGTTGAGGCAGAGATAATGGGAGCCTCACTGACTTCCATGTGAGTTTAGGGAGGGGTGATGACAAGGGGTGGACTTTGGGAGGTAGAGGTAGTGTCTCTCTGTGATATGGGTGTGCCTGTTGCTGGTGTCTATGAGTCTGAAGCTGTTGTGTATGGGCTGTGTCTGATTGTGGGTGCTCTGTGGGTATGTGTGTAGTGGGGCTGCTGAGGGAGGTCAGAGTCTGGTCTGTGTCATGCATGCTAATCTTACTGCATTTTGGGGCCAGTGTGGTGCTTTTGGATGATGGTGTGTACGTGTGTCTATGTCTGCTTTTTGGTGGGACAGGTATGGTTAACAGGACTTGGGATGTTAAAGAGTCAGGTTGAGGGGTGGAAGGATGACTAGGGGAAGGCTGCCATCAGTGAGGAGGCCATTGCCTGAAAAGATCACTGTAGAGCAGACATGCTACTGTGAATGCTCTCCAGGAACTCTAGCACATGTGTCATTAAGCTGGACTGCCCCTGGAGGGCAGTTAGCAGTGCAGTCTGCCTTAGGAGGGAAATAGCCTCCTCACTCAGGGCAGATGGGTCACCGGGGCTGAGGATGAGGTGCCTGGGACAAAGAAGACATCACACCCCTTATGGGAGTGGATGCAGACAACTTTGTGGGGAACAGCAGGGAAGGTGGAGATGGAACGGATAGTGGCAGAAAAGGGTGGTGTACACACAGTTCCTGTGGGGTCCACAACCTCTACAGAAGTGCCCCTGGAGCCTTACTCTGGTGAGACTGAGGATAACAATAACGAGTCTGTGTCCTCCAGAGCACGCCCCTTATCCTCGGAGACAGTGACTCCGACGTTGTTAGTCTCCTGACCGGAGCCACTCTGTCCAGCTGCCTCTCGAACTTCGACTGCACGATCTCCTCTGCCTGGCTCAGTTGATGCTGAAATAACAGTGGAAACAGCTGTGAGACATATGGGCATACTCATCTCAAACATATCTCTACAATTGCAACATCAATGTGGCACACACAACTGCACCAAATGGGCCAGTATAACTTGCATGGCCACAAGGGGGCTAAAGTAACACTGTCAGCTCAATCACAGATTTCCATGGTAAGAGACCCCTAACACATCTAGGGGCATCCCTAATGCACATTGGCCTTGTTGGCAACACCATCACCACAGTTTAGCTATGCATCACTGTCATGTATTGCAAGGCCTAGGATGTACAGCTACTTACTAACAATTGTGAAAGAGGTACACCTGTAACCAACATAGAAGGCACATGAACAGCATACTCTATAAGCACACACTAAGACTAGGCCTCAACAGTGTACAAACACCCACACATAACCAGACAACATCAGTATGTCACATCCCACATTGTCATCTACTTCATGTGATCCCTACATCAACATTGGACAAGCTTACCACATACCACTACACTACCACATACCTGCCATCGATCAACAGGATGTGGGACACAAATGCGACTCCACAGTCCATGACAAACATAGCCCCATCAGTAGCCGATTACTAAAGGGAGAGGACACCGTTACAACATTGGTAAATCTAACTCACATATGACACACTGTTTGTGTGCACACAACAGCACACATGCACACAAGATAATAACATTGCCCTTCACTCATCTGCCAACGCATGCCTAGCCCACTCACTCTCATCCACAAACATGTACAGGTGAATAAAATGGGACATGTCCGTGGGCAGAAGGCACACATTACCTTACAGCTACACATACCATCATGTGACCGACAATACACATGGCACTAGTGTACATTCATACATCACAATGTCCAACATACCCAGCATTACAAGGCCAAATCAGGATTTGTGCCTGCGTCCACTGGCCATTGCCTACCATGGCACAAGTGAGCACTTCCACTGACAAACAACACATCTTTGATGGATCAATTATCTTAACACAAATGAGAATACTGTCCTGAGTGGGACTTTTGTTGCACACATCATTACACATCTGCAGGCAACATGCCACATCACTAAGCCCTGTGACGGCTTAACCTCAGATCTGAATCCGGAGCACCAAAAAAACACCATGCCCAAATTACAGACAACCATCTCACAATTTTCCCATGGTATAACACCCATTAGCTTCAAGAGTGGAGTCACCCACCTCCCTTATGTAGAAATACCTGCCTGGAAAGGGAGGAAAAGGTCAGAGCACAATGGTAGACTCTGCACAACACTCACTCCCTCCTAGCTGCCGTTGGGCTCTCAACTGCCCATCAAGCTCCAAATAGGCCACCGCCAGGGCATCGACCATCAGGGGAGTCATGGGCTCGCGCACAACCCTGAGACGTGAGGAGGACATTCCCAGCTGGTACTCGGCGATGTTGCGGCATCTACGTCTGAAGTCCTCCCAACTCTTGTGACAGTGGACACTGCACCACTTATAGACTCCCAGGTCCTTTACTTTCTGGGTGATGGCTTTCTCCAATGCTTGCTTTTGATGGGCATTGACCTGCACATAGAAAACACATCAACCAATATAATGTCACTGATTGCTGATAGGAACAATGCTGCCGACACCTACCACAATGATGTGGCATTTCAACATATTGTACATGAGTAGGCCTTACATCAATGTCGCCACCGAATGAGGCATGCAAACTCTGGTACTGATCTGCAGCATCAAATAATCCTGCCAGAGCACAACCGCCAGGTACACATACTTCCCAAACCATATAGGCCATGGCCTCTCACATTGCAATCAGCTGTGTGTACTGAGGTGCACACAATACCATACACATCCTATGATGGGCTAGCCACTTGGGTATGTCTGAACACACTCTGTACTTATCTGGCACATTCACAACCAGCATATGCCACATGAAGCCTGACAGTCAATAAAATGTACATGACCAAAACAAAGGGCACAAATGTGTACCCACGTGTCACATTATCAGTTGACAAACTTGCAAATGATGGCCATGTGTATAACCTAAATGTGAAACAATAAATGTCTTTCAGCAAATAAAATCACTCCAATACTTGCAGAGGACATACCACCTGCCACCACTGTCACAGAAAAAACACATCCATACATTACTAAATCCACCTGCAATGCACAAGTCTGAATGAGCTGGAGAACCACACAGGTTGTGGAGGGCACACATGATGGAGTATCAGTCCTATCAAACATGAACATGAGCAATAGATCAGAATTCACTCTGCCTTAAGATTTGTTAGAATAGACCAGATGACCATTCTGATCTGATTTTCTTCTAACACATATCACCAGAGTGTGGAACAACATGGAAAAATCCATGTTAAGGGGCTGGCTTTATTCGACACAGCCATAGTACAACATGTACACAAGGAATGGAGAGAGCAGTCTAGGGAGGGAGTCTGAATGGGGACATGCAGATCAAAATCATCACTCCAGGGTGTTACAATAGACTCACATGACCAGGCCCTATTGATTGTGTAACCCTGTCTCTGTCATGTGGAAGGATGTGCCTAAACTTGCACAATCCCTTGGCAGCTGCACCCAGGGTTCTCACAAAAAACTACACGCATCCAATAATAGGTAGGTACACAGGCTGCTCATAGGTACATGTGTCCCCCATATGTAATTTCAGCCTAATGGGTTGCACTGCGGTGACCATTGCCATGAATATTGTCATTGACATGGTGTAGCATGTACTGATCACAAATGCTTGAGCATTACATCTACACACATGCCTGACGTCATCACCCCCTGCACATCCCAGGACACATACATAGAACATACAGTGAGCCAAAGACCCATGAATGACCTGCACTATGGCCATGAAGGAAAATCCTAATGTCCAGCAACAATCATACCTAGGCAAACCATTGTGCATACTAACCAGGACTCATGAATTCATAGATAAATGGCACTTACGTTTCTTCACAGTGAGAGTGTAGACTTTCTCGCTCTAAATCAAATATATATGTCACATGTATGCACACCATTACACATATCACATGACACACAGCACGCATGTTTAACGACTCATACCGTGACACAGGTAGGCATGCATCCAAACAAATTTAAATAGCCGAGTTGATGTACAAACCTGCTCCTCTGCTGAGCCATACCGTTGTCCATATACGATGAAGACCTCTTTGACCAGTTTTTCTAGCTCTTCCAGATATAATGCCGGGGCCCTCAACCCTTTTGAACAGGACATGATGGCTCGCAGACAAGGCAAACAGCAGCAACAGTTGAGGAAGTCTGTATTGCAGTAGTGTTAGTAGGCAAGTGCCACCTACAAATACGCCACATACACAACCTACGTCATGCCCTCACCCTCCATTGGGCCGCAATATTCGATTCTACTAATCCCCCATCTACTGCATGGAAAACATTCACTTGCATGAATTGAAGTACAAATGAACGCTAAGCGAGGTCACACATGCGCCATCTTGGCAGTCTTCCACAGAGTGAACATCATGAGACCCAGTGCAACACACTGCCCTCAGCCATGTACCGACATGTCCACTGATGTATTTCAATTAATCCCTGAGTAAAACTCCTCCACACACTGATCTTCACTCAATTGCCGATGATGTCCTCATCAACTCCACCATAAGTAGAAGCACCTTGCTGATGGCAGGTATGGTGTGCATACCTACATACCTGAGACAGGTATGTGTTGCTCTATGAATTGGCAGATCTACAACACATACCATGCTGAGATGCACACAAGCGAAGGTCAGTTAGTGAAGACATCCACTGTAATGGTGTCAGCCATGAGCATCCTGAATGTGTGTGTTGAACAAAAATTTGCAGGGATTTCTGTGCACAATACTGTTATATTGTTTGCTCAGCATTGATGTCACAGCTGACCCTCGCACACTTTACAGGACATATGTAATGTATATATATCTGCTAAGCCTTGCTCATTGACTACACTGTATGTCACACCCTCCATTTCAACTCATGACCTACTACTCATGTAAGTGACCAATGTCACAATGCATGACACAAATTAAAGTGAATCCTATGACATGATGTCACTCAGTGTATTATGTGGTTCATCAACAGCTTGGAGGGCTAGGTCTACCGTCAACGCAGCATTTAGCAACCAAACAGCATGTGCCCTGTAGAAGTGTGTTTCACATACAGAGGTTACACATCTGAACATCATCTACAGACAGGCACAGCAAACGTAGCGGGTAGTGCCTTTGTGCAATATGGAGTTTGGTTAATTGAAAGGGAAATACACATATGTGGACACAAATACACATCTGCCCTAACACCCACAGTCCTATGTACATCCAGCCAAGTGTGGGGATGCACATTTGTAGCAGCACACATCTACAACATGGACAATACACAAATACATCTGATTTTGAAGCATGAATTGGTCAACATTGTTAATGAACTGCATTCATTTACACCATGTGACCTTCCAGTCAAGTACATTTTTAGTAACAGCAACATTTCTGGAACTATTGCCTGCTCCGGTGGCATCCGATATCCGGTGACAACTTTAGAACGACCACCTCAGCTAAAGCAACATCACTCCAGATGTTCTGACAGCACATGTCACCAGACATCCCAAATCACAAGACATCTATGCACTAACTACATCAACGGTGGCAGGATTAATGTTTTTTGAAAAATGTAATAATAATGATGGAAATCAGTGAACTGTGTATAGGTTTAAAGGTTTTAGCCGAAGTCCATACAGCAACTACTTGCTTTGATAGGCAGTTCTGCCTACACACTTGCCTAATGTACACTGCAAAGAATCACCACCTCAGGAGGGGAAACAGGTGGGCAAGCCAGGCACCTCAGCTGGCATATATGGGAGGGTCAGACTAGTGTGTGGAAGAGGAGGGCTGAGGTGTGGGAGGCAGTGGTTTGGGGGGGTGTGAACTTTGCCTTGGAAGGGGCCTTCTTTTTCCTAGGGCTGGCTTTCCTCCTCCACCTCCTCTTTCAGCGGACCGATTTGGGAGGGGTGGATCTGGCCATGGTGGTATATGGAATGGGGATGGTAAAGGTGGGCCTGGGTGTGGGGCTTGGAAGGAATGTTACCAACAGGGCAAAGTGGGGCAAACATGAGGAATAGGTTTTAGGCAGAGGGTCCAGGTAAAGCAAGGTTCAGATCAGGTTGGGAGGTAGAAGGAGTGTAATGATCTGCAAAATTGTAATGTGATGTGTGTGCAGGTATGGTGGGTTGACTGACGGTGGGTGGGGATGGCTGGTTGGGTGCAGGTGTGGTGGGTTGAATGACGGTTGGGTAAGGATGGCTGACTGGGTGCAGGTGAGATGGATTGACTGACAGTGGGTGGGGATGGCTGTGGTATGCTGCATGTGTATGTCTGGGTGCATGTACGGACATATGTGTGTGTGCTCTGGACAGGTAGAGGCATAGGGATTTGGACTGGGGATGGAGAAGGAGAAGAGGAATGATGCAGGGGATGGCTGAGGTGGGTGTAACACTGCCTTTGTTGAGGAGGCCAGAGCCTGAAAAGATCCCTGTAGGGCACACATACCACTATGAATGCCACCCAGGTAGGCAGGCGTCTGAGCACGTTGGCGACCCAGACCCTGGATGTTATTCAAAAATGCAGTCTGCCCAACAGAGATCTGTTTCAGGAGGTCAATTGTCTTCTCTCCAAGGGTAGCTGGGAGCACAGGGGCAGAGGTGCCTGTAGGTAGACGGCTCCCCTCTTAAGAGAGCGGGCCAGGGCAACTGGTTGGGGAGCAGCAGGGAGGGTGGAGATGGAATCGGGGTGGCAGACAAGGATTTTACTGCACCTGGCTGGGTGGGGTCTGCCACCACCAGGGAGGGGCCATTGTAATCCAACTCGACTGATGTTGATGTGTCACCTGTGTCCTCCATTCCACTCCCCTCGCACTCCTGGCCACTTGGTCCATCTGTATTGGAGTCCCCAATGGGCCCACTTGGGCCAGCTGCTTCCCCAAGATCTTTGGCCCTGTCTACTCCGCTTGCCCGGGTGGATGCTGAAATGACAAGCAATCTTGGTTAGGTGCAACCATCATGACACACAGGTGGACAAACTTTGAAGACATTGTACATAACCGCTAGCATTTATCCCTGAGACTACTTGAACAGAGTAATTGACAAGGTACTTATCTGGAGTACTTGTTGGCAGGCCCCATGAGTCAAAAGCAGATGCACACTATGCCCTATGGACCACATTCTGCCACAATTCTTAACATTTCACTTGTAGCCGAACAAATGCAATTCATGTTTGTGCCTTTAGCTCCGGAAATTCACCTGCAACCACTATCAAATTCCACAAACACCATCTGACTTCAACTGGCATGGCCATGTTATATGCAATTTAATACATTACACAACAGGACATGCCAATACCAAACTGTTGGATTGTGCTTATTGTTTGTAAGCATTAATGTGAGCTTTCAACATGGAACATAAAACCAGATGGCTAGTTAAGAGAAATCAGGTCATGTGAAAATGTCAATGTAATATTGTAGTCTCAAATGGATGCTAACTTCATCAGATGTGCACTGGGACATGGCATCTATGGCCTGATGACCATAGATTTGTCATTCATGAGGCCTGACATGTGTGTCCATCACCAGGCACATTTGTCATTTCAGCTATGGCTATCATCTCAAATTGTGAGGTTGCCAGATGGGGCAATATGTACAAGCAGGGAACTGGTTGGATATACTTGTGCCAATACTGGCAGCCAAATGACATGCTGCAAAAGCCAAGCAGGCCTGACTATGAAGACCGCTCACACTCTAGCTAGTTGTGATTGACATTTCCTGTAACACTTAGAAGGTGGTCAGGCATTAGGTGGCATGTGCAGCACATTACTCACCCCCTACAAGCTGCAGGGACTCCTCTGATATGGGCAGGGGACTTTAATTGCATCCTTGATGGAAAACTGGATAGATCACCCCCAAGGCTCAACACTAAAGCAGGCATGATGGAAGCTTTGGCGGCAGTAATGGCCTGAGTGGATGGTGTGGATGTTGTTTGGAGGGTACTTTATTCCTCACAATTGGAATTTATCTACCACTCGGCCACACACAATATGTTCAGTGGACTAAACAGGACATTGATGTCATGCACATTAGGCAGTGATGTATCCTCAGTGGAACACTTGGTAGATTATTTTTAGATCCTGTACCTATTTTATTTTTTACATAGATGGTCATGGGTTGTCCCAGCTATCCCCACGTGGCGCCTCTATCTGACGCTGCATTCCGGGGTGAGTTACAAACAGTACTGGGACAAAGTTTTGAGCATAACTTTAGCACAACAAGAGCCAATGATCGGGATGCACTTAAGATTGTCATGTGGGGGTAATGTCTTACTGAAAAATATGGTATTAAATGCCAACTGCAGGGGGACATGCATATCCAGGAGGAAAAATTGGCAATGCTCCTAAGAGGGGGCCAAGGCTGCCCGACCTTAGATATAAATATATTGGATGCAAATCATGATACAGGGGAGCTATGGGATAAACCGGACATGTTTACATTACAATACTATAGGCAGATGTTGCATAAAGAGGAAGACAGACCCGGTAGACTACTAGCCTGGCTTATGAAGTGGGGAAGACTTACAAACCTGATTACCACTCTCAAAACCGACAGGGGTGAATCAGTTGTAACACAGGCAGCGGTAAACATGATGCTGCAGCAATACTTAGCAGCTTTATATAGACGGCAAGGGGGTAACATAGACACTGATGTGGGGGAATTATTGGGTGAGTTGACCCTCCTGCGGCTAAGCGGTACACAGCGGGGGGAACTAAAATCAGTCATTTCCAAGGAAGAGATAATGCATAAGGCACCAGGATCCAATGAATTACCTTCGTAATTCTATTACACTTATGTAGAATTACTCTCTTATAAATTGCTAGTAATCTTTAAAGAGGCTAAGAAACTAGAAGAACTCCCTTAGTCCATGAAAAGGAGGCAATTGTTGTTGTGCTCCCGAAACTTGACTGAGACCCCACAAAGTTTGGTCATATAGGCAATTGTCTATGTTTAATGTACATGGTACGGTCCTATCCAAAATATTAGCTTACAAACTTCAGAAAGTAATAGTGAGAATGTTCCATGAAGAACAATGTGGATATATCCCTGCCAGAAGCACTCTCAAGAACATACATAGACTTGCGTATGTTATGCATTCCATGTACGGATCAGACATTGATGTTGTATTGGTCACATTAGTTTTCAAAAAGGCTTTCAATATGAGTGTAAGGGACTACATGTGGACGGTCCTATCACACATGGAATTGCCCCTCAAGATACGTTGAACTATCAGAACTAAAAGAGAATGCAGCAAAATCATTGGTGTTTCCACAGGCCAAATTGGCTAGGTTTCCCATGGAGCCGCTTCCTAATGTAGGGCTGAGTTGGGAACGAGGTACTTTGGAAATTGTACTCCCAAATACAAGTAGCACCCACAGGCGACATACAGTATCCTTAACATATCAGTAGGGTACTGTTGGGTCTACAGTTCTCAGTGGACTTCTGGAATAGGGTGCCGTTGACGATTATGGGCAGGATCGTGGTTGTGAAGATGGTGTTTCTGCCTAGATGCCTATTCACCATATTAAATTCACAGTGTCTGATAGATTGGCGAGCATTCAAACAATTGGATAGCCTGTTAATTGACGTCATCTGGGCTCACAAGCATAGTAGAGGGTGTCTGAATATCCTAAAACTTGACAAGGAGGAGGGACGGCTTGGTCTCCCAGACCTGGAATTAACCAGTATGGCGGCACAACTCCAGCATGCACCCAAATGGCATGCCAAAGGTACCAACTGGGAAAAAAGACTACTGACAGGAATACCAGAGGTAGCAGACCTGCAGAGGTGCTTGATGGATGTCTTCCATCGTTGTATGTGCAACAAGTGGCACAGGAATGAGTTATTGTGATTAAGTCTGTCATGCTAAGCCTCCTCTTTCTAGACAATTGCTGCTATGGGGATTACAACCTTTCTTAAACACTGGAAAGTGCATTTCGGTAACTGACTGGAGAGCCAGTGGATGTAACACAATTGGAAACTTATACCCGGGAGACCGCTCCTTTACTTCTTTACTTTTTCAGAGGCTCAAGAGAGTTTTGTGGTCCTGCAATTTTCCATGATGACTAAGATGGCCAGCAAGATCTGGATGTGCTTCCCAGATATCCCTGAGCAATCATAGACTCTAGAGATGTTGCTAGATATGGAATCCTCCTGACAACTAGTGTCCTGACTATCCATGGCCCTGAACGAGACAGACACAGGGTTTAACTGCCTGCAAGAAAAACGTGGGACGAGGACCTTATATTACCATTGGAGGATACAGAGTGGAATACAGCTCCCAGTTTAGCACAGGAAGTGTCCAGGAATGCCTGATTTCGGCTCACTCATTTCTATGTATTACACCGCACATATCTATCACCAGTGAAGATGCATAGATTCCATCCAACCCAGATTTGTGGTGGAGGCGTGCAGAGTTTTTGCACATACTCTGGAGCTGTTCTCAATGGTGTCTTATTGGGAAAACATTGCACAGCAACTATACAAGATGACAGATATAAGAATAGAAGTCACCGTTAGACACTGCCTACTGCACACTTTCTCCTGCCCAGGTGAAGGCAGATTCTCTGCAGATTTGTGTTTCTGGGAATGGTCTTGGCAAACAGAAGTCTCACTATTCACTGCTTATCTCCCATAGGCCCCACACATCTTCAGTGGGTTAAGGACATGAGGGAATGGGCTCTACCAGAAGAGAGGTGAATGCGGGTGGTCAGAACAGATGATAAAATCGAGGAGGATTGGTTTGAATGGGCCAGAATGTTACAGGATCTGATCATACTTTCTGGTGCGGAGTCCTCAGAGAGTGGCACAGATGCATGCTCAGTCTGCAGTAGGAGCCAACACCGAACCTACTGTATCATACTGTGTACCTGAATATATAATCTTGGAGGACAGCGAGGAGTGACTAATCTGCCAGCTGTGGATCGCTCACCCGCACCCTGTCCTTGTTGGTTGGGGTTAGGGGATGGGAGGATGCCTACTCCACCAACAAGTTGATGTGTTATGTATAATGCTTTGCCTAAGTATTGTACTTTTGTAATGTTTCTTGAAAAAATAAAAGTGATTAAAAAAATCCACTTTGAAGCAGGCCTTGTGGCAATAGCAACTAGGAGATGGAATTCTGGTAGGACAAATGCGGGGTCCTACAGTACCCAGGCAGGGGATTTATAAGAATCTTCCTGGCATCCCATTATCTCCCATTCAAGTGTGCCAAAAGTTTTAAATGTGGCTCAAACAGATGTATTTGACAGGCAGGATTTGACACTGTGGTGTAAGCAGGATGCCCTCACCCCCCACACTGAGGATTCTGCAGAGCTTAGAGCAGTCAATCTTGCCCATCAAGGTCAACCTGTTGTGTAGCTCCTGAAAGGATTTCACACCTCCTACACGCCTCATTCAAGGTTGAGGACATGTTGGCAGTTAGCAGAGGCTAATGTTTTTTAGCCTTTTGAAAGCTTAGGCAGGTTAAGGGTAACTTTCTAAACGTAACTTTTTCCTAATATGTAATACAATTCTGACTTTGCCATTGAATTGGATTTATAATAACTATTAAAATAGTGTTTTTTTTGTTTTTTTCGCGGGTCCCTCTCCCAAGCAGTATTAGTATTTTAATCTGTACTCTGGCTTTCTGCATAAGACAGCTAGGCCTGCCACAGTGAAAATAGCTTGTTGGGTGTTATCACTGTAGACACAAGTTAATATTTATTTTCTACCTCCCCATCTTTAAATACCATGCTTCCTGCCTTTTGGGCTATAAGGCATACATAGAGGTGACCTACTAATATTTAAAACAGAGGTCTTTACTTGTAAAATTGGATTATTTTGACAGGTAACACTGCATGTTTTACATTGCAGCAGTCAGGCTACACAAGTTAAGCTTGCAGCCATGTTGGTACTTCCACTGTAGCATGTGGCACAATAGGGCCTCCAGGCCCTAGGCATATTTTCTGCACAATATACTAGGGACCTAAAGGCCTGTTAAAGGTGCCAATTAGAAAACGCCAATGGAACCATGTTTAATGGGGGAGCACAGACACTGTACACCTAGTGAGCTGGGGTAAAGTGCACAGAGTTCTAAATCCAGCACAAATAGCAAAAATAGAGTCTAGCAAATGGCAAAAGCTCCAGGGTGACCATGCAGGAAGTTGGCTTTCCTACACTTTACATATGTTTGTCCCCTTATGTATAATTTTAATCTATATCTTGCTACTTATTTAGTAAAGATATGACATGTAGAATTCTTTCCACATATATCTAATGACACACTGAGAAAGTTAAGTTGAATCTGTAACCTACTCTATACTGTCCTAAAGTGCCAGATTTTTCTGCTGTCCAAAAACCAGTAAAATGATCATGTTCTCCAGGAAAATCAGCATCATAGTGTATGCTTCTGGGTACGAACAACAGAAAATTTGCAAGGCAGCATCCATTCAACCTAGTTTACTGTAAATTTGTCTTCCAATTAGAGGACGCTTAAGAATTGACTTGCTAGACTATTTCATTCAGGCGTTGGTTAGGATATTCAAGTGTCTGAACTCCTCTGTAATAAGAGTTTTCATAAAGTAATATTTATGAGAAAAACATTGTCATAGTGTGAGCATCAACAGTATACCAATAGAAAACATACTAGGTAAAATGCCTTCAATAATGAACCTTTTAAATGGGTCCCTCAAGATCCAGCTATGAACACATATTTCATATTTATTTATTAATTGCCTAGTTACTTAACAGCTTTGCAATAAAATACAATGACTTAAAACACAAAATACAATTTCTATGATGCCTAGTAGTAGCAACCTCAAATTAATTAATCTTAGTTAAAAAGCTCCATGCAAAAGCAAACAGACCCCATGCATAAAACAGGCAATAAAAAAAGTTAAATAAAGTGCCATAGATAATAAGATCCTTAAAAATCTGACTATTCAGGAGTGCTCCACAGGCGATAAAACAAATTAAACTCATTTCACAGGTGCAGACAGTGTTGTCTGTCTCCTGTTCAAAATAGTGAGACGGAAAGAGACCAAAACGTCCCCTGCATTAAAGTGCAAAGTGCAAACCAGAAGGCAAGTGCCCGGGGGGCCAACAGGGCATGGGAGGCATGGCAGGCCTCTGAGTGTCGTCCTCCCATGGAGTCCATGCCGAAGAACCCTTCCTCCTTGATCTCAATGTAACAGTGCACATGATCAGTCTGCCGCTGACCCCGACAGGGCTATCTTCATGAGAGATACCTTGCTGCTCTTGCTTAAGTTCTTACTGGCACCCACGTAGCAAGGGAATTAGGTGTGTTGTGAGGGATAATTTTTCCCACCTTCAGCAAAAATGTAACAAAATGGCAGTTCAGCTGTAGGTCCCGTGGATCGAAGCAAGCCAGCACTGCTTGCCTACGCGTGCGCATGCCTCTTTGGTTAAAGTAGACTTTTAACAGATGTCTCCTTTCATGCAGCAGTCCTATACAAGACCTGACCAGGTGGAACAAGTCTTCCTTCCCAGAGCAGCATAGTCTACAAGTGTCAGGTAGGCCCTCCCGCAGCCAGAGGGGAAAATGAAATTTTGAGGGCAGCAACCCCAACCGGTACCTTAAAAACTGCTCCTTCACAGTATGCGTACCCAATGCTGAAATACTTTTGTGGTGTGAGAGTCTTTTTTTTAAATTTTGTCCTCATATTACCTCTTACAAGCAAGCACCCTCCTCATCGCCACTGACCCAAGTGCTTGTATCGGGGGTCTATTCTCAACTGATGTTTACACCGAGTTTTCACCCGGCGCCTTACCTCAATAGCTGACCAAGAGGTTTAAACATTGGACTTCATACTCTCCTATAAGTGTCCAAAACATTCCAAATGAACACTAGTTCAGCCTTACTTTTATTCAGGTTCAGCTTTTGGTCTAGATCCCTAAAATATCGCTTGGAGTTCCACCACTCCCTCCAGTTAGGAGCTGTAACCTAACACTACCTCTTGCATATCTCTCTCCTTGCCAGGAGGACTAAGTACAATATTAACTCCTTTTGAAGCTTAGAAAGGCCCATCAAACCGGATCCAGCCTGTATACCAAACATAATTAAAGTGGGTATTACCTTTACTTCCACACCCATGATATCGAACATTGGGGCATATTATCAACGTGATTATCGCCGCTTTAGCGGGACTTTTTCCCGCTAAAGCGGCGATAATTCAATCGCCCTATTAGCAAGCTGTTGCTAACTGCTGTTAGCGACAGCTTCTAGGCGATAGCGACCGGGTTGGGTGCCGCTTTGCATGCCAGCGATATTTATCGCTAATGGCATGCAAAGTAGGCGTTCCCAACCTAAAAGCGACTGGAAACAGTCGCTGAGGTCACTATCGCCTATTAGCGAGGCAGGGGAGGTGATTAACGAACCAGCGCTAAACACGTTTAGCGCTGGTTTGTTAATGCCTGGTCCAGACCTGACTTAGCCATGTAATCCAATGGGAGGTGGATTACATGGCTAAATTCCCCTCGCCCTATCATCAAGCTAACACTGGTCACAGTGCGAATATCGCTTGTTTTCAAGCGATATTCACACTGTTCTCCAGGGTTTCTATCGCTTTGGAGATAAGCGTTGCTGATAGCACGCTATCTCCGCGATAGAAACCTGCGATAGCCGGCGATAATTATCCTAGCGCTAACTGCGCTTAGCGATAATTATCGCCGGTTATTGCTAATAGGCCCCATTGTCTTACCCACTTTCTTCCAAAATTCCTCCAGTGCCGGGCAGTTGGCAAACACATGAATGTCATCTGCTTCTCGAGCTCCACACATTTTACACTTAGCATCTCCACTGCCTCTTATCCTAGTCAGTTTGGCCGGTGACCAGTATATTCTGTGCAAGGTAAAGAAGTGATTCCTCATTAATGCAGGAGACTTAACTACAGAATAAAGTGTGCATAAGGATGCTTGCCATAATTCCTCCAGCTCTTCACTTGGGAAGTGACCTACCCACACCAAGTATGGGGGACTCATGCTTTCTTCTGGTGCTACAACTAGATATCCATACCAGAGAGCAACCTCCTTCTTTCTTGGTCTCAGATCCTGTAAGTCCTTCTCCATAAGATTTTCTCCTCGGACCGACAATTGCCGCTCCCTGAACCACGCAGAAATTTGGAAGAACTTAAACCTTGAAAGTCCACCGTTAGTTAGATCTCTCCATGCGTCCCATTAGTGGCACGTGCCCTTCTCCCCATCTCCCCCAGTGTGTTATTCCACAGCTTCTCAGGGGTATTGATGAGGGATACCTAACAGGGATCGACAGTCGTGCCACACTTTTGCTGCAGCCTTCAGAACTTTCAGCCAAACTTTCTTGAAGAATTTTGGAGCCCCGAATTTATACATGAAGCCCACCTCTGATGTATTTACCAGCATAGCGCGGAACATACGACTCACAAGAGTGCTATCAGGCCGGTGCAGGAGCATCCTGCTGTTCTTCATTTGGTATGCCCAACAATAAAGTTGAAAATAGGGGAGCCCCAGCCCCCCACTTCCTAACCTTCTTCTTAGCTTATTCTATGAAAGTCTTACCCCCTTTCCAGCCCAAATAAAATAAGTAATTCTTCCCTGTATTCTGAAAAGGGTTTTTTACCAAATTCTAATGGTATATTATCAAATAAGTAAGAGAACTTAGGTAAGATAGACATCTTAACCAGGTTGACCCGACCATACAAAGTGAGAGGAAAATTATGCCATTTCTTTCGAATCTTTTCTACTTCCTTAAAAACTTTCTCTAAATTCACCCTGGGGATTTCCTCTAGATCCTGTAAGATTGTTATCCCCAGGTATCTCAGTTCCCTTGAAAGTCTAATGCCACCATCATCCTGGTTACATACCATCACCTCTGTTTTGCTGCTGTTTATTTCATAGCCTGACAGCCTCCTGAACATGTTCACCTCCGCCTTCAGATTCGGAAGAGCTTGACTTATGTCTGCAGTATACAAAATCATGTTGTCTGCATATAAGGCTATCTTCCTAGAGAAGGCTCCCATGCTGAAGGGGCTAATTTCCCTGTTCTGCCTTAAACTTTGTGCCAGGGGTTCAATGTATAAATCAAAGAGGACGGGTGACAGGGGGCAGCCCTGTCTAGTACCTTTTCCAATCTTTACCACAGCTGTAAGGCTTCCATTAACCAAAATGTGTACTCGAGTTGCCGTATATATCTTGCCCAGGGCATTCCGGAACACCCCGCCAATGCCAAACGCCTTTAATGTGCCTTTCAGGTATTTCCAATTCACATGGTCAAAAGTCTTAGCGGCGTCAAGGGTTACTAATGCTAGGGGGGCTCCCTGGGTAGAAGCAAGATCTATTGATCCTATCAGGGTGTGTGTGAGTTCCCTCATCTGTCTTCCTGCAAGGAAGCCCTTTTGGTCTTCGTTAATTAGGACCTCAGCTGTCTTACTTAAATGGGATGCCAATATGCTGGTAAAAATGTTACAGTCCAAATTCAGCAATGATATTGACAGATATGATTAACCTTACCTAGTTTCAATATAGGCAAAATAACAACCTCATTCCAGGACTCTGGCATAGGAAAGTCTATACCTAGCACGTCATTAAATAGTTCTAGCCAGACGGGGATTACTACCTCAGAGAGCCTCATATCAACTTCATTTGTAATCGCATCTGGCACCGCTGCTTTCCCTTTTTTAAGCTTTTTAACTGCTGTGAGGATTTCATTCCCTGTTATTTCCTGATTTAAATACTGCTTGTCCTCATCGCTCAGTTTTGCTAATTGTTTCCCTAAGAGCCTGAGGTCTAACTCAGCCTCATCCACCTCAAGGACTTCTGAATATAAGTCCTGGAAGAATGTGAAAAATGCTTGCTCTATCCTTTCTGCATCCTCCACCACTCTGTCCTCTTCATCTACCTGTATGCTCCTTATATAGTTGCAAGACCTGTCCATCCTAGTTTTCATGGCCAACAATTTTCCACATTTCTCCCCCTGCTCATACTCCCTCAACTTGCTTACATCCCAGTGCTGTTGGAGTTTCTTCTCCAGCTTCAATTTAAACTGAAATTGTAGGTCTTCAACTTTTTCCTCTAGGCTATTTCTTGTATTTCCCTTGAAATGCCCTGACTTCAAATCAGCTTCGGCCACGGCTAGGTTCTCTTCTAGCAGAGAAATTTGCTTTCTTTCTTCTCTTATCCAGGCCACAGAGGAGCTCCTTAGAGCTCCCCTTAGCCAGGTTTTAAAAGCGTCCCACACCACATAAATAGGGACTGAGGCTAGATTTCCCATGAAGAAGTCAGTTGCTCCTCCTCTATCACATTTATAAATCCTGGTTGCAGAAGTAGCCTTCTATTTAATGTCCATCTTCTTAATACAGGGCGTGAGAGTAATTTTAACTTTAAGCATACGGAAGCATGGTCCGAAATATGGATAAGTTGATATTCAATATCGATAACTCTTTCTGCTTCAGTAGCCTCCAGAAAAAAATAATCTATCCTAGAATAGTGACCGTTCTTTTTACTATACAAGGAGTAGTTTCTGGTCTTGCCTTTTACTTTACGCCACACATCACAGAGATTCACATTGTTTAACATTGATAAAAAATAAGCCCTGATTCTTGGTGAATTAATTTGAGTGCAGACTGATTACCTATCTAAGGTATTATTTAATAACACATTAAAATTGCCTCCCAGAATCAATGGGGCCTTAAAGTATAGCAAGCTAGAGAATAAATTGTTCACTGCTGTGACGTCATCCACATTCAGGCCGTAATAACTGGCTAAGGTATACAGAGTCTGCCCAGCTTCAACCTCCGCAATTATCCAGCACCCTCCTTCATCCGCCTTATACCTCAGAGTTTACTTTCATCATTATTGCAACTCCTCTGTACAGTGTTGCTGATCAGTAACTGCAACCTTCTCTACCCACCTTTGTTTTGTAAAGAGCCTTAAACTTTCAGACCGTAATACATGAGTCTCCTGTAGCATAAAAACTTTAGAAGGGCTTTCTTTTAAATATTGAAGGACTAGATGTCTTCTTTTGACTCTTAAACCATTCACCTTCCATCTCAAAATATCGAGGAGCTCACCCCCGCAAAAACTCTTCCCCCACCATTACCCTTTATCAAACACCTCCCAATTGCTTGTGACCCAATATAACCTATATGAGGACCTTTTTTTTTCTCTTTCTCCCTATGCTCCCTACCACATGTGCACCTTCCCTCGAGAACCCTCCCACTTCTTCCTCTTAGCATACTATGCCAGTTAGAGCTACCACCCATGATTCCAGTGCTGATAGTCCAGTAATAACTGACTCATAACTTCTCGTTAAGTGATGTGCCTACTTGTCCCTTACTGCGTTCTGGGCTATAAAACTATCCAAATCCTCAAGGGCAAAGAAGTTATGCATTTTATTGGCCCGTATATTTTCAGAATTGCTGGGAACCATAACTGCACTTGTGCCCCCATTTTCCTGAGGGGCTCCATTCGCTTACCCAACTCCCGCGTCTATCCTCAGTGGTGCGGGAAATGAGTGACCTGATTTTAAAGGTAAGATCCTGGACTTCAGTGATTTCTCCTTTAATGCTGCGCCCAGAATGTTTTCTTTAGTTGTATAAGACAAAGTTAATTAAGATTTTCCTGGGCTTCTTCCACCCGGGATTCAGTTTAAAGGGATCTCGGAGCACTCTCTGAATCTCAGGATCCAAATTCACATCAGAAACCACATGAGGGAAAGCTTTAGTCAGAAGGTCTACCACGAATGACTTAACATCAGACTTAACAACTTCCTTAGCCTCCAGGATCCTAATGTTATTTCTTCTAGCATTGCTCTCCAAGTTCTCTGATTTCTCTGCTAGATGCTTCTCCCTTTGAATTAACCTTCCTACCTCTCGGGTATTATCACTCACACTTAAGCCCAGCTCCTGAACTTTATCTTCTTGGGCTTATGTGCGTTTTGTAAGGATCAACATCTTCTCCTCTAGATTCCGACACGTGTCCTGTATCACTCTCTGATTAGCTTCTGATGTTGAGAATCGTTCTGTAATCTCTGTTGAGAGTTGACTTATCATACCCTGGACCATCTCCAAACCTGACGTGTCACTGCCTGATCTTCCCTGAGATTGATCTAGTGGTTGACAGTATTTGCGTCCCTCATACACCACTGCCTTGCTTTCTACACTGCCCCCTACCTCGTTGCTTAATGTTAAGGTTGACCCCTCCAGTGGTGAAAATCTGTTTGCGGTAGGTATATCTGGGTGAATTACGAGATTATCCACTTCCCTGGGTTTATCCTTCTCCTGACACCGCTTTCCTTACCGCTCCTGGAGTTTCCATATTAGACATGGTGTTTACTTTAAAATAAGATCTCAGTGAGGGAGTTACTCTAGGACCTTTTGAGGCAGTCTTATTTACTTTCTCCTTTAGAGCAATAACTTTCATTTGAGGGATTCTATTAAGGGGGATCTTGACTTTACGCTGAGTGGACTCTAATGGCAACTTGCCCTTACCTCTAATAGGGCCAATCTCTGAATCTTTTGATAGGAAGGAGCACGATCTAAGCTTATATCTTTTCCCCAAATCTTGCTCCTTCACCGCCCACTCTGCGCCATCCAGCTCTCTTTGTACTCCTATTGTGAATGCCTCCCCCCTTTAGCCACCTTACCCTTCAAACGGAGATTCACCAGTTCCATGTGATCAGGGTTTGCTATGTTCTTTTGGCATTCTCTCCTCCCCCGGCTTGGTAGACTCAGCTGGGAAATAGCAAAAAAAAAATCTTTTTTCCCTTGTTCTGCAGTTGCCGTGCTGCTCCTCTTACAGACCCTGCGTTCACGCGGTGCAGCCTCTGCCCCTTCCCAAGTCAGCATTGCTAGTGCTGACTCTGACTCTTGCACCCCCATTCCGCTTCCACGTCAGGGAAGGGTGCGCTGAGCTGCTCTGATACTGAGGAGCGCGCTCACCGTCGTGAACTGTGGAGGCCGGAGCGCCCGCACATTGACACGTCGGCTTCTCCAAACCAGAAGGCACTCCGCCCACACTTCTTCCCGGTCACTTTTGATCCGTCTCGCTCTTCACCCCCCGGAGCAGTAGGTAAGCCTTAGTTGCTAATTGCCACTGTCATTCATCACTGCAATCTCGTCGGACTCTCCTGGACTCTCCTGGAACCCCCGGGTGGAGCTCCCGACCAACTCTGCTAGCTGGCCGCCATGTTCCCTCTCCTATATTTTTTTTCTGTTCCCTCTCCTATATTTTTCTTCTGTGGCGCGAGTGGGCTCTAAATATCAGTGAAGCCATATCTTCAGCAAGCAAGGACATTTTTAGTGATTTCCAAAATAGCTTCCTGGGGACCTGATGGCTAGTAATGTGTCCCAAAGCTGCGTAAGCCCAGTGGTTGTTAGTGATTCCGGAAGGTAGGCCCTTGCCGGTGACAAGTTGCGATCCTTTAGCTCCCTCCTTAGCAGGTAATTCAGTGTGTCGGGCTTCTCTTTCCTGATTTTGTTCCAGCAAATTAGGTAGGCATCCTGCCTGGGTCTGTTTTAACAGGCCAAACTCTAGCTGAATCTTTGCCAGAGAGCTAAAGATGATTCTATACCTCTAGCATATCGGCCTCATAGTAGTTTGCTCTTGTATGAAATCATTGGTATAGGTTGGGCTTGTACTGCTCGAAGAAGGGTGCCAATGAAGGCCCTGCCAATTTCCTTTTGAGATTTTGAAGTGTTACCGCAAGAGCCACGTCTTTCCTTTTGATCACTTCTTTCTGGGCGATGTAGGAGCCTTTTTTTCAATGATGACTTGTACTCTTCTGTATTTTCAATCCGGGTACCTCCCCAGAACCATGTCGAACTTTGTTTTTTATACGTCATAGTCTAGGTTTTCTCAAGGTTAATGGTCAGACCGTTGGCCACAGAATAGGTTCTCATGACACTGAGCAGCCGCTGCAACCCCACATGAGTGTGGCTGACCAAGACCACGTCATTGGCGTAGAGAAAGCTGGCGATTACCATGCCCCCTAATTTTGGGGCATGGTCGTTGCAGAATTGCAAACACAAGAAGATGATGGACAGAGTGCTGAAACTTTTCAGACACTCACCCGCAGTCACAGATCTAGGTTGAATCCATCATTTTCCTTAGCTCACTTCGCCACCCCAGTTCAGACCCAGCCATGTGCAAATCGGTCTTGACCCTGTGCCTCATGGGAACAGTCCATCCCGAACTGCCAAGCCAGGTCTTCCCTGGACCAGAAACAAGCATCCTGGGACCGGTTTCGGGGTAACACCCCTCATCAGCCAGGCTTGCTTTAATCCAGTGGCCATGTGAGCAAGGGACCCACGTCTGGGCATACCCTGCCAACTTAGGGCAAACAAAGCAAACACAAGGAGATGATGGATGGAGTGCTGAAACTTTTCAGACACTCTGCCCCAGTCACAGATCTGGATTGAATCCATCAACGTTCTTTAGCTCACTTCGCCACCCCAGTTCAGACCCAGCCATATGCAAATCAGTCTTGTCCCTGTGCCTCATGGGAACAGTCCAGCCCGAACTGCCAAGCCAAGTCTTCCCTGTATTGGAAACAAGCATCCTGGGACCGGTTTCGGTGTAACACCCCTCATCTGCCAGGCTAGCTTGAATCCAGTGGCAAAGTGAGCAAGGGACCAGCGTCTGGGCATACCCTGCCAACTGAGGGCAAACAAAGCAAGCACAAGGAGATGATGGACGGAGCGCTGAAACTTTTCAGACACTCAACGCCAGTCACAGATCTGGGTTGAATCCATCATCGTTCTATAGCTCACTTTGCAACCCCATTTCAGATCCAGCCATATGTAAATCAGTCTTGACCCTGTGCCTCATGGGAACAGTCCAGCCCAAACTGCCAAGCCAGATCTTTCCCTGGACCGGAAACAAGCATCCTGGGACCGGTTTCGGGGTAACACCCCTCATCGGCCAGGAGTGCAACTGCTGTGTCAGGTCCGCCAAAAAGAGATTCAAAAGGGTCAGTGCAAGGACACACCCCTGCTTCAAGCCTTGAGTAGTTGGAATTTTCCTAGAGAGATGCGTTCACGTACCCAGCTGGCATGGTCAAATGGCGGTTTGTAATCAGTGAAGCAAAAGTGCAAGGGCATTTTGACACCTTTTGCTGCATCCATTAGAAGAGATGGAATACATGTGCAGCTTTATTGGAAATCCAATTCCCTGTGTCCTATTGGAAACTGATGACATTTGCAAGAATAATTAAATTTTCAATTAATACTGCATAATGGGATGTAGAGATGTATATTTTGTCTGTAAGTGCAATTCCAGCCTACTTACGGAAATTCTATGTGAGCAGATACCTTTTGCAAGGGTACACAAACATCTTTTCTGGTTCAGTCAATTTTGAGGGATGTTTGCTCTTAAGTATTGCAACCCATATTTATCAAGGTTTTGCATCATCTTGCGTCATGCAAGGGGGCACAAGTGTGATGCAAAATCTAAGTGAGATATATCAAGCCATGCAAGGCCACCTTGCATAACCCTGCATGGCTCGATAAATCTAGAGTAATGCAAGGCAGAGCAAATTTCTACCTTGCTTTACTCTGCCCCAGGGAGGCATTCCATGGGTGGAGAGTGGGTGTTCCCACGCATCCACCCATGGGTTTCTTGCACAAAAACAATCCTGCTTACAACACAGGCACCCTTGCAACATGACGCAAGGGTGCCTGCATTTGTGCTAGGCAGCCAAAAGTGCACCAGCGCTAAGAAAGGCCAGGAATGTGTCATATAATGTTAAATACTGTGCATACCTGCTCTTTCCCTTTCACGTAGTGCAGCACAGCAAGGTGGCTTGCTGCGTTCATCTTTTTTCGAAAGATTGATAAATATGCCCCTACATTTTTTGGCTACCACTGTTGAAATTAGCTGAGTAAAATACTTGAAAACTGTGTGACTGTTTATTAAAGATGCAAGTTAAAAGGTTACAGGTTTTATTTAACTCTGCATTTTCTAGTACTAAATCTCTCAACTAACACAAATCATTTTTGTAGTGCTGGGGAAAGGAGCAATTACCAATGGCTAACGTTTTGTTTAGCATGTACACAGAACGTTTCAACAGCATTAATATTCTTGCCAAAATCTGTGGTATTTAATTCCACATCCCATCAGCCTCACAATGTACTGACTACTTTTTCACCTATACATTTTCCAAAATGATATATCATGGAATTGGGGAAGATTTCCCGATTATTTATCTTATCAAGATGGCTAGATACAGCTTCGATATTGATGGAAAATTTGCGGATATTTTGGTCATCAACTATATTTAGACATATCATGAACCAACTTATCCCACCTATACTGATACGAAACAGAGACTTCCCAATACAAGAAGAGTAGAATGTTTGAGATTGTGGCATTAAGTGCGTAATTTGTAAAACGATAAGTGCTGAGACCCAGACTTTTGGCCAAAACCCCACAGTAAATCCTTTGAATATTATGGGTGCCACATACCAGAGCTGTGTATTTGTGATTCCATCTCATGCCTCTTTTATACACCACCAGACAACTCCTGTCCCTTTCTCTCACTCTTGCAGGCTCCTTTTAAGCCTTCCTTTCTCCCTTGATCAGTCATTTTCCATCTTTTTCATCCTCTTTCTTTCCCCCTTTTGTGTTTTTCCATTTCTTACTCAGACTGTAAGTCTGAAGAGGAAAAATAGGTGCTGGTCACCACAGATAAGCTCTGGTTGGCCCCACCTGCAGCCACCGGCTTAAATTAAGGACTGGTTGCATTGTCTTACTATATTTTAGAAATTGCTGCAGTAAAATATGGGTGTTTGTGTTTTGGGGTGGGGATTTGGAGTAAAAGCCCCACTGTGGAGCTATCATGTGGCTGTCTCTTTTGTGAATAACTCTTTTGATCAGTCCTGGCTTTATAGAAAAGAGCACTTCACATTTTGGGATATTTAGTTCCACTTTTCCCGTGGCAGGCCATATACCTTATCGAGCTGATGCCCGTTTGTCCTGCTGTAATAAAGCATCTAAGATAAGACTACTTGCTGTTCCGGGGCTATTTTCGGAACGTGATGACAGTCCTCATTTTTAACATCATGATAGATAGGCATGATTCCTAACCTCATTATGTAATATATAATGCATTAAAACGTCTTTGCTGCACCCTGTCCTTCCCAGCCTTGGAGGGTATCAAGGGCCAAATGTATTAACATCAGGAACAGTGATTTCCTAGTTGCGATTTCCTGTGAATCGCAATTGGTAGATTGTTTTCCTATTGTATGAATCATTTATTTTTTAAATAGTGAATCCTAGTCAGTCGCAAATTGACTTGTCTGATGGATATTATTGAAGTAGTTTGCAGTTTGTGACGAATTAGGAATCACATTAGCTATAACAGGGATGGTGACATACTGGGGATAGCAGACCACTAGGCCTGTGATTGCTTTTAATTAAAGCAATCTTTAATTTTTTGTTGAAATGCAGCTCATTTACCTTAAAGGAAAATGAGATGCATTAAAAAAATGAAACTTGTAATATTCATTGTTTAAGAGTAGTGGGCAGTGGTCCGTGGGACCACTGCCTGCTATTAAAATATTTTTTGAACATTTACTAAGGGTTACCTTGCAAACTTTCTCTTTGCAAATGGATTTCAACCTCCTTTGAGGTATTGGTAAAATATTAATGTTTTGTAACCACATTTCAGTTACAAAACATTAATACATACCACCACTATTTGGTATTTGAAAGGGATGTCCTAAATGTGCCCCTTCCAAATACTGAATCAGAATTGGGCCTCAAATCCAAATGGTGATTCAGCAACAAGTTACTGAATCTCAATTTTGTGTTTTTACAATTAAAAAAGCATTGTTGTAGTCGCAAACAGCCCAATTCTGAGAATCAGGCAATTTTAAACCCCAAAAATGCTTTGTACGCCTGGCCCCAAATGCTGACTGCTCACAAACATTTCGACATAGCATCTGCTGGCATTGTGCAGGACATCAGAAGGCACAGACTGCAAGTCTTCTTGGGCCATGCAAGTCCACTTCTACCATTTCCATTGCCGGTGCTGATAGTAATTGAGACACAATTTGCTGCCTTACGAGTTTTAACTTGAAGGCCTACCTATACATAATTAGTGTTTGGGAAATAAGAATTACTTCACCAAATTCCCCTTGCAAGTCCTCATTGCTCACAAGAACTCCGCACATTGATTGTGCATGCTTTTAAGTATGAAACATCTTTGGGTGAAAGAATACAGATCCCCACTCCTTAGGTTTTCTTGAGCTTCCTTCCTAGGGTTCTAATCAGTGTGTCTCTATGCAGCCAGTCTTGATGGATAAGATGTCAGTTTTTAATAGGTGGCTCAGGAATTCCCTACTTTCTTTACTGAGTTTGATGAATGTTAGTGGAGGGGCTTATGGGACAATATTAATTAAATGAATACATTGAGGATCATTTTCAAATTAAATAAACTAAACTACTAGCCTTAAAAACCCTGTTTATTATTTATCAAGATGTTACAGATGTTTACAGGATAATACTCATAGAAAAGTAAAAGATACATACTCCACTTCAAAACAGTTGCAGATGGAGCTTCCAGATTACAACATTGCACATTTCAGAAATGTACAAAGGCATAACTTCTTTCTTCTGTTTATCTATGATAAAGTGTCATATAAAGTATCTAGCATAAGGAAATGAATTTGAAAGGTCACACATAGGGGCATGACCAAACCGAGCAACATAGTGGATGCCATTTAAGCCTGATCTCACCTGGGCTCTATTTTATCCAACACAACCCTGTATCAGTCTGGCACCTCAGGCTGCCCAATGGTCCGAATTGATATAGCAGCCTCTCTAGACAGATCTGATGGAGTGATTGAGGAAGATGGCTGAGCCAAGTAGTCTTGAGGTGATTGCCCCGGCTGCATACCCCGTGCCTAACATCTGTCTGTACTTCTTGGCATCTCCGCTACTGGTCATTACCTCCTCATAAGTCTTCCTCACCACATGACTTATGTAGTGAGCTTCAGCTCTCCAACAGAACATGGTGAGGAAGACTACACTCGGAGTAATGAAGATTACCGGGGCATCAATGATTAGATATTGAGACTCAGGGATGATCCTACATTCTAACAGCAGCATTAATACTTTCCTACAAATTATGGTGGCCTTTAGCATGCAGTCTTCCTCCCTCCCCGTCATTAGACTAGTGCTGGCCTGTTAGGATCATACTCAGAAATAGCTAGAGTGAGCCTGCAAGTTGACACAGCAATATTTAAATATTTGAACAGCGTAGTGCTTTGGTGTTACTATCATATGACACAATCAAAATAATGATAAACAAGGTGAAAATGAGTATATCTAAAAAGTGGGTAAAAACATAATTAAAGACAAAAAGCTACATTTAATCATATAATGGCATGTGCAGTTGTTCCATGTGAGTCAAACAATGGTTCCCATTTTGTTTTTTAACAATATTGCAAATGATGCAGTCCGTATAGACATTTCTGCATTAAAGGTCTATTTAACTGGGGCCATCATTACGACATAGTTCAAAAGACGCTCAAATAAAAAAGCAACCTAGAAAAGCTTTCTCTGAAACCTGAAGGAAAAAAAGGCATGGAGAATAGTGGCTGGAGAACACGCATTGACCAGTCTGATTTTAATAATTAGTGTCTAAGGCACGCAGCTCGAAAAGAGACCTGGGGCCCTATTATGTAAAGGGCGCGCTTTCCATGTTTACGTCCACCGCACTTTAAAACAGGTGCACCTGGTGCAAACTGGGAAGGTGAGCCCTATTAGATGGAATGCACTGCCCCCAAGGGCAGTCATGAAATCGCGCATTCATGTGAAAAAAGGAGCAGCTCCTTTGAAGCCGCTCCCTGTTTCACAGTTCAGGCTGCAACCCTCCTGCACTTTTAATAGGGATTAGAATTCCCCCTTGCCAGCAGGTCAGTGAGTGACTGCACCCGCCTGCAAGGGGAAGTCTGGGGACCCCGTTCACCCCCTCCAGAGGGCTGCCATGAGGGGGGCGCAATGACAGTACGGTACCTTTTAGATGGCGCACTGTCAGTGCTCCTCCTGACAGCTTCTTTTGCCTCTGCGCCCGCATCTATAATATGGCGTGGGTACAGAGCCTAGGATTCCCTCATTTGTATGGGGCCACGCCTCCATAGAAATGAGGGAATGCCCTCTCAAGATAGCACTGGTCCTTTATGTGCGCCAGCGCTATCGGTATTACAGAAGGGGTTGCACAAATGTCTGCGTCAGCTTCTGTAATGCAAAGAACCCCGGGGGCACGTAAAGCAAGCACAAACACCCGTTGAGGCCTCAGGGTACTTTCATAATATGACCCCTGGTCAATAGTAATCAAATTATAGTCCAAGGCGTGTCCAAGGCAAGTAGTTAAATAAGGAGGCAGGAAAGAAAACACCAACATGAAATATGGTGGGCAGTCGGAAGAAAAATGCCCCCACGACTAAGCATACTGGTGATGATGGGTACTGTTAATCTACTGAGATTGCTTCTTGAGCAGTGGCGATCTATAAAGATCTCTAGATATGGTGGTCCTCTCCCCATAAGGGGGGCAGATGTAACATCCTCTATCACCCTGATGGACAGAGTGCTTACATCCAAACCTAAAATCTGGCGCTAAATCCCAACTTTTTGAAGATTCTGGGAAAGTTCCACTTAGCCAGTCCTGCAGACCCTAGCTCATCTGGGCTGGCCTCTAGGCACCACATCTCTCTCCAGCCAGGTACCCTACAGGGCCCAATCCTCAGTGGTCAGCAGAGGCATTTTTGAGGAGCCCTTTTGTGTCCCTGAAGTAGGAACACAGGAGACCAAACGCTTAACCCTTGGAGTCTCTGAGTGCCAGCTGGAGTTAGGAGTCCTTTAGTCTTTGTGTTCTTGTGTGATTCTTTCAGCAAGAGTCACAAGTATTGTTCCAGCAGGGTCTTCTTCTTCAGATGGAGTCTTCCGGGGTGCAGAAATGTTTTGAGGATGTGTCAGTGAAGGTGCCAGATTTGTCATGGGCACTAGCGTGCATTTGGAGAAATTCTACTACTCAATCCAATTTCATTTCTTACAGACCCCACCTACTTTTGCAGTACTTCCTCTTTGCTTTATTGTGAAATTAAACAGGAGTTCATGTTTCAAGCTGGCAAAAACCAGATGTCACTAGGCAGGCCTGGCCTGAGCTCCTAAGATACTTCCCTATTCAGATATTCGCTCTTCTCACCTGATAGGGTCAAAATTGGTTTTCCCTTCAACTCTAATTGGATCCAGGCTGGCTAGTAGGGACCTTGGAATGAGGAGGAGAAGCTTCCTTAGCATCTCCAAGCCAAAAAAGGCAGCGATAAAGATGGTCTTTGTTTTGCCAAATGCAAACACAGAATTGTTGGCACAATATGCTCATAAGAAACCAAAAGGAATAGTAATAGTGTGAACATAGCTGCCAAGGTTTCAGATTGCTTATGTGTGACATTTTCATAATTTCATTGTAATTATGAGTGACATTCAACGACTATGAGTGACATTTTCTCGCGAGCAAAATCAAGAAATGAAGACAAGGGCAACATATAAATATCATAAATCACACCCATTTGAGCAACAAGAAACTCTTACAAGATCTTAAAACTGCTTTAAAGCACCAGAAATGGATGGGCACTAACCTAGTAAAAAGCAGTAACTCACAGCTAATCCTCATTAAATACAGTTTTGAGAATATGCATGGTTCATGTTCTTTCGTGAAAACTGTTACTAAACAAAACGCTAATCTTGCTCCAGCACTCCATTATTCACAAGAGTGATCTTGACGTTTTTATTGGTGCATGAAAACTCTTGGACACACAAATAATTCTGCCCCACAATTGTCACACTTGTAGGAGTGTGATGGTCAGTAGTTGCGTTGCTACTATCATTGGCAGCATAGAAGGGGCAATGGATGGTGCAAGCTGCTGTGGCCTCCTGACAAGAGCCCTGACACATTTGAATTTTTACAACAACAAAAAAGTCACTTTTACAGATTAGGGTTTTTAATGGGTAGTTCCTCGCTGCCTGCCTGTTGTTTTTGGCACTGTTACTGGACTCGGTACAGCCATTCAGATGGTTCGTGTGGGGGGGGTTCACATGATGCTGGGTGAAAACGGTCACTCTTGCTTAGCCCCAGCACGCCAACTAATCATCGCTCACTTACAGAGGCCTAGTTTTTCCTAGACGGTAAGGCGCACTCAATCGCTGCCGTTATCCAAGCTGCTGAATCGTTGTGAAACACAGGTAGTCGAAGAGGCACCACGGCACGCGCTAGCGCTAATAATACAGTTTAAAAGGACATGATTTTGCAGAGAGATACCTCACGAGGCACAACTTACTTAGTTTGCGACGCAACTCTTCATACGGGCCGCATATTGCCGCAAGGACATCCGCCGCAACAAACACCGGCACGGGCATGATTGTGTGGCTCAGCAGGAGCTACATGGGAGGGGCTGGTGTGCTGAGGAACAATTCCAGAGGCCGCCATGGTCCGTGCAAGGGCCAGCTGAGCTATCAGACGGGTCCATTGCGTGTTTGAATAAATAACCGCGACACAAATTGGTGATGGTGTGAGCAGCGCCTGCCATTGCCACTGCCTGCAGCCTGCTACTAGTTTATCCCAACTACAGCCACGAGCCACCTACTCACCACTCGCGCCGCAGCGTCATAACGTATAGTTATTAATCATGCTGCGGCGGCGGGCGCGTGATTGTGAATTCTATTACATTGTAGCAGCTTATGCCTGCAGACTCACCCCCAAGCCTGCCGGAAGCAGCGCGCCATGCGCACTGCCACTCCAGGCGAGATTGGGAGACCAGCTTTAGTTTTTCAGTATTGGTGCATGATTTACCTAGCGCTGCGGAGGCCTATTATACGTGACTTCGCATTTCAGTGCGGTGATGCGGACCACCACACTGAAATGAGTTAGTCTAACGCCTGATCCGTGGCACTTGGCAAGGCTGTGTGAATAACTCAATGGTTCACTGTGGACTTGTTTCAAAGTAACATTCAATAATACATGATGCACAATCCATCCAGAAGTGAACGACAATTGTTACAAGATTTTAAACAACACACTAAATAGTTAAATAATTAAATAGATGTATTTGCATGTATGCAATGTTGTCTAACACCTACAATATAATGTTAATTTTGATATAATAGGCAGTCAAAATTACTAAAAGTTATGCAAAGAATTAATTTTAATTACAAAAAGCCAAATTCAAATTTGTATTTTAAACAATTTATTTTTTACTATGTATAATTTTTTTTTTTTTTTAATTTAGAATGCTTTATTGAGATAATAAACATGGTAAAACATCATTACAAGGTCATATAGCAAAAAGGAATAATAGTAAAAAAAAACAGTGTAAATGACAGAAATGCAATCAAAACCCTCAAGAGGTAAAAAATATACATAGGAAGAAATGCATTTTACCATTTTGAATAAAGGAGGGGGAGAGAAAGAGAAGAAAAAAGAAGGGGGAAAGAGAGAGAGGGAGGGGAAAAACATCAAAAATGTAAACAATATTAAATACTTCTATAAAGCCAATAAAAATAATAAAGTGATAAAGACAACAATGGTACCATAAAAACAAGTGGAATCAGGAAGCAACTCTATAGAGAAAAATGTTAATGGTGACCACAACAAATATTTTTTGATTAATAGAGGTAATGAAGTGGCGAAGGCACGATCAAGCCTGTGATGATGACATAACAAGTTCCACCAGGCTTGATACGAAATTTTTGAAGTGTCCTTCCAGTTGGTGGTGATGATCTGAAAGGAAATGGCTAAATACAAGTCAATAGATTTGCTAACATTGCTTTGGACATCCCATAAAGGTGAAGAATTACCCAAAAATACACATACAATTTCAAAAGAAAAATTTGTAGATAAAATTTCATTTAGTTTCGACCAGATATGAGACCAAAAGGACTTAACCAAAGGGCAATGGAAAAACATATGAAGGAAATCACTGTTCTCATAGGAGCAAGACCAGCATCTTTTGGAGTCTAATAACTTAAATTTGTGCAGATCAGAAGGAGTGAAAAAAAATCTGTTATAAAAAAATATAGAGTGTGTAGTGCTAGCTGAGCGTGAAGAAGTGTGTATTTTGGACCAGATAGAGTCCCATGTTTGAAATGAGAAATCTTGGGCCAGATCTTTCTCCCATAAGAGTTCTAATTTAGATTTAGTTCTAACATCAAGAGAACGGGATAGCATTTTATAAATAACAGCTGCTTTAAGAGGGGTAGAAAAATCAAGTGAGGAGGAGGAAACCTGGTCAGGTGTATTAGGGGAACAATCCTGGGAAAGGAGATGAGTCAGGAAACCTTCAATAAGGGATACTGAAGAGCATGTGTGGTGGAAATGCCGAAAGATTCACTAATGTCCAAAAAGACCCTAGGAGACCTATCCTTCAACAAATGGTCTAGAGTAATAATACCTTTATCAATCTATTCCTTCCAGAACAGCGCTCTATTGTTGATCTTTAAAAATGTATTATACCAAATTGGAGTATGAGAGAATTGGTCCGCAGAGGAAAGATGGGTTCGAAGCAAAGAAGACGCAAGAGCTTTGGAATGAGTAAATATGGGACTGGAAAAACGCTTCAGGGGTTGAGATAAGCGAGTAGCTGTAAGAAATGAAAAGGGTGTAAATTGAGCTTGTTCTAACAAACTTCAAGCTGTTGTAGGTGAAAGCAGCATGATGACGTCTGAGATTGGGGAAATTGACTCCACCCAAATCTTTGGGTTGTTGAAGACGAGAAAGTGAGATCCTAGCTTTACGATTGTACCATAGAAATTTGGTTAGGGAGTGATTGATGGTGCTAAAAAAGGTAAGCGAAAGGGAAACAGAGCATTGAGAGATAAAAATGTATAATTGGAAGGAGCATCATTTTAATTGTGGCCAATCTACCCCACCAGGATAAAAAAAGAGGGGACCAGATCTCAATAAGGACAGAAAGTTTTTTGAGTATCTCCGCAAGGTTAATTTTAATAGTTTCCCTGATGGTGTTGGCATATAGAATGCCTAAACATTTGATACTCCTGGGATTCCATTCAAAACCAGAACCGTGAAACATATGAGAAAGACAGAATTTGTTTAAAGGTAAAACTTCAGACTTATCAATGTTCAGTCTGTAGCCAGAAACTAACGAGTATTCTTGTAATAAAGAAAAAAGAGTAGGCAGTGAAGTGGATGGATTGGAGATATATAATAAAATATCATCCGCGTAAGCAGTAAATTTAATGTCAATGTTTTGAAATTGGAGACCTGTATAATGTGTAGAACGTCGCATTTTCTCTAGGAAGGGTTCTAAAGCAAGAATGAATAAAAGTGGGGAAAGAGGACAACCTTGCCTAGTACCTCTAAGGAGTGGAAAGTATTTAGATTGGCAGCCGTTTACCCAAATGGAAGTAGAGGGGGCAGAATATAACAGTTAAATGTATTTAATAATAGAGGGACTGAAGCCGTGCCATCTCAATGCACCAAAAATAAATTTCCAGTTGACCCTATCAAATGCTTTCTCAGCATCTAATGTAATGGCAGCAACTGGTGAATCCATCTTGGAAGCAAGGTGAATAATATTAAGGAAAGTTCTCGAATTGTCAGTAATTGATCTACCTTTGACGAACCCTGATTGGTAAATATTGATGAGGTCAGGGATTACTTTATTGATACGGAGGGCAAATATTTTAGCGAAGATTTTACAGTCTGTGTTAATAAGGGAAATGGGCCTATAATTTTTGCAAAGGGAGGGATCTTTGTCTTTTTTAGGGATCAAACATAACATTGCCTGAGTGAAAGATCCTCTTGACTCACCAGTAGTAAGAAAATGATTAATCAATGAGAATAACTGAGGGACTAAAAGTTGTTTAAAGTGAAGAAAAAATCGAACGGTGAAACCATCCGGGCCGGGTGTTTTGTCTTTGGGTAAGAGATTAATAGCATTAATGATTTCATTCTCTAAGATAGGAACATCAAGGGATGTGAAGTCTACGGAATCATCAAGAGGTTTAGGGATAGTTTGAAAAAAGGAGTCAATTTGTTCAGGTGAGGGGTGGACTCTGGAGTGTAAAGGGAGGTATAATATTGGATAAAGCAATCAAGAATCTTATCGTCTGTAATATGCCGAACTCCGGAATTATCTTTGATAGCCACAATTTTAGATTTTTGCTTTTTGATTTTGAGGTAATTAGCTAAAGATTTACCTGCTTTATTCCGCCCACCGTACATTTTTGCATTGAATTTAAGGAGATTGTTGCACGCGGAATCCCAAGAGTGTTTGTTATATTGCATTTTCGCTTTAATAAGAGATGACAGTGTCAGGAGAGTTGGTAGTGAAGTATTTATGTTCAAGAGCTTTGATTTGTTTTAGGATGAGAGTTGAATCCATAAGAGCTTTCTTTTTCTTCCGAGATACAAAATCAATAATGAAGCCTCAGGCAGTAGCTTTGAAGGCATCCCAAATAAAGTGAAATTGAGAAGTAGAGGAGAGATTATTGTGAAAAAATTCCTGTATAAAAAGCGTGAATTGTTCAACAAATTGGGAATCCAAGAGGAGATAGTTATTAAAGCGCCAGCGACGGGATGTAGGGGAAGGTGAAGGGAAATCCATATCTAAAATGACGGGGGCGTGATCTGAAATAAGAATGGAGCCAATCTCTGAATTAGTCATAAATTGAAGGGCATGATGAGTGAGAAAAATATAGTCTATACGGGAGTGAGATCTATGGACGGGGGAGAAAAAGGAAAATTCTAACGTGTCAGGGTGAGAGGTTCTCCATGTATCAACCAGACCTCTAGAGGTAATGGCTTTGTGAAACGTTTTCTGCATCTTGTTAGGAATGTATTTAGTTTGAGATTTCCGGTCAAGGAAGGGGTCCATAAGTTGATTACAATCACCACCTACAATCAAATCATCTACAGCATGTGAAGAGAGAAGAGTAGAAAATTCATTCCAAAAATTTAAATCAATGCCATTAGGGCCATAAACATCAAAAACAACCATCTACCATTAGTATCATGAAATTCATTTTGTAACAGAACATTTAAAGACTTATGAAACAAAATAATAACACCATTCTTATTATTCACTGCCGGGGAGCAGTAAACCTCCCCTACCCACTGTTTACGCAGTGAAGACAGATCTTGCAACTTAAGGTGTGTTTCCTGTAATAATGCTATATAACATTTCAGTCTTGCAAGATGAGATAAGACTCGCTGTTTTTTAACAGGATTGCGAATACCTTTAACATTCCATAAAATAACACGAAACCCAGTCATCGATAATATTTAAGTAATAATAAGCATGAAAGTAAAAGCAAGTTAAGGAAAAGGAAAAAAAGAAGATATAGACACGAGGAGGGGATAAAAAATAGGGGATAACAAAGAGCAAAGAAAATAGAAATAAACGTTTGATGTGGCCATAAAAAGAAAAGAGTAAATGAACAATAAAGTACCATAAACATAAGATGGAAAAATGGAGATGTAGAGGGAAGTAGAGCAAAAAGACGAAGCAAGAGAAGAGAGAGAAAGGGAGAAAAAGGGGAGAAGAAGAGGAGATGCTGAGGGGAGCATAGTCGCCCAGAAAGAGCTAGGAAAGAAAGGATGACGAAAAGCCGGAAGGCTTTAGTCATAGTGATCAAAGACAAGAAGAACATTAATGAAGGGGGGGGCAAGAAACAAGACGACCACTCCAAGAAACGGGGAAGGGCACCGAGAAGGAAGAGGTTTACCATAAGAACAAAAGGGGAAAAGTAAAAAAAAAGACAAGACGGCAAACTTATGAAACAAAATGGAAGGGAACTTACCAGACGATGGGGAAACACTATAACAGAATACTCATGTATGACGAAACATGGAGGGGACAAAAATAAGAACATCTGCATCAGGAGAATCACAAGGAGGACCTAAAAAACAGAGAAGAAAACAAACATGAAAACATTTAAGGCTTGCTCAGTTCCATAGCTTCTCCATTGTGAACATGAATGAACTTCCGTAGGTCAGCTGGATCATCAAACGTGTGAGTTCTGTCTTTATAAGTCACTTTCAAGAAGCACGGATGGATAAGACCATAGCGAGCATTCATGGATCGTAAAGAAGGTCTGAGGTCGAGAAATTCCTTGCGACGATTGGCAGTTGGCTTGGAGACATCCTGACTGAAAAAGACTTTGTGACCGGACCAAAACATCTGCTTGTGTTGCTTGGCACCATTGAGAATAGCCATGAGGTCAGAGTAGAGAAGGAAGTAGGCGATAATACCTCTAGGCCTGGAGGAGGAAGAAGCACTCTGAGGACCCAACCTGTGCGCCCTTTGGATATTAAAGTCCATAGTTTTCGGGAGACCAACAATCTGCAAAACTTGGGACTTCAAAAAGGAGATCATGTCCGAGCCTTCAGAACCTTCCGGAATTTCATAAATACGTAGGTTGTTGCGCCTGTTACGATTTTCTAAATCTTCTGTAATCTTCATAAGTTGAGAAACATCTTTGGTAAGGGAATCGACTCTGGCTACAACATCCTGTGCTTCGCTTATTTTTTGTTCAACATCCGAAAGTCTTGATACAAGTCCGGACCATTTTTCTTCAATTCTCTGAAGGGTAGCAGTAGTATCTGTCATGAAGGGTCTGATATGGCGTAGTTCGTCCATAATATCCTCTAACGTCAGAGGAAGAGGTGATTTTGATGGAGAAGACAGGTCTTTTTTGGCGCACTTGTTGGTGGTAGCAGACAGATCCTTACGACCCCCAGAACCAGGCCCAGAGGCACCATGCAACTTGTTTGAGTGTGGGGAATCCATGGCAGTGCGGATTGCACAACGCAGCAGTAAATAATGTTTTGGAAGAGAAAAGGCCAAGGTCACAGCGAGTATCCGCAGGTTTAAGAGAATGTCAACAAACCACTAGCAGAATTTATTATAAAGTTGCAGCATAGCTTCAGTTCTTCAGTAGAGAGGAAAAGAGAATAAAATAAAGCGCCTCACAATAGTCCAATGAAAAGGAGAAAGTTAGACAAGCTAACAGGAGTGAGGCAACAACATGGCTAGTTGATGAGCCAGTACCAAGTAAAGACAGTTGTTTATAAACAGTACTCCACAAGGCCAAACATTATTTTCCTTTGTTCAGGATACAGATAAGAGAAAACTCCAGACCACACAAAATGGCTGCCGCATATAATATAGACTCTGAGGAGAAATAATTCCAACGTAGAAACATGAAAGAAGATCCACAACAACTCATGAGTTTATCTTAATAGAGCCCATGGTCGTCAACAAAGGGAGCAAAGTGACTGAGGTGGGGCTGCAGTGAAAGAGGAGACATGGAAGCGCATAAATCAGCAAAGCGAAAGTCGTGTAAAGCTATGCAGCAGTTAATGGTTAGACAATCCAGTAGATAAACGGCATGCTCAGAAGTCTTCTGTCATCATTTATTAAGCCAATAACTTAATGGAAGGCATTGGGTAAAAGAGTCCAAAAATATGCGCGTTGAAACTTTGTTGAAGTAGACAAAAAGATGAAAAGATTCACCATCAACAAAAATGCACAAGATGGCGGCCGTATAAAACGGGCTCAGTGAGGTGAGGCTAACAGAGGTAAAAAGGCACCCAAGAAGACCATAAAAAGGTCTGAAAACTTGCCTCAGTGTGCCCTGTGTCTTCCGGAGCAAGGAGCCATGCAGAATAAACGGAACCGCATGCTGGAAAAGAACCCTTCAATTACGAACAGATCTCGGTGCCGCGGAGCGCCTCACGAAGCGGCCATCTTGAACCGCTGCGCGCCTCTGTATAATTTATTTTTAACATTAAATAAAATGGATATGTATTCTTTTAAGTCAAAATACGTACATTTATTTCACGTTTTTTTTTGTAGGGTTTCATTTCAATTCCCTGCCTATATATTTTTTTTTTTTTTTTTGTTCCATTTCAAGCACTGCTACGGAAGGGTATTGCAGTTCCACTGGTTGGCTATGTGTGGTGTTGCACTGACTCCAAGCCTAGACTGGAGTATATTTTCAAATGTTGTGGGTCCTTTTTGGCTATAGTAACTTAAAAGGTGTAGTTTATGAATGGCAGTGGTTATGAGTGGGTGTTTGACCGTCCCTATAACCCCTCCGATCCCCTGTCTTAACCTCTCCTTACACCTCTCATTTTGTAGTATGTATTCACCATCCACAGCTCAATAGTATAATAGTGGAGGGATTAACATACAATTATTTGGTTTCAAAGATTATTCCTTTATATTTTAACATTTTAAAATCAAGATGATGTAAAGCAACAGAGAGAAAAGTGAGAACTTGAAAACATGTGAAGTACCGACAGAGGATAGGCTTGTGCAAAGGAGATAATTAAATGCATTATTCACATTAAACTATCATTAAATATTATATTGCGCTGGTAAAAAGAGTAATTGCATTATGTCACATATCAATTTATTTTCATGACTTTTGAATTGTAAATGGTTTTCTTGTAACATTGATTCACAGTAAAGCATCGTACTATGCAATTTTGGACTTTACCTACAGAAAACGTATAGGGCTACAGGCGTCCATCTTAGGGAAGTAAGAGTGTGCATCTAATGCAATTAAATTAAAGTTTTGAACTGTTAGGATTTATTTCATCCAAATGGCCCTACAGAAAACAGATAGAGCTAGAGACTTCCATCTTAGGGAAGTAAGAGATACATATGATGCAATTCATCTCAGGCCTTGCACTGTTAGGGTTTTTTCATCCCAGATGCACACCAAGACATTCATAGACAGCACCTGTCCAAGGCACCCAAATACCAAAAACTAGCACCTTTGTGGTTCTATGGAGGCTCATCTTAAACGACCACAACCTATTTTATGCACACCAACTTTAAAACTTTCAATCATAACCTTGCATGTAGTCTTGTATTGCATTTGAGAATGACGGCCCCCGGGAAAGAAGGGCACAGACTAGTCTTTTTTCGGTGCAGTTTGTGCCCCAAATAGGACATGGGTGGGGGATAGGTAGCCCTGGGGGGAAGGGCCGGTCAATTAATTGGGATACAAGGGTCCGGAGATGCACGACCTGCCTCTTCCGGACCCTGTGCATCACTGAGTGGGGTTTAGTTCGGGGGAAAATTTCAAAAGATTGTCCGCCCACCCACCCTACAGTTTGAGGTGGTCAAGGAGTGGAGGATTTGTTTCACCATTACAGTGTTTCCTTTGCCAATGTTAGGACAGGTTGCAATGCCAGTAGGCGAGGCGGACGTATTGGGGGGTGGAGAGTCACAGGCGGGCTCTTCCACACCCGGGGGGGGGGAAGAGCGGTGCACAGGAGGAAAAACCGGTGGCAGTACCTTGTCGGGGAAGGATGGAACGACATATGACATTTGGGGATTGAAAGTTGGTGTGAGAAGTGAGTGGACGCGTGATGTTTGGGGATTGTGCCTTAGCTATAAAGTTGATGTTAATCGTTAATAAAGTTGATGATGCGCAACCATGTCCTAATAAATTGGCCTTTCACGCTACTCACGGGTCATGGAGTGTTTGTTGTAGCACGAAGGACATAGTAGCATTGACTGTTGCATGGTAGCTGTGTAGTTCTTGTTGTTACCTTTAGTACATTTCCCAAATATGCATGTCTTCTCAATTAACATAATAGTATTTTTCTCTTTAAGGTAGTTTTCTGCTCGGTTTGTACATCCAGTGTTAACATAATTACATTGTCATGATGTGCTTGCAGACGTTGTCATCTATTACATCAGTGGCGGTGCGTCCATTGGGGCGCTGGGGCGTTGCCCCACTAATGCCACATGGCCCCAAATTCGTGCAACTATCCAGTTCCTAATAACTGGCAGTCACTGCGAGTTATAGGAACTGGAGCGCAGTCTCGCGCTGAAAACGCTAATTGTACGGGACACGCGCGCCCGAGGCAATCGGCCGCTGAAGGGGGTGGGGGCGGGGCTGCGCCGCGGCAGCAGGGTTTTGAGTGACAGACTGAGCGCAGCTGCAAGCAGCAGCAATAGTGTGCATGTTCGGGTTTGGGTTGGTCATTTTTATGACCAGCCCGATCATGCGCACTACAGCCACTACTACCTTGTTCCCAGTAGGAGAGCGAGGGGCGGACCCGAGAGGCCGAGGGTTGCTTCATGCAGCAGCCCCATGTCTCCTAATGGGCGGGCCGTATCCCTGCTCTAGCCAATCCTGGCACTGCTAATGCAGCGTCTGGATTGGCTGGAGGGTTGCCGCCAGTGACGCGGCTGTTCCAGTAAGTGCCAACGGGACCCCGGCCCAGGAGACTCGAACCTGCTTCCCCCTCCCGAAGTACGCAAACCCTGGCCTTAACGGTCGGTCCACTTTCTCCCAATAAATACTGGGCCTTACCTGAAACCTTTTTTAAAATCACCTGCGCCCTCTGCATGGCATCTGATCTGACACTTAACAGCAGGTGCCCACCGTCACCCCACGGGTTGTCTGGTGCCCCTGGCTGCCCACCCTCATCCATTGACTGGCATCAACGAGTGCTCACTGCCCTAAGGTGCTCCCTAGGGTTGCCTGGGCTGGGCCCCTCGGCAGCTATCCCTCCGGGCCCTCGGTGCCTCGTGCCGTTCCCGCAGGCCTCCGCCGCCGCCTCCGGGATGAGTATAGAGATCCCGGCGGGGCTGACCGAGCTACTGCAGAGTTTCACGGTGGAGGTGCTGCACTCGCAGCCCGCTGACCTGCTGGACTTCGCCCTGCAGCAGTACTTCACCGAGCAGCTGAGGGAGAGGGGCAAGCCCGCCCTGGGAGGCCTCGGCCATGATCGCCGCGGCCAGCCCCGGGGGGTCAACTTCGCCCCCGAGGAGCCCATGCAGACAGACTCCGAGAACGATGATGAAGAGGAGTTCATCGGTAAGGACTGGCGGCTCTCACCGTTCATCTTTCTGCGGTCGATAATATGGTATGCTTACTGTTTTTGATATGGCTTGTTGGCTTATTTTAAGGTTGTATGCCCGCAGTGGGCAGGCTTTTTATGGAGCGTACACTGCTCCTAGCCTCCCTTGTAGTTGCCTTTCTTGTCACTCACAGTGCCTCCTTTCCCCACGGTCTCTTTATCTTCATAGCAACACTTGCCTTCCCATTGCTGCTCACCCGTAAAGTGCCCTTAAATGTCCCATACAGTGTCCACAGTAGTAGTTACCCTGGAGCCCCCACTCCATCACAGAGCTATCTCCCCATCACATCCAGGGCCGTAACGCATACCGCTGCAGCATCTGCCACACAGGAGGACCCCAATCCATCAGGGCCCCACATCTCTTCAAGGAGCCCCCATTCAGCCCAAGGTCAATGAATATAAGTGAGCCATTGGCGACTCAAGGGCCCCTTTCCACATTCTGGGAGAGGGGACATCATTTTGCGTTACCCCACTGACCCCATCACCACCTGTTGTGGTAGTGTCTCTGACTGAATCCCAGTGCCATCTTGGCCTTTACTCTGCCACTTTATCCCCCTGTAATTGAAGCATGTTAATCTGTATCAGCCTGGGAAGATTCGCTGGCTGCCTTAAATGTTTATGTTTCTGCTTGTTTACCCAGTGTGTGTGTGTCGTGCTTCTCAAACACAGGTAGACTTATCTCTTCCTCGGCCACGCGACTCCTGTCTCCTTTTCTCACCCCCTTATCTGGCCACGAGATATATCAGAAGAGTGTGCAACAACATGGGCCAGGCAGATTGTGGCGCAGCCAGTGCGACAGCTGAAAATAAACCTCGGCTCATCTAGGCGTTATCAGCACGACGTATCACTCAACGCTCGCCAGTGGCTTTCAGCAATGCAATACAATACAACGCATTACAAAGTACTTTGTTGGCGTGACAAATCAAACCTCTGTTGCCAAAGTAAATACATGAAGTACATGAAGCGATGCACAAATGACGGATTTAGACACTGAATTTTTCTGGCTTTGTACCGGGCATTCAATGAACCATCTATTATGCCATGTCGTCTCGGGAAAGGCACACACATATAATGCGCAGGCATGTTATGCACAGACACATTTTACACTGATATATTGTGCCTAGAAAGGTTTGCTGCAGATCACATTTCCACCGACGTGGCCTGATTTAGAGTTTGGAGGGTGCAGATTCAGCCACCCGCCTTTAACATATTCACAAACTTTAAACCATCGCTCACGTAACAGTGACAACAACACCATATTTTTGTGTTGACCTGGACCATGAAGAAGAAATGGTTATTACATTTCTTTTTCGTCCTTCACAATATAAAGTGCATAATCAATAATTCAAAAGATCAAACTCTTCCCAGAGTGTACAGGGTGGTTCCAAAGTGAAAATGTAGTGCAGTTTAGTCCCTGTATAAAACTGAAAGGAACATTGCGATTGGTGGAGTAGCTCGTGAAGACTGAGGGGTTTCCAGGCCAGATCTCCGGCCTGGGAGGCAAGTGGCCAATCCTTGCAGGACATATTTCTGGTGTTCCGCGTGCAGGGCATGCAATCACTGAGATTCATTAGTCTTTGATTTTCTAAATGTCAACAGTTAGGACTAATGGTGATTTTAATGTCTGAATGTGGGGGTACACGCCCGTGTGCCTCATAAGATGTCAGTATTGAGCTTGACTGTGATAGTGTGAAGTCTGTGTGCATGTGCTTTGCCGGTTCAAGAGGCCAACCTGCTACAGGGTGTTTTACGCATGCAGTGCCAGCTTTGGTTTACTTGCAGCAGTCTCGCTCCATGCCTTGTGTGTGTGTGTCACCTGCAAAGGCCGTAGTGAAGGAGGCACACTGCCCACTCCTGCCTATGTGTGCAGCAACATTTCAGTGGACACAGCGGGAGTCAGGAACATGAGGCTCAGTTGCAGGCAGTGTGGCCTCTCACATCCTGTTTGGCACAGTCGTGTCTCACAGCGCCCTTCCATTTCTGGTACTTTGCAGCAGTTTTAAGATCTTAGAGTTTCTCATTGCTCAAATGGGTATCATTTCTGATATTTATATGTTTCCCTCGGCTAGATTTTGCTTGTGAGAAAGTCACACATAGTTGAGGAATGTCACTCATAATTACACTGAAATTATGAAAATTGTCACGCATAAGCCATCTGAAACCTTGGCAGCTATGTTTATATGTGCTAGTCCCCCGGCTGGGCGGCGAAGATATCTGTCTAGGTTGGTGTTGTTTATCTGTATTTTTTTCTGTGCATACTTTGAGGCTTGAGCCATGCCAGGTGTTTATGAGGGGCTTTGATTGAGCATGCAGGCACTAAGGCTAAAGCCAAACAAAGTGCCTGTCAGTGGGTAGGCCTCTCTGCAGAGCACACAGAACAATGTTTGTGTATTCCATTTGCAACTGAAATTCTGTGGAAATGTGTGTGAAGGGGTACACTGATGTCAAAATATTTGCAAGGCAAAAGTAAGAGAAATTAAGGTGCTTATATTTGAGGGAGTGCAGTGTATGTTGGGGGCGGTGAAGTGACAGATGTGAGGAAGGGCATTCGGGAAAGAGTGAAAAGAGGATGCTGAAGAGGAAAGAGAGGGGGTTGAAGATGTGCAGATGGACAAGATATGCAGAGAAAAAGAGGATACATATCTAACATAAAGCACACATAATTGAAGGCCAAAACTCCTTCCACAGGCCTCAATGCTATTTAATTCACAGACTCACTATTTCAGAAGTTCAGAATTTAAAAATTTTCAATGTTAATTATTTAAAAGAAATCATTGTTGTTACTCATTTATCTTAATCAGCTAACACCCAGTGACAAAGCCAATCATACTGACAGGCTTTAGGCATATGTCAGTTGCTGTGCCATTTATCTGGATAAAATTACATCTCAGAGAGAAACCAAAATACCGGTCTGATGGCACACTATGGGAATCACAGAAATGTATTTGGCATGTTCCTTTATAGGGAGCACCCACTTTTTCATCTCACTTAAAGACCTGTCTGCACATATTTCTATATGACTGGTTACAACCAGCAGCTGTGGGTGCTTCCCGAAGTCTGGTTAGAGCATATTTTTCCAAAGTTAATGCTGCATGCAGTGCAAGACACTGGGCAAGCATACATTTTAAAGGGCTAAAGTTGTCATGCAGAACAATTTACATATTACAATAACTGTTGAACAAATTAATGCAAGAAGATACGGGGCAGTTTTTAATGTGATTAATATTTCAAGACTATACGTTCCCACTGCTTAATAAGCCTTGCTTTATCGCTGCATTCATTTGCTTTAAAATGCACCATTTGCCAATCTTTTTAAATTTCTTTCTCAGGAGAGGACTCTCCCTAGACCCCATGTTTGTCCATTGAACTTGTTCACATCACTAACTAGTGTTTTCTATTGGAAAGGGTAGAGCCAAAGCAGTCTTGCTTAGTACCCTAGCCCTCTTCAGAAGTCAGACTTGCTTGGCAACCCAGAAATTCTCTGAAATAATGTATGAGTTTTTTTTTATGAATGCGTAGAAGAACTGAATTTTTAGTCCATTTATCACAGAAATAGTGCTAAAAATCGCACCAAAAAGATGCCAATTTTTTAAAAATTTCTTTACGGGGGGAGAACCCCCCCCCGAATTCCCCTTATTGCCGTCGGGATCGCTCGCTGCGCTCGCTTGCATACGTTGATTCGTTATGCATACGCCGCACCAGTTTCAAATTCCACCAGCCGCCACTGTATTACATGGCCTATTTTCCCACACGTGTAATATGCTCGAATACATTTTGAATTGCCGTGGGCTAGTGCTAACTGCATGCAATGAGTTTGCATGACTAGTGCAGACACTTGTGCATTACTGGGCTCTATCTTTACTGTCCTGGGCTCCGCCATCTCCTGATCCTAAGAACATACAATTACGGGAGAGTCACGCAAGAGTCGTCGCTTGCACAGAGACTTTGGCAGGTGCTTTCCTCTGTGCTCAAGGGATGATGAGGACCCCGCTGGGGCCACTTCTGTTCAATGTTGTTCCCTTAGAGTCAGTGTGAGGAGAATCATAGAAGGGTAAAGGATCAGCAATGCTGCCAGACAGGCCATGAATACACGGATGTTCATACCAAGTTCGCAGTAAAAATGTTAAATTTTGATATGTTATTAAAGAAACGGAATACTCATATGATAGGTTGGCCGGGATCAATGTCATCAAAGTGAAAACTGTCAAGACAATGACGATGGATTATTAATTTGTTTATGTCTAGATTCATTTACGTGTCCTCTGACCTTACGGCCCAAATTACATTAATAATCCCTATATGAAAACAATAGACGTTCATTAAACACTGCTTGATTTCCAAGTCAGTCCAACATACTTTGTCTTACAAACTAGCTGTAGAAAGGGATGCTGACTAGGTGTGAAGGATTCTTTCAGTTAAATCTTTGAAATAAGAAACTATGAGGCAAAAAGTATTTGACTAACAATCCAGTGTTGATTGCCACAGATGATGTGGACGCTGTCCGTCTTACATTCATTTGTGCCATTTAAAAATATTTTAAGCCATATACTCACTAAAAGTAAAATTGCATTTCCAAAGTTAACCTAAGAACAGAAATTGATAATTCCCATCTGTAGCAGAAGGGATTTTTTGCCTGCATTTTGGCCTAGGGTACCCTTACCACACAACATCTACCTCACTTTGTTATCTCATAAATATAGAGTTTTTATCCTTATGTTTGGATCAGAGAAGTCAGTATTTCTGCCCCTGGCTACACAAAAGCACTTTCAGTTCCCAAGACTCCCTTTCAAAGAGAAGGATTGAGCTGCCTGACGTGAACCACGGATACAGGCTGCCAGAGGATGGATGCTTTATGTGGGGGGAGAGGTTTGGTGTGGAAAAAGATGTCCCTTATAGCTTTTTCTTGTTATGGCTTTTATTGGAATCATAGAGGTGTTGCATGGGTTTTGAAATATTACAGTTAGCAATACCGACTTTGGAATAACATGTTACAACCTTACAAGATGAGGCTGTTATGGTACAACTGGAGGGAAAACGTTGACAGTAGGAATTACACTATTTACTTTTAAGGTTGAAAGAAGCCAGATACATCTACTCTTACCGGCAGACTCGGTGGCTGTAGTCCTGTGTTTGCATCTGTTGATCGGAACGTGTCTAGATTCTCTGTCCTATAAGTCTACTGGGCTAGCACACAAAATAGTTCAGTTTGAATCATGTTGTTTTTATTCAGTGATGTTGCTAGTGCACAGAGTACTGGCTGTTTTAATGAATCTTTTGTGGTTTGTTTCGCACCTTCCACATCAATCTTTAGATATTTTGCATGATAATTTTCGCTGAATTTGAGGGCTTTGCATAGGAACAGTTCATGAATATTTAAAATGACTCTGAAATGGTGCTTAAAATGCGGCAGAGGTAATGTCACCTTCTCTGCTGTTTTACAAATATGTATATGTATTTATCTGAAGACCAGTACTTAAGCCACGACTGCAGTCGACCTTGGAGCTGGGGAAGCGGGTTCGAGTCTCGACAGGGATGCACAACATACTGTGATTCTGGGCAAATCACTTAATCTCCCTGTGCCTACCAAAGATGAATGTGTCCATCTGTAACGCAACTGGTGCTCATGTAAAGCCCTCTGATACCTTCAGGTCGAGTTCACGCTACATAAAACTAAGCCTGGGCAGTAAACTCTGCTCTGCATGCAGAGCGGAGTTTTTTCCTCGCTCACCAACAGTAAGTTGCTGAGCATGAGCGAGGAAAATCCAACACTAGACAACTTCCTAGCAAGATTTCTCAATACGGATGGTCGCTACCGCTCTTGTTGAGAAACTTTCCATTCACGTTGAGGAAGCTGCCACTTGTGTAGAACTTCTACTCGAATGGCAGAAGAAGCAGCGCCCTCTTGCACTGTGCGAGATGCCAATTGCGCTGATTTTACAGCGCAGGACAAATATCCCGCACTAAAAGTCAATGCACATGGCGCAAGGTAACCCACTCCGCTGCTTGCGGAACTCTGTGTAGCTTGGCGGAGTTTTTTTGTCACGCGGAACTCCGCAAACTCCACCCAGGCTTATATAAACCCCTGCCCCCAAAAAAATTATAACGTGTAATTATCGCATTGATTTGTGTTGTTTTTATAGCTCTTCAATTTCAGCCTACCAAGTGATTTTCATGTTTTGGTACTCTTTGAATGATCATACAGTTTTGAAGTAAAGCTGACAATGCCCTTTTAAGATATTCATGCAGCTCGTTCACTTGTTTCTGGTTTGACTATTAATGAGGTGTCCCTGTTTGCAAATGTTGTTCATCCAGGATTTTGCCACACTTCAGATATCTCTTTAGGCATCCTACAATTTAATTGTAGCTTTTAATAATTTGTGTCATCAATTTGTGTATTTTTGTTTGAAAGGTCAATGCTAATATTAAAGTGTTATATTTAGTTTCTTACACATGGGTGTTGCTATAGAATAGCCATTAGTACTGTTTATAAAGTATTGCTTCAAAATAAAGCATCATGGTGTGTACTTCCGGTGTCTACTAACAGGCATCATACTATAAACAAACCTGTTAGCTTAGTGTATTGTTAAATATGGTCTTGTTAGTGTGCTTGCATTGTGTACTTACAATGCTCCATTCCTTTAGTATTTTTGCATGGAAATGTTCTAAATGAGCGTCCATGACTAACATATATTAATTATCTAATCGTTTACAACACACATCTGGTTTCTCTTTAGGTTAATGATGATGAGGTAAGAGCCACTTATTTCCAAAGGTTTTTCTTTTCTATGTGCTCTTAATATTTATAGGGGACTGTTGGAAATGGGGGTCTCTAGTTGGCAATGGCTGGCGCCACTGTCCAAATAGGGACCCTTCTCCCCAAGTCAGGGCAAGTGGGCTACCCCCTTTGATAACCCCTGCTCAACCCTGTGGTAACGTAGCACGAGCAGCTAGGCCTATCTCAGAGGCAGTGTGTGAAGCATTTATGACCATGCACAATAAGGCAGTAACTACACCACAAAAGGACACAACTCAAGTAGGTATAGAACAAAATAGTATCTTTATCTAAGGTTTGGTACGAGACTCTCAGAAGCGTTTTAACCAGTCATCAGGCATGTAAATCATTAGGGACTTAAAAAAAAGGCAATACGTGTTCACCAGGACGTGGCACTGACTGAGTTCAAGGCCTGGGTCTACGTGACCCGTTGCGCACCCGATACCTGCCGTTGGACGGGGACCCAGCACGTAGCTTCTCGAAGAAGCGGAGACGGTGACAGGCGGACTCCCAGCGACCACAGTTCTCGATGGCAGTGGTCCGCAAAGTGCACTCGCAGCGATTCGGGCACTCTGGGACAGGCGGGCCCTCAGCGGCAGCAGCACGCGGCTGCGGCGGCCCGGGCTGGTGGTGGCGATGACTCTCGTCGTGCAGCTCCGTGGTGGGCTCGCGGCGGCAGCAGCGCTCTCCTAGCTGCGGCGGCCCCCAGGACGATTCACGATGGTGCAAGGTTGACAAAGACGCAGGCACTCAGCGGCAGCAGCTCTCTCTTAGCTGCAGCGGCCCACAGGACAAATCCCAATGATGCAAAGTTAGCAAGGGTGCGAGCACTCAGCGGCTGCGGCTCTCTCTTAGGTGCGGCGGCTCACAGGCCAAATCACGATGATGCACAGTTAGCAAGGGTGCGAGCACTCTGCGGCAGCAACTCTCTCTTAGCTGCGGTGGCTCACAGGACAATTCACGAGGATGCACAGTTAGCAGGGGTGCGAGCACTCAGCGGCGGCAGCTCTCTCTTAGCTGCGGCGGCTCACAGGACAAATCACGGTGATGCCAAGTTAGCAACGGTGCGAGCACTCAGCGGCGGCAGCTCTCTGTTAGCTGCGGCGGCTCAAAGGACAATCCACGATGTGGCACAATTAACACGAGTGCGGGCATCCAGCGGCGGCAGCTCTCTTAGCTGCGGCGGCCCACACAGCCTCAGCGCAGGTTCTGCAGGTTCAAATTTAAGGCGGGCACTCAGCGGCGGCAGCTCTCTCTTAGCTGCGGCGGCCCACACAGTTTCAGCGCAAGTTCTGCAGATTCAAATTGAGGCGGGCACTCAGCGGCGGCAGCTCTCTCTTAGCTGCGGTGGCCCACACAGTTTCAGCGCAGGTTCTGCAGATTCAAATTAAGGCGGGCACTCAGCGGCGGCAGCTCTCTTAGCTGCGGCGGCCCACACATTTTCAGCGCAGGTTCTGCAGATTCAAATTAAGGCGGGCACTCAGTGGCGGCAGCTCTCTCTTAGCTGCGGCGGCCCACACACAGAGTTCACAAAGGTTACCAGTCCGCGTTCCTCACAGTAGAACTAGAGGTTCCGGATTACTCAACGGAGGCCTCAGCTGCAAGTAGAATTCCTAGCGAAGGAATTCGGGCGGCTGATGGGGTGAATTCTAATGTCCCTGAGACTTCAGCAGGAGGCGCTCTCAATTCAGGCCCTTTGGTAGTTTCTTCAACAAGCTTGGTGAAAGTTTCAAAGTCCTTTCCTCTGTCCGCTCGGACAGAGTTTCGTCTTGACATCCAGAAGGAACACACCTGAAACAGGATTCAGCGCAGCGCTTTATACCTAGAAAGTCTTTGTTCTCTGCAGTCACAAATCACTGCAGCCAGTCAGAACCAGTTCGGTGGGGTTGGGGAGCACTTGGTTTACGAGGCGACATCCGGACCTTTGGGAATCTGGGGGTCTGCTATCAGACGCCCAGTGGGAGATGGAGCCATCATTCACCTTGCCAGGCACGGCCCTACTCGGATCAAAGAGTCACCCCTCCCCATACTCTAAATGCCGATCTCTCTCTCCGGCCAGGTCTGACCAAGCTGGCCCTGCTGCTCCAAAACCAGACGGCCAATACACACGCTAGCAAAGGCCTACAGGAAAGCTTCAGACCAGAAAATACCTCGTTTCTAGTAGAGGCATTTTCGAACACGGGCTACGCTAATAATCCTTACTAAAAGATACATCTCCATGTTCTGAGCTTACACATATCAAATTCGACGTTCCTATCAGGTTCCTGGGGGCAGGGAGGATTAAGGCATGCAATACTCAGCCTGCACATTCTGGCCTATGAGACCGGGTGGCCTCGCAATAGTGAACAGTGAAATGGAGGGTAACTCGCTATTAGAACATGCTACACAGACATACTTTCAAAGCTGCTTCGGTGGGTAGCGCAAATCAGCGCTGCCGGCCACCAGCAGTATTTGGTCTATCAGCCCTGGGCACACGCAGTGCACTGATACTAGGGACTGACAGGTAAACCAAACGAGCCAATTATGATTATTCCAATTCATACAGTTATCTTTACACAGGGAGCATTTGCGCTGTGTCACTGATTGGCAGTGGCACAACGCCCAGAGCATCTAAATCCAGCCAACATAAACGGTCAGAAGAGAAAAGAGGAAGGGAGACCCGCGCCAATGATGCCAGGTCTAACAGGGACATTTCGATTTTTTACCATGGTATTAAAGGATGATGTGTTTGTTTGTGAAATATTATTTCTAAGTAAAGTATCGTAGTGTATTTTGTGGGCACTTCCAACAGTAAACGTCTCTGGCAAATTGATTTAAAAAATGTTTTAGCAATTCCGTCTTAGATAGCAGGAGCTTCAGCTTGACACTATGCTTTACCCAGAATGTAGTAGAGAACATTCACGTGACTTTTCCACAACCTTTACTCGGTACTGACAGATGTAAACACTCAGCTCTCTGCAGATACCAGAAAGACTCTATTTACAACGCAGGATACGAGTTTCGATTGTTGTTTATAACTACCTTATTACCACTTGCTTCTCTCATATGAATGAATGAATGAGAAAGTTTATATAGCGCTCAGCTACTCCAAAAGGAGTGTCCCGGCGCGGCAGAATCACGTGACTGTTGACCTAAAGATGGATTACCTTCCAAAAAGCCATGTTTTCAACAGTTTCTTGAAACTCGTCAGGTCCTGAGAGAGTCTGAGGGGCACCGGGAGTTTGTTCCATGCCTGTGCCCCCAGTAGGCTGAAGGATTTACCTCCCCTGCATGCCAAACGCACCTTAGGGACACGTGCATATGCCCCCGAGCTTGATCTAAGTGCCCATGTCGGAGTGTACCAGCCAACCCGTCTTCTAAGGTAACGAGGCCCCTTACCATGAAGGGCTTTGAAGAACATTACTAATGCCTTAAACTGTATCCTCTCCTTGATAGGAAGCCAGTAGAGGGCTTTGAGATGAGGTGCCATATGGGACCTCGGTTTAAGGCAAAGAATGGCCCTGGCTGCGGCATTTTGCGCCACCTGGAGGCGTTGTAGTAGACACTCTGACAATCCTAGATAGAGGATGTTCCCGTAGTCCAGTCTTGATGTAATCAGTGCCTGGACCACGGTCCTTCTACAATCCAGTGGAAGGAGTGGAAGAAACTTCCTCACCATCCTAAATAATCCAATACAGGTCCCAACTAAGGCCTGAACTTGGGCACGCATAGAAAGAGCGGCATCAATCCGAATTCCCAAGTTTCTAACTATAGGCTGGGCCACACTGGGAGGAGAAAATTCCTCTGGCCACCATTGACTCCAATCCTGCACTGTGGGCTGGCCAAAGAGGACTATTTCTGACTTATCAGAATTACACTTCAGCTGGTTTTCCTCCAGCCACTCAAAAACGTCGGTGAGGCAAGATCTAATCATGTCCCCATCAAACTCGTTACCTCTGTTGCAGGAGAAAACCAGCTGCGTGTCGTCTGCGTATGAAATTATCTTTACTCCGTACGACTCCACCAGTGTTGCCAAAGGGGACATATACAAATTAAAAAGCGTTGGACTAAGGCAGGAACCCTGAGGGACTCCTACTTGTAAGCATGGCAGGGGGGATGAGAACGGGGGAGTCCAAATCACCTGCTCTCTATCTTCCAGATAGGAGGCTAACCAGGCCAGAGCCCGTATCATGGAAGATACACTGCCCTTTGATTACACCATGGATCTGATTTAGAGTTATAGGATAGATTTACCATCTGACACTGCAGCATATTTGGCTCCCCTGCCAATATATCAGAAGGGAAAACTTCAAACCTTAGCATGCATGAGATCACCATGATGCCAGTCCCGGGGATGCCAGCTGTAGTTCAAGCCCAGTCATGGCCATGTATTTGTAAATAGTGTTTCTCCCCACCCACAAGCCTGCAGTGGGTGGGGCCTGCATTTAAATTGTGTTTTAATAGCATATACCATGTGGCCTCTAGATACATCTCCTGTGTCAACACAGCCACTTTTAATCTGAACAAACCCCTAAACTAGACATCATTGCTGCCGTGTTTGTGACAAGCTAGAGGTTGAGACCATATTTTAATTTGTGTTGACAGTTCCTTGCAGACCCTAGCTCCAGCGATACTGGTCAGTCTGCAATCCCAGCACACTGGGATCTGCCATCACTGCTTCCTTACACACTTCCATGACAAGCTAGTATAGGCCCTTAAATGTTTTATTGCAGTTGAGCCTTATGCAGTATAAGCAATCACAGATACACATTCGCAGATGAAGGGCATGGCCACCTTAGCTTTCAGGAGTCAGAAGGGATTGGCTGCATCACTCCCATTAACTCCAGCATATTTTAGTGTTTAATGATTTTGTGAGCTCAATGCAGAGGTTGGATGATGCTATTTGACTTTGCTGACTAGAAGTGGATAGAGTCTTAATTTAAGATAATCCAGTCAGTGCTTCCCCTAACTAAGAGAGCAACAAAACATACATTTTGTTCCATGGCTTTCGCTTTCTTCTAACATTCCTACTTTTAATAAGTGACTGCATTATATATGTCATTGTAACCCTTGAACTTACAATGATGTCATAAAACAGGAGATGGGGAAAAGCAATTGCAGCCGATAAGCCTTCACTAGCTCAAAGCACAAAGATTTCAACTGGGAACTCTTTAAAAAGAAGTGGTATGAATAGTCACATTAGAGATCTGAATCAGCTACTGTAAAAAATTCCAAAAGGTAAACCTGTTAGTGGGATTAGCTTGGAGGGTTTAAATGTCTGTACATAGTCATCTTGCATTACTGGTCGTGGTATTAAGTTGGGTCAATAGGCAAATAGCCCTGTTTAAGACTACTCATTCAATCTTAATTACAATTCAATGGCGGTAAAAGCCATGATCCTGAATTGGAACAAACAGAGACATGTATTAAGCCTCAAAATTGATTCACTGAAGATTAAATAATTGCCCTTAATCATTCTAATAAAAATCCAGCAAAGACCAATTGCCTCTTCAATGAAAAGACATAATTTGATTTGCATTTATTGGTGCTGGACTGGACATTGGATGCTCATTTGATGTTGAACGGAAGATCTGAATGCTCCTATTTCAGTGTTTTATTGTACACATTCAATTTTCAATTAGCTCATTTATTTATGTCAGGACAGGTGTTGAATAAGACTTTTTTGTTTTGTAATTATTGCTCACAAAACATCTTGCAATGTTTGTTTTGCTTTTTTGGAGAACCTATGAAGCAAAATCAGCTTATTTCTTTATTTGCATATTTTTCTATTTTAGGTTAACTCAGATCCTAATTTATCTCCATTTGCCTCAGTCTCCTTACTTATCCAAAGGTTTGAGACATTTAACAACTACCACATTAGAATCAATAATCACTACATGAACAAACAGGACATTCATTCACAAAGCCATGATCATTTTCAAACATGATGTTGCTAGCAGATAGAATCCCTGCCTTTTGAAAAATCAACCCCATTGTGTTACAGAATGGAGATGCCCATGTCCATTTCAAAATCAAAGAAATGTAAGGCAACACAATTAAGATCACATTGATGTATTGGCTGATATAATATCTCTCTAATTCCAAGATGGCAAAACCCTTCTCCCCTTGTGCAGAGACAGTGTGCCCACCCCAGAAGTGTTGTAAACTACAAATGGCTCCGTTGGGTAGAACCAAAAGTTTTCTTTTATGAACAAAGTACTTTTTGGAAGATTACAGATGATAATTCAAATACCTTGAACTGCACACAACAAGGATCAAAACTAATAATCATTCATTATTGCCTTTTAATAAAAAAATGTTGTTTTATATATCAAAAGTATGTTTTTGTATTTTTAATTATTTAAATGGGCTGACAAATATAGTACAACAAATAATAACGTAATGAGAGTGACACAAAAATAGTGACTGATGTGACAAATAGTGAAATAAACCATCAAATTCATACAAGACAACTATAAAAAGTCTCTGTCCTCTTTTGAATTTCAACAGGACATGAGAGAATATTATGCTGACGTTTTCGACCCAGGTAACAGTGTGATTATAGGATCATCAAATAGGGTCTTCCTCAGAACAAATTAAAATCTAGTGTCAGCCCCAGTATTCCAAAATTGAAACTGAGTCTTCTCCTCCAATTATGGTAGGAACATTGTAACGGAAAAGTAACTCCAAATCAAGAAAATCATTACAGTTGGTCGATTATCATAGAGTTTCAATCATATGGTATCAATAAGGTCCGAGCCTCCATAGGTCCTATATATCTCATGTATACGCGACAGGATGTTCCCTTGTTCGAGTAGGTATATGTCCCACCGTATGAACAATCCTAAGTGGTGGTGTATCTCGTTGTAACTGGGAATCGCAGGGCACCCGTAACGATTCACGGTGCTGCACCCACAGAAAAGAATGAATGAATCACGTGTATTGGAAGAATTAATCAACCTTCCGAAGAACTGCCTACACCTATGGCAGTTTTCGCGATAGCTTTCGTAGCCTCCGTCTAACTTGGACAACGCCAGGAAGTGTGGCTACAGAAGTGAGCAACCCCTCCTCTGTGGCTACTTCTGACCAGTTCTGGTGACAGCTCCCTCCTCACTGTGATTGGAGCTTGGATGGCATGGGAAACAAAGATTGGACCTGGGAAGGTGTCACCTGGCATCTGCCTACGACAGGGGAAGTTCCTGAGCCCTGCTAAAATGGACATCCTGCAGGAGGAGCAGAACCAGCTCCCAGACCCAAGTCTTTGCCTCTGCCCTGGGGCCGGCTTTTCACACTTAATTCAAGGGTGAGCAGTCAGATGTCTGCAGCAGGAAATAAAGCAAATTAGCTTCCAGGAGCTATAGGCAGGGACAAGAAAGTTTTCTAAAAGTACCCTTCTTTAATATTTATTAAAAATCTTACTTCACCAGTGAATTGAACTCTTAATAAATATTACAGAGTCCAATAATGACATTTCTAGCAGCCTTCTAGAAGAATATAGCATCATTAAATTTAATATTGCATCCCAGTATTTCTCTATGGAATGGGCTACAGTAAAAAATAGCTTTTATGTGCTAGTCTCCGTAAGGACATGTTCAATATTACATTTCCTCATGTCCTACTTTTAAATATCATGCTCCTTGCCTTTTTGGCTATACGCCCTACTGAGGGGTGACTTATTTTTATTTAAAAGGAAGGTTTAGACCTGTCAAAAGGGTTTAGGTCGAAGTGTAGTTTGAAAACTGCTTTAGTTGGACTACAATGGTAAGCCTGGAGCAAATATTGTGGTACCACTGTAGGGGATGGCACACTGGGTGCTGCTGTCCTCTATTGGCATTCAACCCATAGGCCATGGGTACAATTTGTACAATATACTAGGGACTTATTGGTAAGTAGAATATACCAATTAAGGTTATGCAAATTCAACCATGTTTAAAGGGGGAGCATAGGCACTTTACTACTGTTTAGCAGGGGTAAAGTGGGCAGACTTCTACAGCCAGCAAAAACAGATAGGGAAAAAATCTGGAGATACATAACACAAATAATAGTTATTTTCTTCACTAACTTTTTAGATGTCACTTTTACTAAATATTTATTAAAAATATTATTTCACAAATAGATTTTTAATGAACATTAAAATTAGTTGTTGGTTTATTCTGTTGAAATAGCAGTATTATGATTTTATTCTAAGCTTTAGATTTTCTCATACAGCAGGTATAACCCTTTACAGGGAAACTAGGTAATGGGAGCTAGTCGACGTGATGCACGGCAAGACTGAATACTTGCATGTACACTTTTTATATATTAAACACCTTACCTTGTTGGCTACAAGGACTACCTTAGGAGTAACTCCTTTAATATTTAAAATATGGTCCTTTCCTAATAAAAAATGTATTCCTGTAGAGTTAAAAGCTGTGGTAGTGAGGCGACACAGGTTTTCTTTGTCACTCTACTGGAAGGCACAATAAGTGAAGAAGTCCACAGTTGACAATTAATTTTCTATGCCACTGGGGTATTTTCCCTTCCCATATACTATGGCAGTACTATAAACTTAAATATATATACTGGGGATGTGCCAATGTTACCATGTTTTAGGGATCAGAATACATACATTGGGGCCTGGAGAGCAGTGCTTCAGTGTACAAAGCTAAACAACAGCAATACTAGTCAGCCTAAAATAGGGGTGACCACGCAAAAAGTGCCACTTCCCCATACCATTCATTTGTGCTTGATCAGAATTTTATTTTACTATCTATTTCCATTCCTTTCTGCAGCTTTTTAAATTATGGAATATTCTTTCAAGACCTATACAGATGATCCACTGCTTGTCATTAAATCCGCCCTCTGTATTTCCGGGGGAAAGCAGAGGTTTGTGGCCCATATTCATGATACAGATTGATGAATAAACACAAGCTATCTAAAATTAAATTCCTTCACAACTGAGAACATGCTGGTGGGGTAGTGACTAAAATTGGGCCAGGCCAAAATATTTCTTGCTGGATGTCTTATACTCTCACCAGACACCTACCTTCAAGCCAAAAAACTCTGAATTTTGATGGGCAATGAACTGCCTATAAGGGAGCACTTATCAGTGAGGAAAAGAGGTTTCTATTACCTATGACTACTGTAGAAAATCTTTATGTACTTAAGGTTCACATAAAATGTTTACACAATGTATACAATTGTGACATCTCATCTACACTTCACTTACAGTGCATACAAGGAAAGAATAAGTCTCTCGATGCCAAATTACTGCAAGTTTAAAATGCAGCAGTGAGAGCCCCACCCAAGTGTCTTGGCAAGGTCATGTTGATCATGGAATGCCTGAATGGAAAGCCTTGCAGTGGCTCCCAGTGAAGGATGGAATAGAATTTAAATTGCTCTTTTTGGTCATTACTGCCCTTTGTCTGAGATAGCTCACTTTCTCTCACAACTCTGTAAGAAATATATCAAAATGATCTTCCATATATCATCCATGAAGTAAAAGATTTCCTGGCCATTTTAATAGACAAACTTATCCATGCTCATACTCACAACTATGGATATGCTCTTCATTTGTCTTAGCAACAGAGTCCTCAAGCAGAGACTTAAGAAAATCATAATATAACATAGAAATTGCTTGTGTGTTTTATTGTGTCATATATAATCTTTTATACTCAGGGCCCTATTGCGAAGTCAGGCGGAAAGTCATCTGACAGCTAGTTGGAGGCTTTCGGCCCGACATCAATGGTTTCTCTCCGACCACCATATTAAAATACTGGCGGTTGGGGGGAAAGCCACGGGGGATTCTACTCTGTTTCTGAAGGCGAGGCGGGCGGAATGATAATCCCATAGTGGCGGCAAAGCTAGCCTCATCTCCACCATCAGGATTACGATGTCGCTCTCCACATGTCCTTTCATGGCGGCCCGCCCGCCATGTAAAGGCAGGCAGAAAGTGACTTTGGGGGCCCCTATCAAGGCCCCCTTTCTTCCTGCCTCTAAACATCCCTGCACCATGTGGCACGCCCCAAAGGGTGCCTACCACATAGTGCAGGGATATTTGTAAACATCCACTGACAATTGTAGCTTGTGCTGCAGCCCTTTTCCACCCACTGCACAAGCTGCAAATTACAAATGGATGTTTCGACCGCCCATAGGGTGGTTGCATCCAAATACAGCGGTGTCGTTCAGACGCTTATCCGACCGACATCAAAATTAGGCCCTCAGTTATTTTACACCCTGACCATTACAGATTGAACCAACTGGTACTGTTTGACATTGGTGTCAGTTAGGCACATGGCATGATGGCGAATGTCAGCCAGTTCACGTATTTAACTCAACCCAACAGAGAATCCTGTGTAGTTAACTTTATATTTTATAATTATAAAGATGTACCTATGTGTCTATACTCCCTAGAATCTTAAAGTTCTTGCCTACTTTATTGTGGAGTGCATGGAAGTAACTATAATTATATGGATCTAGTTAAGCTATATGATTTTCGTATGTACATGCTATTATCTTTTATTTTCATTTGTACATCACCGTTTCAGAGGAAGGCATTGAGTCCTTAGTGCCATAACCATCACCCTCCCTCTCCCGTGACATTTTTGTCAGTGAAACACCAAGCAGGGACTTCTGTTAGAAATTGCTTAGCATTTGCCTATTCACCATGACAGATAGCCCTGCCAGGTATTGCACCATGTCCAGTGAATATATTCTCAAATGATGAAAGATTCTAACCTTATTTGTATACAGAGACAGATCTGATGCCACTGCTTCTTGTAGCTCAGTAGTGAAAAGATCATTGAAGCCACCTTATTATACAAAAAAGGACGTTATGTTTCATTTCCAAACACAAAACACATGTGAAAAAAATAAATAGGAAAACAATATAAAATCATTTACTCAGATAATCCTTCTAGTATGCTGTTATACTTGAACAACACAGTCATTTTACGTGTATGTCAACTGCCAAATCCAATCTTGCATTTGCGAAGAAAAATTATTTACTGTCCCCTTTCGATAAACTGCATGACGTCCCCTGTTTTTGCATTTACAGAGTAAGCCCTCATTTAGTATTGTTGGCATGATTCGTCATAGAACCATTTACTGGCCTCCTCTGGACAATGTTACCAAAGAACTATATTTAAAGCATATCACAAATCAACATTATAATCTACAAATAAAAACTAATTACAAAACAGGACTCCCTTGTCTAAGCTATTTCTTACCCTGATATTATTTCACTACCGTAAAATGTTGCTTCCCACTATCAGTTGAATCCTCCAAATTTTAAATTCTGCCTCAAATTTTCTCACTCTTATTTAATAAAAGAAGTTGCATGTATTTAAAGCGAACTTTAAATCTGTTGATCGAGCTTCATTCTGATTGGCTGCCAACACTTCAAACAAAGAAGTGTTGGCAGCCATCTTGCGGCTCGGTAAAACTGAGTCACAAGCAAAAAGGGAACAAAATTATTTAAAAAAAGAAAAGGGGGCAGGGTAGAAACACCCCGACACCCTCAGCCTGGTGCAAGGTGGCCTTGTTCTGGATTAGGGGATTAAGTTCCTAAGAATCTTAAGGGTCCTTAGGGGCCAACTAGCCTACTAGGTACCTCCAGTAAGCCCCACACAGTGGAATTGCTGAGAGGTGGTCCCAGGCCATGCCCCTTTTTACACCACTCTGCAAACGCCCCTCTTGGCGCATTGCTGGTGGGGCAATGAGGTCCTCTTGTGTCCTGAGGAACTCAGGACTAAAGTGGACTTCATCCCCCGAGCAGCAGTGTGCCAGGAGGTGCGTTTGCAGAGTGGTGTCAAAAGGGGGCGTGGCCTCATACCAGTATCAGCAATCCAGCTGTGTGGGGCTTGCTGGAGATACCTAGTGGGCTAGTTGGCCCCCAGGGACCCTCAGGAGGCAAGGGGACTTCATTCCCCAACCAAGAGCGCGCCAGGAGGCACGTTTGCAGAGTGGTGGAGAAAGGGGGCATGGCCTGTGTTCACGTCTCAGCAATTCCACTATCTGGGGCTTACTGGAGGTGCCAGGTAGGCTAGATGGCCTCTAAAGACCTACAGCATCGAAGGGGACTTTAATCCCCATCCAAGAGCGCACCGGGAAGCACGTTTGCAGACTGGTGGGCAAAGGGGGCGTGGCCTGCATTGAGAACTTACCAATGATGCTGTGTGGGACTTACTGGGTGGCAATAGGAGGGGTAGTTGGCCCCCCAAGGACATCCTTGGGGGCCAACTACCCCTTCTGTTACCTCCAGTAAGTCCCACACAGTGGTATTGCTAAGAGGTCTTCGGAGGCCACGCCCCCCTTTTTCCACCACTGCGCAAACGCACCTCCTGGCACACTACGGGTTGGGGGATGAGGTCCACTTTACTCCTGAGGGACTTTAGAGGCCAATAAGCCCTCCTGGTACCTCCTGTAAGTCCTATGCAGTGGAATTCCTTAACGCTGGTCGGAGGCCCAGCCCCCTTTCTGCTAAGTTATAAATTAGCATAGGTTTCAGGGACGTTATACTTAGTAATTAGCATTTAAAAAACCTTAGCAATTCACTGAAAAAACCAAAGGTTTCAGGGACGTTATAGTTAGTAATTAGCATTTAAAAACCTTAGAAATTCACTGAAAAACCATAGGTTTCAGGGACGTTATAGTTAGTAATTAGCATTTAAAAAACCTTAGAAATTCACTGAAAAACCACAGGTTTCAGGGACGTTATAGTTAGAAATTAGCATTTTAAAAAACCTTGGAAATTCACTGAAAAAGACACAGGTTTCAGGGACGTTATAGTTAGTTGGACATTTCACTCGTACAAAACCAGAGAAATTTGGCTGTTATAGTTAGTTGAGCTAACTGTAACTCGTGCCCCCGCAATGCACTGCTGATGATGTCACATATTACATCACTCATGACATGGTCAGTGACATCACTGATGACATCACTGATGACATCATCCACTTAATATCTGATGCACCCCCTCACACCCTAATATAACTTTTAATACACCTACTCTAAAATATAGACTGCCATTCTCAAAACCATAGACATAACAATTCCAGTTAGTACATACCCACTCACTGATTTATAGGTCTACACACACATGAACTCACCCTTACAGTCACTCATACACGCAGTTACTCATCAATGCAGCCACTGATATATGCACTCATACACCCATACAGACACTCACACACTGCCACTCACCCATAGTTACTCACTCACCTAGTCATTCACCCAAAGAATCAATCACACTGCCATTTACTCACCTATACAGTTATACACACACCACCTCACTTATTCATACAGATAGTAACACATACTCACTCTCATCTACAATCACTCACACAAGCACACACTCACCCATATAGCCACTATCACACTCACTCACTCACACAGTCACTTCTATACTCCAGCACTCACATATACTGCCTTTCACATATGCAATTACTCTCCCATATACCACTAAGACATTCATACACTCACCGAAAAAGCCATACGCACACTCACTCAACCATACCGTTCCTCACAGATGCAATTATGAACGCATACACCCAGGGATTCACCCACTCATACATCCATGCAGGTAGTCACACAGCCCCTCACCCACCCACACAGACACTCAGGCACCCATACAGGTACTCAGAAAACTAATCAATAACCCATATAGACACTCATGTACCTAATCACCAACCCATGCAGCCACTTACACCTCCAATTAAATGTGTGCCATCTGATGCATTTTAGAAGAACCTAATTATGCTGCCTCAGGCATGTACCTCTACTGTGAATAAAGCAAACACAGGGAGATGATGGACGGTTTCGGGGTAACACCCCTCATCAGCCAGGCTAGCTAGAATCCAGGGGCAAAGTGAGCAAGGGACCCACATCTGGGCATACCCTGTCAACTTACGGCGAACAAAGCAAATGAAAGGAGATAATGGACGGAGCACTGAAACTTTTCAAACAATCACCCCAGTCACAGATCTGGGTTGAATCCATCATCATTCTTTAGCTCACTTTGCCACCCCAGTTCAGACTCAGCCATATGCAAATCAGTCTTGACCCTGTGCCCCATGGGAACAGTCCAGACCGAACTGCCAAGCCATGTCTTCCCTGGACCAGAAACAGGCATCCTGGGACCGGTTTCGGGGTATCTACTGCGATTACACATGCCCTAAAATATCCTACAGGTATTATTTAAAAATATGGACCAATGATAATAGTTATTTTGGGCTTTAGGAAATCCTAAATATCTCATGTCTTAGACCATGATATCCATCTAAAAGATGTTTAGAGCCTCAAGAGAGAAAGAAAGAGGAAGATTAGCAAATATACCCTCTTCCTGTACACAAATCTTAAAGAATACTGGGGCCACAAGGGGAAAGGCACCTACCAAATTGGTCAGCATCTTATCTCCAGATGGACAGTAATCATAGAAGCGTCTCACGAGTTGTTCTTTAAGGGTGCAAGAACCCTCACCCACTCATGCGACATGCTTCATCACTGAGTTATACTCCTCACTGGGTGGATAATGTAGTTTATTACCACTAACAGGCTGCAAGAACAGGACCTTTTAAAACTGAGCTTTTTAAAGAATATTTTAGATTTTTTAAACAGACATGTTACAAATGGAGGGCACTTGAACAACTAAAATTACCATAAGGTGAACCACAGCATTTTTTATTAATCAAAGATTTTGCAGACAGGTATGTTACAAATGGAGGGCACTTATAATACTAAAATTACCATAAGGTGAACTGCAGCATTTTTTATTAAAGCTCCCTGCGGTAACATTTATTAACTGTAAATGACATAATGTTCTTTATTATCCCTTGTGTCCTAGCAAGTTTCTTCCATTAATGCCATAATGGGTGAGTCGCAATTGTCAGGACCCAGAGAACCAGGTGCTACGTATGCCCTGACCCCTGACACGTACTGTGAGTAAACCTGTGTACAGAACATCAAATATGCAAATGTCAGGATAGAAGAAATAAAATACAAAATGCTATACTAAACAATCATGCAGCATTCCTTGAGACCTGAAAGATATTTAGTCATATACATTCTCCCCAGCACATAGATCATTAACTTGCATCATGTGTGGGGGACCTAAAAAAGCAGTAATCACACCACCATGAGTCATCACCAGGGATCTAAATGTAATGCTGTCAGCTCTAGGAATGGTACCTGGCAGGATGTGTTAACTGTTGTTAAGTAGATTCCTGGATTTTTCTGAGATGCGGAGAGGAAGAGAGCAGCAGCATGCAGACACAGTGGTGTCTTCATGCTGACACGCCCTATAGCATCCACAGAGTCCCTGTCATTACCTTTTCTGAGGTGTGCAAGGAGCATGTTCACTATTTGTTCTTGTTTCAGCTGCTACAACTCTCAAGAATAGACAGCTTTCATATGTTCCTGAATTGTAATCCCTCAATGTCCCAAATCCTATGTAACTACCAGCTGTCACTCTATTAACAATGCCAAGTGGAACGTTTGACAGGTCATGATACAGGACAACAGCAATACATTTAGGGACATGTATATTATCACTGGTGGTCATATGACATACAGTTCATTAGTCTTCAGTAATCTTGGTCATCTTCTCTATGCAGTTCCTGTGATACAGGCATGTCATCCACATTATATTTCTATGTCTTGTTGCACAGCAACCTGGTAAAGGATCGTAATACTGCAAGGGATGCTGCACATTGCAACCATATGACAAGCCGTCTTTGAGGCATATATCACTGCAAAAATCATTTCCAATCGCAAACAATTTTATTTTATGCTAGAAAATCAAGTCCCTAATTCAACTATAAAAAATAATCAGTATATCCATTTACCTACTACCCCATATTTACTTCTGCAAAGTAGCCCTGTGAGTTCCTGGGTTCTTATTTCATACCTATAAATGCACAAAATTGTCATCGAACTGAGGGGGACTTCTAAAATTCGGTTGTTAACATTTTGCTTCTATTTCTCAGATTCTTTCTCTCCGTTTCCACCTGCCCATGCTGGGTATTGGTGTTATAGTGAAGATCCTCAGCATGCTTAAACTGACAAATGTGCCTTGGATAAAGAGTCACTGTTTCTCCAGAGTAGCTTTGCCTCTGATTTTGCCCCTCCTATTGAGGTTCTTCCACTTGATTCATTTTAAGCAGCTTTTACACCAGCCAAAATCAAAGATGGAGCTATATGTCTCTTTTGGTACCAGTCTGGACTTCAGTGTGATAGCTTAACACATTCTGAGTGTTGCGTCTTGTTTCACCTTAATTGATATATTTTAACTAACACACCTGATGCCATATTACAGACAGTGCGCCTGGGGCTCAATGCACATGTGCATCTGCTTTCTGTGACCTCGGTGCACTACGATATTAGAGAAAGTGACACAGATGCTTGTGCAGCCCATTTTACTTTGCCTCTGCTCCAGTGATATATTATAGATGCAGGCACAGAGAAATGTTTAGTGCTGAAGACAGTGTCCAAAATGACTTGGATTTTGGTTTTCATCCAACAAGAAATGCAAAACACACAACTGGAACAATGGGAAGTCCTATGAATAATATAAACATTAATTGTATCTGACTATGTTGGTTTGGCATAAGAACAATTTTTCTCTAATTAAAGTCTGATAAAAAATCATGTCAGTGATGCAGTACCTGTTCCTTGTTCAGATAATTTTATTTAACATCATGTGGGTTTGCTTAATAATATTTGTATACTCAGGGTTGATGCGGCAGCTGTTTTGTTAGTGACATGTATTCTATTCTGTGCAAGATTGCTGCAGCCTCACAGTGATGGATGGCTAAACTGATGGTGAAACTGAGACTCTGCAAATGGCTTTTGAGAAATGTTTCCTGAGAAATTTGTGCAATTATTGCAGATGTTGGTGAATACTACTGTACTGAGATAAATCACCTGTAATCCAAAATATGAACTACATCTTAATGTCAGTATGGTCCTATTAAATTATGTCAATTGCTGAAGTATTGATGAGCTACAATTTTGCATACATTTATTTCAAAGTTTCATGCTGCTCTTTCAAAGCTCAGTGGGCTCAGTTATTTCTGAGTCTTATTTAGATTGTGATTTGCCACTATTCAGTGTTATTTCAGCGACATTTCCTATCGCTTTCTAATTCCTCTTTATGAGAAGAATGAAGTAAGATAAACTTTTTTAGTCACTTTCTTGCATTGTACAAATTGAATTTCTGACGGGTCATGAATGGCTAGTATATTGGCAATCCATTTAGTGACATGTATATTGTGGCTGTTTGGCATGTGATACATTGTATAAAGTTACTGGTATTAATCAGGTCCCATTTAGCACTTTTAGGAAAACTTTGTCCTCTTCTCTTTGCAACTACTTTGCTGCAGGCTCATCATCCGAATCATATTCTATGTCTTGAGACACAGAAACCTGGAAAATATTGCAATACTCTAACAGATGCGGCACAGTAGAACCATGACAGGCATTCCTTGAGGAATTCAGCACAGCACAAATTCTGTCCAATAAAAAAAAACTTATTATGTTAAATGCAGTACTTTAGTCAACCTTATAACATCAGCAATATCTCCATTAAACTCCTACCCATCGGTTATTCGTACAAAGTAGGTTTATGAGGCCCAGAGTATTTTCTTTGAACCTAAAGTGCAAAAACATCCTGGCAATCTGGAGGTGACTGATAAAGTTTCTGTTGTTCATGTTTCTGCCTTTTTGTTCCTTGGATTATCTCGCTCACTTTCCATCTCTCTATGTTTAGTTCAGCTGCTATTGTGAAGATTCTCAGCATGCGTAAACTGTCACATGCCCTTTGAATCCAATGTCGGCATGTCTCATGATGATGCTTGCTTCTGATTTTGACCCTTATTGAGATTCTTGCCTCTCATTCACTTCATGAGTGTTTCATGTTAGCTGACCTCAAAGATGGGGTCATTATCACTTCGCTGAAAAAATCCATGCTCAGCCCTATGCCTCCTTGAAAATTTCAGGCCTATAAACAATTTTTTTCTACATGCCAAAGGAATGGAGAAAATAGTAAATAGAACCAATGGTAAAATGGCATCAAACTGGAGGTGACTGCTAAACTTTCTGTTGCTAGAGTTTCTGCTTCTGTTCCTCAGATTCTATCTTATCCTTGCCAATGGCCTTCATTGAGTTTAGTTGTTATAGTGAAGATCCACAACATGCGTAAACCGGCAGACATGCCTAAGAATGCAGTTTCAGTGTGTCTCCTGATGAGATTTGCCTCTGATTGTGCCTCTCTTATTGAGGTCCTTCTATGTTATTTGTTTCATGATATTTTCATAACAGTCAAACTCAAAGATGAATGTGATTATCACTTTGATGAAAAAAATATTTCCCTTAGTCTATGCAACTTGAAAATGACAGGCCAATAAACAAAACTTCTAATGGCCAAAATAATTAAATGAAGAAAATTGAACATGGAACCATTGGCAAAACTCAGACTTGATATTATTGATAGTGGTGACTTTATTGAGGGAAAAATGGATGCTTCACTTCTAGGAACATATCATTGAGTGTTTGCATGAGAATAGCTGAAAATTCTGTCAGTTAAATTATATTTGCCGCTGTGTAGTAATGTGAAACAGGAAATAGGGTGACCCCTTTACTGGTCATTATATACACTTTCCAGTTATGGATTGAGTATGTTAGCCTAATCCTTCCTGGCTGTTTCACTCTTTTTGAACTTTAAGTTTACCAATTAGACTAAAACACATTAATTTGTAAGTGAAATGTTTAGGGCTGGGAATAGTGTCCATAATAACCTGGTGTGTGGTGGTCATCCTAACAAGAAACAGGAACCACACAAGTGCAACAACTCAAGGAGGTCCATCACAAGTGCTGGTACTGCTGTCATATTGTATAAATCCAGTGATTCAAGTAAACGTAATGGCCTGTTACGTTGTTGGGTTTGTATAAGAACAATTGTTCTCTAGTTAAAGTCTTATTAAAGATCATGCCAGAGTTGAAGCAACTAATCCTTGTTCAGAAAATTAATATTAACTACCATCATGTGCTTCTGCTTATTAATACTTGTATTAATCTACTCAGGACTGAGGCTGTAGCTGTTTGGAATAGGGATAGGTCTTTTATTCTGTGCATGATTGACTCAACCTCACAAGGATGTTTAGCTAATTTAACTCTAAAACTAAGACACTGGCAGAGGCTACTGAGGCATTTTTGTCAGAGACATTGGTGCAATTTTTGATGATATTGGTGAATAATATTATACAAAGATACATCCTCTTTAATTCAAAATATTGTCTGCAATTTAATTTCAGTATGGTTGTGGTAAATAATATTAGATGCTCAATTAATGCTGATCCAAAAATTGAATGCATATATTTCAATATGTCATGTTGTGCTTTTCAAAGATCAATGGGATCAGCTATTTGCTAGATTTATATGGCCGTTTGTTACTATTCAGTTCTATTTAATTGCAATTTCTTACATTTTGCCATTTTTTTATCTATCTTTTAGAAGACTTATGGGGTAAGACCAGCTTCTTATTACTTTCTCTCCTGCATTGTATTTTTGTGCTGTCACAAATGGAATGTTTGATAGGTCATAACAGGCGAGGACAATGTTAATACACTTAGTAATATGAATGTTATCGCTAGTGATCACATAGTTTAATATTTGTATGTATTTATCAGGTCCCATTAAGCACCATTAGGAATCTAGGCCCTCTTCTCTGCCATAGACACGTCATCCAAATTATATTCTATGTCTTGTGGCACAGCAACCTAGGAAAGGATTCCAACTCCGTAACAGATGCATCACAGTACAATAATATGACAGGACTTATGTGAGGAATACATAGCTCAACAATCCAATGCCTCATTCAATCATATAAAATCTGCATTATTTCTATTGTTATTCCTCTACAAAGCAGCATTGGGAGGCCCTAAGATCTTTATTTGTAACTAAAATTCGAAATAATATAGGCAAACTACAGGTGATTGCTTTACTCTCTGCTTTCAGGATTTTTGTTTTTTTCCCCTCATATTCATTTTCTCCATTGTATTGCACTTGAATGGTGTTTGAAAAGAACACAAAGCAGTGCTTTCCACTGTTTTTGCAATACTTTGTATTAGGGGGATGTTCATGGGCAGTATATGGGCTTTACCCTGCAGTCACCCATGATTTGTGCTGATGTCACGTTCAGTCCAGTCTGAAATTCTTAAAGTAGTATGGGATTCAGTGGCTAGATGGATTTTAGTTCAAATACAAGTCGATAAGGAAATATATAATTTAATAAGCTACTCTGGCTCAATTGAGGACTTGCCTTCTGCTCTACAAGAGCTTCACTCTCCTTTGCAACATGAGGTGGGTCACATTATAATAGGAGGGGATTGTAATCTGATTCAGGATTTATCATTGGATACATCATGTTTAAATAAGCATCAAAGCAAGCCTAAATCCATATGTGCCCTACAAGTTTTCATCCACAATTTTGCTCTTATAGACCCCTGGCACGTGCAGAACGAGGTAATGCAACAATACACATGTCACTCTAAGCGTTATGGCACTGCGTCACGTATAGTTTTTTTTAAACATCATATGCACTAGCATGCGAAGACACAGACATATTGAACAATTGCTTCTGTAACATCCTCTCTACAGGGAACAAGATGGATTTTTAATAAAGCACCATTAGCAAAGGATGGTGGGGTGTACCAGATGAAGAACAATTTGGAGTATTCTTAAATCTCAATATAGATGTTGCTGCAGCAGATTTTTCCATATGGGAAGCTTTAAAAGCACATTTCAGAGTCCAAGTGTTTGCTCTTCAGTTGCTCGTAGACAAGAGGAGAAAGTACAACATACTACTTAAAGTAGGAGAGTGGACAAAGCCACAATAGCATCTACCTTGCCCCCCATTAGCAATACGCACACAGCTAAGGCAGAAGCTAAAGAGAAATCCCGCAAACTTGTTCTCACAAAAGGAATTGGGAACTATTCATCATACCTCCAGCAAAGATATGAGGAAAGGGCATTTGAAGGCAAGCATCTTGCTTGGCCCGCAATGCGTATGGCCAATATCAACAGTATTAAAGCAATATATGATCCTCTGAGTAAAACAACTTGAATACACCTGTTTGAATTGGCAAAAATGTTTTACCAACATTATGCCAAAAATTACACTGGTTCTCAATGTAGTTCCCATGAGGCAATTGAGAAATGGCTAGGGGGTATTCGCATTCTGACCTTGTCTTCTGCCCATTCTGATTCAATTATACCACCAATACCATTGGCGGAGGTGCAAATAATGATCAAGTCACTTCCAAATGCAAAAGCATGTGACAAGGATGGACTGCCTCCTGAAATAAACAGGGTTTTTCTCAGCAATTGGCACTTTTTTTTGGTTTCTCTATTTGATCATATTCTTCAGGGCTGCTCAGCTCCTTTACCGATTCAATAAAGGTCAGTTTCTTAAAAAAAGATAAATTAGAGCTTGACCCGAATTCATACCGCCCCATTAGTCTCCTCAATAGAAAATACAAGTTGCTTGCTAAAATCATTGCTAATAGGGTCACAGCAGTTACTTTGTCTATCAATCACAGGGATTAAAATGGCTTTCTCCATGGTAGATGTATAATCTCCAACACAATTTCTTTGGTACAAGCTGTAGTCTTTTTTTCCAACCAGAATATTAAGGCTACTGCTAGAATGCTTGACACAGAAAAAGCATTCAATTTAGTCTAATGGGAAGTGCTCTTCACAATCATCCATGAATTTGCATTTCCAGTAATCTTTATGCACCTGCTGAGATGCTATACTCGGGGGCTAAGGCCACAATAACTATTAACAATTTGCCAGATGGTGACACAAGCATTAGATGCGGCATGCGCCAAGGGTGCCCTATGTCCGCTATCTTATTCATGCTTTTTATAGAGCCATTTTCCTGTGCTATTCATCAAGTTCAAACCTTTAAGCAACTTCTCAGTGGTGCCCCAAAACTTAAACTTTAGGCTGACGATATTGTTTTATACTTAGCGACGAATAAGGACAATGTTCAAAGAGCTTTTAATAAGATCTCTGAATTTACTTCGGCTGGCGGCTACAAAATTAATCAATCGAAAGCACCCCTGAGATACTTCCATTAACTATGCAGGCGATGTTTCTGGCTGCACGCCCTATTAGATTTCTCGGGAATAAGGTGACTACAAATTTTAGTGATTTATATGCCTTATACTATGCATCTCTCTTAGCCAAAGCTCGAGCATTAATGAAACAGTGGGATACATTTCCCTTTACAAACATTGGGCGTATATCTCTAATAAAAATGAATTTATTGCCTCAGATTTTGTTTGCCTTTTCAAATGTGCCATTCAAAATTACCAAAGCATTTTTTGAGACCATAAAGGGTTATATCCTCTCCTTTATTTGGAAGCCTAAACGACCCAGAGTCAAGCTGTCAGTACTTTATTTGACTCAAGAGGAGGAAGGTTTGGCTATTCCCTTCTTTAGAACTTTCTATCATGCAGCGCTTTTACATTGGTTGAGCTTTGCTAAAAAAAAAAAACATCAGTAGGGGATATATTATTTTCACAATATGTTAAAAGAGGCTAAAATAGAGCCGGTCTTTATTTTAAAGATTCCCAGGCTACCGAAGCGCACACGTTATAAGATGCCTCAAATATTTTATTTGGCGAGAATATAAGATCTCATATTTCCACTCATAAATGAAACTAAATTGCTCTTCTGGCTTCGGTCTGAGTCTTGGACGCCCAGCACTTACTTGTTGGAGAAGTTTGGCTTTCGCACATTGGGTGATTTCGTTCAGAATAATCATTTTATTACATGGAACATGCTCAACTGTGCTGAATTTATATGGTGATTTATTACTATTCAGTTCTATTTAAGTGCCATTTCTTACATTTTACCCTTTTCTTATCCATCTTTTAGACGACTGATGGGGTAAGACCAGTCTCTTATTACTCGCTCTCTTGCATTGTATTTTTGTGCTGTCACAAATGGAACGTCTGACAGGTCATAACAGGCTACGATAACTGAAATACTCTTAGTAATATGTATATTGCAGCTGATGATCACAAAGTTTAATATTTGTATGTGTTTACAGGTCCCATTTGGCACCATTAGGAATCTTGGCCCTCTTGTCTGCATATTTCTGTGCTATATGCACGTCATCCAAATGATTTTCTATGTCATGTGGCACAGCGACTTAGGAAATGATTAAAATTCTGTAACAGATACATCACAATACAACTATTTGACGGGCCTCATGTAAGGAATATATTGCTCAACAAAGCAATGCCTTATTCACCCTTATAAAATAAGCACTAGTTCAATTTTTTTTGTTACGCTACAAAGCAGCATTGTGAGCCCGAAGTTCCTTCTCTGTAACTAAAATCCCATAAAATTACAGTCAAAGTACAGGTGATTGCTTTAATCTCTGCTTTCAGGATTTCTGCTACTTTTCCTCATATTTTTTCTCTCCTTTGTTTTGTACTGTAATGTTGTTTAAAAGAACACAAAGCAGTGCTTTGCATTGTTTTGCAATGCTTTCCATTAGTAGGATGTTCATGGGTGGTACATGGGCATTACCCTGCAGCCACCCATGATTTCTGTTAAAAAAGTCCTATCTACGAACAATACTAGACAGGGTTTTGCATAACAAAATAATGCCTCTTTGACAGTGGCGTAAATAGTAGGCATGCTGTTCTTTCTTCAAACTTTTTGACTTTGCATGCAGGCTGCTCTTTACAGTGCACTCCAAAGTGGTATAAGTATTAAAGCTTGTCTAGGAATAGTATTTTGTACTGGAAGGGTGCTCTTCCAGTATAAAACCTATGTGAGACATCATATACACATCTATGCACTATGGTGCGAAGATCTATGCATGGCACTAGGCAGCCTAATTGTGCCCCAGTGCTAGAGAGAGAGCAGGACAGTGCCATACCCTAGTTTATGTGATGCTTTCATGCTCCTTCCTTCTCACGCAGTGCAGCAACTTTGAGGATTGCCTATGATTATGAAATTGGGGAAAAATATATCCCTTAGCCTATGCAACTTGAAAATGTCAGGACAATGAACAATCAACTTCTAATGACCAAAATAATTAGGAACATTGTAAACGGTACAAGTGGTACAACTCAAGCTTGATATTACTGATGGTGGTGACTTGACTGAGGGAAAGAAATTGATGCTTAACTTCAAGGAACATATAATTGAGTGTTTGTATGAGAATAGCTGAGCATTCTGACTGTTAAATTCAAGTTGCCACTATGTAGTAATGTGAAACAAGAAATACAGTGACCTCTTTCCTGGCCATTATATACACTTTCCCCTGTGGACTGAGTGTGTTAGCCAAATCCATTCCTCCTTTTTACTCTTTTTGTACTTTAAGTTTGTGAATTAGACTAAAACACCTGAAATCATTAATTTGTACTTGAATTGTGTAGGACTAGAGATAGTGTTCATAAAAACCTGGTGTGTGGTGGTCACCCTAACAAGACAAGAAAACACACAAGTGAAAGAACTCAAGGAGGTCCATCACAAGTGCCTGTTCTGCTGTTACATTGTATAACTCCAGTGATTCAAGTAAACTTAATGGCCTGTAATGATGTTGGGTTTGTATAAAAGCAATTCTTCACTACTTAAAATCTTATAAAAGAGCATGCCAGTGTTGCAACACCTATTCCTTGTTCAGACAATTAATATTATCTAACATCATATGCTTTTGCTTATTAATACTTGTATTAATCTACTCAGGACTGATGCTGCTTGGAATAATGATAGGTCTTGTATTCTGTGAATGCTTGAAACAATCTTGCAATGATGTATAGCTAATTTGATTCTTAAACTGAAACACTAACAGAGGCTATTGAGGCATTTTTGCTGATATTAGCAAACACTATTGTGAAAAATGACTTCCTCTTTATTTCAAAATATTGTCTACAATTTCAGTATGGTTCTATTAAATAATGTTGGTTGCTCAATTATTGTTCTTCCAAGAATTGAAATGCATATATTTCAATATGTCATGTTGTGCTTTCAAAGGTCATTGAGGTTAAGCTATTTATACTGTGTCAGATTAAATATGGCAATTTGTTGCTGTTCAGTTCTATTTAAGTGCCAATTCTTACAGTTTACCATTTTCTTATCCATCTTTTAGAACGCTTATGTGGTAAGACCATCTTCTTATTACTTTCTCTCTTACATTGTATTTTTGTGCTGTCACAAATGGTATGTTTGAAAGGTCATAACAGGCTAGGACAATGCAAATACACTTAGTAATATGTATATTGTTGCTGGTGATCACATAGTTTAATATTTGTATGAGTTTATCAGGTCCCATTAAGCACCATTAGGAATCTTGGCCCTCTTCTCTGCTAAAGGCACGTCATCCACATTCTATTCTTCGTCTTGTGGCACAGCAACCTAGGAAAGGATTCCACTTCTGTAACAGATGCATCACAATACAACCATATGATGGGCCTTATGTGAGGAATATATTACTTAACAATCCAATGCCTTATTGAACCATATAAAATCAGGACTATCTCCATTTTTCTGTTACCTCTGCAAAGAAGCATTGTGAGGCCCTAATTTATTTCGTGACTGAACTCCCCAAAAAAATACTGTAAAACTACAGGCGATTGCTTTACTCTCTGCTTTTAGGATTTTTTCTTTTTTTCCTCATATTCTTTTTCTCCTTTGTTTTGCACTGGAATTTTGTTTGAAAAGAACACAAAGCAGTGATTTACACAGTTTTGCAATACTTTGTATTAGGGGGATGTTCATGGGCAGTACATGGGCATTACCCTGCAGTCACACATGATTTGTGCTGATGTCATGTTCAGTGCAGTCTGAAATTCTTAAAGTAGCATGGGATTCAGAAGCTAGATGGATTTTAGTTAAAATACAAGTCAATAAGGAAATAAATAATTTATTAAGCTACTATGGCTCAATTGAGGACTTACCTTCTGCTCTACAAGAGCTTCACTCTCTTTTGCAACATGAGGTGGATCACAATATAATGGAATATGATTTTAATCTGATCCAGAATTTATCATTGGATCCATCACTCTTAAATATGCATCAAAACAAACCAAAATCCATAGGTGCCCTACAAGCTTGAATTCACAATTTTGCTCTTATAGACCCTTGGCACCCACAGAACGGGGTCCTGCGACAATTCACATGTCACTATAAGCGCTATGGCACTGCGTCATGTATAGAATTTTTTTAACATCATATGCACTAGCATGAGAAGATGCAGACATATTGAACAATGCTTTCTAGGATCATTCACTGATCAGCTCAACAATTGCATGTGTAACATCCTCTCTACAGGGAACATGATGGAGTTTTAGTAAAGCACTATTAGCAGAGGATGGTTTGGTGGAACAGATGAAGAGCAATTTGGAGGATTCCTAAATCTCAATATAGATTCTGCTGCAGATTTTGCCCTATGGGAAGCGTTAAACACACATTTTAGAGGCCAAGTTATTGCTCTTCGGTTGCTCGTAGACAGGAGGAGAATGTACAACATACTAATTTAAGTAGGAGCATAGACAAAGCCACAATAGCATATACCTTGGCCCCTAGTAGCAATACACACACAGCTAAGGCAGAAGCTGAAGAGAAATCCCACACATTTTTTTTTATCACAAAGGGAACTGGAAACCATTCATCATACCTCCAGCAAAGTTATAAGTAAAGTGAATTTGAAGGCAAGTATTTTGCATTGTCTGCAATGCCTACAGCTAATATCAACAGTATTGAAGCAATATATGGCCCACTGAGTAAAACAACTCGAATGCACCCATTTGAAGTGGCTCAAATGTTTTACTAACATTATGCCAAAGTTTACACTGGTTCTGAATGTAGTTCCCATGATGTAACTAGGAAATGGCTAGGGGTATTCAAGTTCTGATGTTTCTCTCTGACCATTCTGATTCAATTATAATGCCAATAACATTGGTGAAGGTGCAAATGACGATCAAGTCACTTCCCAATGCTAAAGCCTTTGGCAAGGACGACTGCCTCCTGAAATATACAAAGTTTTTTCTCAGCAATTGCCACCTTTTTTTGGTTAATCTATTTAATCAGATTATTCAGGGGTGTATTGCCCCCAGCTCCTTTACCGATTCAATAGTGGTTAGTTTCTTAAAAAAAGATCAATCGAAGCTTGACCTGAACTTATATCATCCCATTAGTCTCCTCAATAGCAATTATAAGTTGTTTGCTAAAATCATGGCTAATAGGGTCACAGCAGTTACATCCTCTATCATTCACAGCGATTAAAAAGGCTTTCTCCATGGTAGATTTATACTCTCCAACACAAATCTTTTGGTATAAGGTATAGACTTTTTTTCCAACCAGAATATTATGGCTTCCACTAGAATGCTTGACACAGAAAAAGCACACAATTTCGTCTAATGGGAAGTGCTCTTTGCAATCCTCCATAAATTTTCATTTCCAGTAAACTTTATTGCACCTGCTGAGAACGGTGTACTTGGGGCTAAGGCCACTATAATTATTAACAATTTGCCTGCTGGTGACATAAGCATTGGACGCGGCAAGCGCCAAGGGTGCCCTATGTCCCTTATCTTGTTTGCGCTATATATAAAGCCTTTGGCCTGCGCTGTTCATCAAGATCAAACCATTAAGCCACCTCTCAGTGGTACCCCAAAACATAAACTTTATGCTGACAATATTGTTTCATACTTAGCGGAGAATAGGGACAATGCTCAATGAGCTTTCTATAAGATCTCTGAATTTACTGCAATCGGTGGCTACAAAATTAATCCATCAAAAGCTCCCCTGACAGACTTCCATTAACTATGCAGGCGATCTTTCTGGCTACACGCTCTATTAGATATCTCGGGATTAAGGTGACTAAAAAGTTTTGCGATTTATATGCCTTAAACTACGCACCTCTCTTAGTCAAAGCTCGAGCATTAATGAAACAGTGGGATAAGTATCCATTTTCAATCATGGGGCGTATATCTATAATAAAAATGAATTTATTACCTCTGTTTTTGTTTGCCTATTCAAATGTGCCGATCAGATTTACCAAGACATTTTTTGAGACCTTAGATGGTGATATCCGCTCCTTTATTTGGAAGTTTAAACAACCCAGGTTCAAGCTTTCAGTACTTTGTTTGATTCAAGATGAAGAAGGCAGGGCTCTTCCATTCTTTAGAACTTACTATCATGCAGTGCTTTTAAATTTGTTTAGTTTTTCTAAAAAAAAATCAGAAGGGGATACATTATTTGCACAATATGTTAAAAGTTGCTAAAATCGATCCGATCTTTTTTTAATGATTTCCAGGCTACTTAAGCGCACATTGTATAAGACACCTCAAATAGTAGCTTAATTCTTTAATTTTATTTGGCGAGTATATAAGATCCCATATTTCCACTCATAAATGAAACTAGATTGCTGTGCTGGTCTCGCTCTGAATCTTGGACGCCCGACACTTACTGGTTGTGCGAGTTTAGGCTTTCGCAAACTAATTGATATCTTTTGGAATAAACATTTTATTACATGGCAAATGCTCAACTGTGTTGGATTTATATATTGATTTGTTACTATTTAGTTCAATATAAGTGCCATTTCTTACCTCTCACCATTTTATTTTCTCATCCATCTTTTAGAAGAATGATGGGGTAAGACCAGTTTCTTATTACTTGCTCTCTTGCATTGTATTTTTGTGCTCTCACAAATGGAATGCTTTACAGATCATAACAGGTTACGACAATGAAAATACTCTTAGCAATATATATAATGTCGCTGATGATCACAGTGTTTAATATTTGTATATGTTTATCAGGTCCCATTAGGCACCATTAGGAATCTTGGCCCTCATCTCTGCATATTTCTGTGCTACATGCACGTCATTCAAATTATATTCTATGTGTTGTGCCCAGCAACCAAGGAAAGGATTCCAATTCTGTAACAGATGCATCACAGAACAACCATATGATGGGCCTTATGCGAGGAAAATATTGCTCAACAATCCAATGCCTTATTAAACAATATAAAATCAGGATTATCTCAATTTTTCTGTTACCTCTGCAAAACAGCATTTTGAGGCCTTAAGATCTTTCTTTGTAACTAAAATCCCAAAAATCCAGTCAAACTACAGGTGATTGCTAACCTCTCCGCTTTTAGGATTTTTGCTTTTTTTCCTCATATTTTTTTTCTCCTTTGTTTTGCACTGGAATGTTGTTTGAAAAGAACGCAAAGCAGTGCTTTCCACAGTTTGGCAATACTTTGTATTTGGGGAATGTTCATGGGTAGTACATGGGCATTACCCTACAGTCACCCATGATTTCTGCTGATGTCACGTTCAGTCCAGTCTGAAATTCTTAAAGTAGTATGAGATTCGGCAGCTAGATGGATTTTATTTAAAATATAAGTCGATAAGGAAATATATAATTTAATAAGCTACTATGGCTCAATTGAGGACTCGCCTTCTGCTCTACAAGAGCTACACTCTGCTTTGAAACATGAGGTGGATCACATTATAATAGGAGGGGATTTTAATCTGATTCAGGATTTATCAGTGGATACATCATGCTTAAATAAGCATCAAAACAAACCTAAATCTATATGTGCCCAACAAGTTTTCATCCACAATTTTGCTCTTATGGAACCCTGGCACACGCAGAATGGGGTACTGCAACAATACACATGTCTCTATAAGCCTTATGGCACTGCGTCATGTATAAAAAAAAAATTTAACATCATATGCACTAGCATGAGAAGACGCAGACGTATTGAACGATGCTTTCTAGGATCATTCACTAATCAGCTTAACAATTGCATGTGTAACATCCTCTCTACAGGGAACAAGATATGGGGGCATATTATCAAGAAACGGCGTTAAAGTTATCGCTGCTTTAGCGGCAGAAAACTGCCGCTAAAGCGGCGATAATGGGCTTGATAATATGCCCTTGAGAATTCCAATAGAAGCCCATGTTCTGGTGTCAACATGGGCTTCTATTGGTATTCTCAAGGGCATATTATCAAGCCCATTATCGCCGCTTTAGCGGCAGTTTTCTGCCGCTAAAGCGGCGATAATTTTAACGCCGTTCTTGATAATATGCCCCGGAGTTTTAATAAAGCACTATTATCAGAGGATGGTTGGGGGGAACAGATGAAGAGCAATTTGGAGGATTCCTATATCTCAATATAGACTCTGCTGCAGAATTTGCCCTATGGGAAGCGTTAAAAATACATTTTAGAGGCCAAGTTATTGTTCTTCGGTTGCTCGTAGACAGGAGGAGAATGTATAACATACTAATTTAAGTAGGAGCATAGACAAAGCCACAATAGCATATACCTTGGCCCCTAGTAGCAATACACACACAGCTAAGGCAGAAGCTGAAGAGAAATCCCACACATTTTTTTTTATCACAAAGGGAACTGGAAACCATTCATCATACCTCCAGCAAAGTTATGAGTAAAGTGAATTTGAAGGCAAGTATTTTGCATTGTCTGCAATGCCTACAGCTAATATCAACAGTATTGAAGCAATATTTGACCCTCTGAGTAAAACAACTCGAACACACACATTTGAAGTGGCTCAAATGTTTTACCAACATTATGCCAAAGTTTACACTGGTTCTGAATGTAGTTCCAATGAGGCAACTGAGAAATGGCTAGGGGTATTCAAGTTCTGACCTTGACTTCTGACCATTCTGATTCAATTATAACACCAATAACATTGGTGAAGGTGCAAATGACGATCAAGTCACTTCCCAATGCTACAGCCTTTGGCAAGGACGACTGCCTCCTGAAATATACAAAGTTTTTTCTCAGCAATTGCCACCTTTTTTTGGTTAATCTATTTAATCAGATTCTTCAGGGGTGTATTGCCCCCAGCTCCTTTACCGATTCAATAGTGGTTAGTTTCTTTAAAAAAAGATCAATCGAAGCTTGACCTGAACTTATATCATCCCATTAGTCTCCTCAATAGCAATTATAAGTTGTTTGCTAAAATCATGGCTAATAGGGTCACAGCAGTTACATCCTCTATCATTCACAGCGATTAAAAAGGCTTTCTCCATGGTAGATTTATACTCTCCAACACAAATTTTTTGGTACAAGGTATAGACTTTTTTTCCAACCAGAATATTATGGCTTCCACTAGAATGCTTGACACAGAAAAAGCACACAATTTCGTCTAATGGGAAGTGCTCTTTGCAATCCTCCATAAATTTTCATTTCCAGTAAACTTTATTGCACCTGCTGAGAACGGTGTACTTGGGGCTAAGGCCACTATAACTATTAACAATTTGCCTGCTGGTGACATAAGCATTGGACGCGGCAAGCGCCAAGGGTGCCCTATGTCCCTTATCTTGTTTGCGCTATATATAAAGCCCTTGGCCTGCGCTGTTCATCAAGATCAAACCATTAAGCCACCTCTCAGTGGTACCCCAAAACTTAAACTTTATGCTGACAATATTGTTTCATACTTAGAGGAGAATAGGGACAATGCTCAACGAGCTTTCTATAAGATCTCTGAATTTACTGCAATCGGTGGCTACAAAATGAATCCATCAAAAGCTCCCCTGACAGACTTCCATTAACTATGCAGGCGATCTTTCTGGCTTCATGATCTTTTAGATATTTCGGAATTAAGGTGACTAAAAAATGTTGTGATTTATATGCCTTAAACTACGCACCTCTCTTAGCCAAAGCTCGAGTATTAATGAAACAGTGGGATAAGTATCCATTTTCAATCATGGGGCGTATATTTATAATAAAAATGAATTTATTACCTCTGTTTTTGTTTGCCTATTCAAATGTGCCGATCAGATTTACCAAGACATTTTTTGAGACCTTAGAGGGTGATATCCGCTCCTTTATTTGGAAGTCTAAACAACCCAGGGTCAAGCTTTCAGTACTTTGTTTGATTTAAGAGGAGGAAGGCTTGGCTCTTCCATTCTTTAGAACTTACTATCATGCAGTGCTTTTAAATCGGTTCAGTTTTTCTAAAAATAAATGAGAAGGGGATACATTATTTGCACAATATGTTAAAAGTTGCTAAAATCGATCCAGTCTTTTTTTTAATGATTCCCAGGCTACCTAAGTGCACATTGTATAAGACGCCTCAAATAGTAGCTCAACGCTTTAATTTTTTTTTGGCGAGAATATAAGATCCCATATTTCCACTCATAAATGAAACTAGATTGCTGTGCTGGCCTCGCAGTGAATCTTGGACGCCCGACACTTGTGCGAGTTTAGGCTTTCGCACATTAGGTGATATTTTTTGGAATACACATTTTATTACATGGCAAATGCTCAACTGTGTTGGATTTATATATTGATTTGTTACTATTCAGTTCAATTTAAGTGCCATTTCTTACCTCTCACCATTTTCTTATCCATCTTTTAGAAGAATAATGAGGTAAGACCAGTTTCTTATTACTTGCTCTCTTGCATTGTATTTTTGTGCTCTCACAAATGGAATGCTTTACAGATCATAACAGGCTACGACAGAGGAAATACTCTGAGTAATATGTATAATGCCATTGATGATCACAGTGTTTAATATTTGTATGTGTTTAGCATGTCCCATTCGGCACCATTAGGAATCTTGGCCCTCTGCTCTGCATATTTCTGTGCTATATGCCCGTCATCCAAATTATATTCTATGTCTTGTGGCACAGCAACCTAGGAAAGGATTCCAATTCTGTAACAGATGCATCACAGAACAACCATATCATGGGCCTTATGCAAGGAACATATTGCTAAACAATCCAATGCCTTATTAAACAATAAAAGATCAGGATTATCTCAATTTTTCTGTTACCTCTACAAAGCAGAATTTTGAGGCCTTAAGATCTTTCTTTGTAACCAAAATCCCAAAATTCCAGTAAAACTACAGGTGATTGCTAACCTCTCCACTTTCAGGAATTTTGCTTTTTTTCCTCATATTCTTGTTCTACTTTGTTTTGCACTGGACTGTTGTTTGAAAACAACGCAAAGCAGTGCTTTCCACAGTTTTGCAATATTTTGTATTAGGGGGATGTTCATGGGCAGTACATGGGCATTACCCTGCACTCACCCATGATTTGTGCTGATGTCACGTTCATGTCCAGTCTGAAATTCTTAAAGTTGTATGAGATTCAGCAGCTAGATGGATTTTAGTTAAACTATAAGTCGACAGAGAAATATATGAATTAATAAACTACTATGGCTCAATTGAGGACTTGCCTTCTGCTCTACAAGAACCTCATTCTCCTTTGCAACATGAGGTGGGTCGCAATATAATAGGAGGGGATTTTAATCTGATTCAGGATTTATCAGTGGATACATCATTCTTAAATAAGCATCAAAACAAGCCTAAATCCATATGTGCCCTTCAAGTTTTCATCTACAATTTTGCTCTTATAGACCCTTGGCACACGCAGAACGGGGTACTGCAACAATACACATGTCACTCTAAGCGTTATGGCACTGCGCCAAACATAGATTTTTTTAACATCATATGCATTAGCATGCGACGACCCAGACATATTGAACAATGCTTTCTCGGATCATGCACTGATCAGCTTAACAATTGCTTCCCTAACATCCTCTCTACAGGGAACCAGATGGATTTCTAATGAAGCACCATTAGCAGAGGATAGTTGGGTGGAACAGATGAAGAGCAATTTGGAGGATTTTTAAATCTCAATATAGACGCTGCGGCAGATTTTGCCATAGGGGAAGCTTTAAAAGCACATTTTAGAGTCCAAGTGTTTGCTCTTCAGTTGCTCGTAGGCAAGAGGAGAAAGTACAACATACTAATTGATGAAGTAGAGTGGACAAAGCCACAATAGCATCTACCTTGCCCCCCAGTAGCAATACACACACAGCTAAGGCAGAAGCTAAACAGAAATCCCGCAAACATTTTTACAACAATAGAAATTGGGAACCATTCATCATACCTCCAGCAAAGACACGAGGAAAGGAAAATTGAAGACAAGTATCTTGCTTGGTCTGCAATGCCTACGCTCAATATCAACAGTCTTAAAGCAATATATGATCCTCTGAGTAAAACAACTCGAGTACACCCGTTTGAAGTGGCTCAGATGTTTTACCAACATTACCCGAAATTTACACAGGTTCTCAATGTAGTTCCGATGAGACAATTGAGAAATGGCTAGGGGGTATTCAAGTTCCGACCTTGACTTCTGCCCATTCTGATTCAATTATACCACCAATAATATTGGCAGAGGTGCAAATAATGATCAAGTCACTTCCCAATGCTAAAGCATGTGGCAAGGACTGACTGCCTCCTGAAATATAGAAGGTTTTTCTCAGCAATTGGCACCTTTTTTTGTTTGTCTATTTACTAATATTCTTCAGGGCTGCTCAGCTCCTTTACCGATTCAATAGTGGTCAGTTTCTTAAAAAAAAGATAAATCGGAGTTTGACCCGAACTCATACCACCCCATTAGTCTCTTCAATAGCAATTACGAGTTGTTAACTAACATAATGGCTAATAGGGTCACAGCAGTTACATCCTCTATCATTCACAGCAATCAAAAAGGCTTTCTCCTGGTAGATGTATAATCTCAAACACAATTTCTTTGGTACAAGCTATAGTCTTTTTTTCCAACCAGAATAATAAGGCTACTGCTAGAATGCTTGGCACAGAAAAAGCATTTAATTTAGTCTAATGGGAAGTGCTCTTTGCAATCTTCCAAGAATTTGCATTTCCAGTCATCTTTATGCACCTGCTGAGATGCTATACTCGGGGGCTAAGGCCACAATAACTATTAACAATTTGCCAGCTGGTGACACAAGCATTAGACACGGCAAGCGCCAAGGGTGCCCTATGTCCCCTATCTTGTTTGTGCTATTTATAGAGCCATTGTCCTGTGCTACTCATCAGGATATAACCAATAAGCAACCTCTCAGTGGTGCCCCAAAACTTAAACTTTATGCTGACGATATTGTTTTATACTTAGCGGCGAATAAGTGCAATGTTCAAAGAGCTTTTAATAAGATCTCTGAATTTACTGCGACCAGCGGCTACAAAATTCATCAATCAAAAGCACCCTGAGATACTTCCATTAACTATGCAGGTGATCTTTCTGGCTGCACGCCCTATTAGATTTCTCAGGAATAAGGTGACTACAAATTTTAGTGATTTATATGCCTTATACTATGCATCTCTCTTAGCCAAAGCTCGAGCATTAACGAAACAGTGGGAAAAAATTCCCTTAACAAACATTGGGCGTATATCTCTAATAACAATGAATTTATTGCCTCTATTTTTGTTTGCCTTTTCAAATGTGCCATTCAAAATTACCAAGGTAGTTTTTGAGACCATAAAGGGTGATATCCGCTCTTTTATTTGAAAAGCCTAAACGACCCAGAGTCAAGCTGTCAGTACTTTATTCGACTCAAGAGGAGGAAGGTTTGGCTCTTCCCTTCTTTAGAACTTTCTATCATGCAGTGCTTTTACATTGGTTGAACTTTGCTAAAAAAACATCAGTAGAGGATATATTATTTGCACAATATGTTAAAAGTGGCTAAATTCAAGCCAGTCTTTATTTTAATGATTCCCAGACTACCTAAGCACACACGTTATAAGCCGCCTCAAATATTTTTTGGGGCGAGAAAATAAGATCTCATATTTCCACTCATAAATGAAACTAGATTGCTGTGCTGGCCTCGGTCTGAGACTTTAAAGCCCAGCACTTACTCTTTGGGAAAGTTTAGGCTTTTGCACATTGGGTGATTTATTTCAGAATAATCATTTTATTACATGCCAAATGCTCAACTGTGTTGAATTTATATGGTGATTTGTTACTATTCAGTTCTATTTAAGTGCCATTTCTTACATTTTACCATTTTCTTGTCCATCTTTTAGAAGAATAATGAGGTAAGACCAGTCTCTTATTACTCGCTCTCTTGCATTGTATTTTTGTGCTGTTACAAATGGAATGCTTTACAGTTCATAACAGGCTGCGACAGAAGAAATACTCTGAGTAATATGTATATTGTAGTTGATGATCTCAAAGTTTAATATTTGTATGTGTTTAGCAAGTCCCATTTGGCACCATTAGGAATCTTGGCCCTCTTCTCTGCATATTTCTGTGCTATATGCACGTCATCCAAATGATTTTCTATGTCATGTGGCACAGCAGCCTAGGAAAGGATTAATATTTTGTAACAGATTAATCACAATACAACCATATGACGGGCCTTCTGTAAGGAATATATTGCTCAACAATGAAATGCCTTATTCAACCTTATAAAAACAGCACTAGCTCCATTTTTCTGTTACCTCTACAAAGCAGCATTGTGAGCCAGAAGTTCTTTCTTTGAAACTAAAATCCCTTAAAACTACAGTCAAAGTACAGTGATTGCTTTAATCTCTGCTTTCAGGATTTCTGCTTCTTTTCCTCATATTCTTTCTCTCCTTTGTCTTGTACTGGAATGTTGTTTAAAAGAAGGCAAAGCAGTGCTTTGCATTGCTTTGCAATGCTTTGCATTAGTAGGATGTTCATGGGTGGTACATGGGCATTAACCTACAGCCACCCATGATTTCTGTCAAAAAAGTCCTATCTACGAACAATACTAGACGCATTACTTGCTCTCTTGCATTGTATTTTTGTGCTGTCACAAATGGAATGCTTTACAGATCATAACATACGACAATGGAAATACTCTTAATTATATGTATATTGTCGTTGATGAGAATAAAGTTTATTATTTGTCTGTGTTTATCAGGTACCATTAGGAACCATTAGGAACCGTGGCCCTCTTCTCTGCATATTTCTGTGCTGTAAGCACGTCATCCAAATGATTTTCTATGTCTTGTGGCACAGCAACCTAGGAAAGTATTCCAATTCTGTAACGGATGCATCACAATACAAACATATGATGCTTTGCACTGTTTTGCAATGCTTTGCATTAGGAGGATGTTCCTGGGTAGTACATGGGCGTTAACCTACAGCCACCCATGATTTCTGTCAAAAACATCCTATCTACTAACAATACTTGACAGGGTTTGCATAAAAAATAATGCCTCATTGTGAGTGGCATAAATAGCAGACATGCTGTTCTCATTCAAACTTTTTGACTTTGCATAAGTGCTGCTCTTTACAGCGCATGCCTAAGAAGTAAAAGTTTTAAAGCTTGTCTAGGCTAGTATTTTTTACCGGAAGGGTTCTCTTCCAGTACAAAACCTATGTTAGACATCATATACACACCTGTGCACTACTATTTTGCACCTCGTTTGCATCACATTTGTGGTGCAACCGCTAGGTAAAATCATTTTATCCATTTAGCTAAGCAATATAAAGCCAATTTGACTGGCTTTGTATGGTTTAGTAAATACAAAGTAACACCACGCAGCACAGCGCATTGCGCTGCCTAGCATTACTTTACATCAGGTAGGCATTACATGGGTGGCGCATGGGCAATCCCCTGCATCCACCCACGTATTTTGATGCAAACCCAGATTTACAAAGGCTAATATACCTTTCTTTGCGCCAAAATGGTGTGCCTTCCCGATAGAGGCGTTTACAAGGGGAAATATCTTTATTTCTTCTTGCTACTTTCTTCATCAATTTATGCTGTGTACTGCAGCACACATAGAAAGAGGAATATGATTCTTTGGATTGCTTTTGTGCGCTAAGGCATCCTTTACTGCACAAAAACAATCATGCCTGTAAGGCAGGCGCCCTTGCACTGTGGTTGAAGGTCGCATTTGTTGGCACTAGGCAGCGCACAGTTCATCAGAGCAAGGAGAGAGCAGAAATGCTCCGTATCTTTGTAAATATGGATGATTTCTGATCTGTCCCTTTCACGCAACGCAGCACAGCAAGTTCCCTAGGTGCACCACGTTGTGTGAAATAATGATAAATGTACTTCAAAGTCCTTATCACTTTGCTATAAAAATCTTTTGTAATGTAGTAGTATCGAAAGCACTTTCACAACTCCAAAGCTTTCTCACATTCAGGAAAATGAGTGTGGCTTTTGGAGCCTGTAGCTTCCAGTGCCCTCCAGGGTAAGTGGAAGGGAATCCATCCAATCCTAGAGAAGAAGGGTGAGGCTATCTACCTGGTATACCTTAACACTCCCAGGAATCCCCAAAGGGTCCTGCATGTCAATAGTTTGAAACCCCACCAAGACAGAGCAGACATGATCATGCTGATGGTCACAGATGAACGAGGAGAGGAGGAGTCTGAACCATTGCCAGACCTCCTCTCCAACAATTTGCAAGATGGGTCAGTGGAGGGTGTGGTACTCTCTCCCAAACTGATATACCCGCAGCCCAGAGACTGCAAGCAGGTGATGGAGCAGTTTGCTGGTCTGTTTTCTTTGACCCTAGGTATGACCGATTGGTGCATACATGATGTGGACACTGATGACACCCTAGCTGTCAACAATAAGTTGTACAGGTTGTCTGACCAGGTCAGAGCCAGCATCAAAGCTGAAGTAACTAGGATGCTGGAATTGCGGGTAATTGAGCCCTCTGATAGTCCATGGGCCAGCCCAGTGGCACTGGTACCCAAATCTAATCCCCAAAGAGGGAAAGAAGGAGTTAAGGTTCTGTGTGGTCTATAGAGGATTGAATGCAGTCACTAAGACTGATGCTCAACCTATACCTAGAGCTGATGAGCTCATTGATAGGTTAGGGGCTGCAAAGTACCTGAGTACATTTAACTTGACTGACCTCAGGCTACTGGCAGATTGCCCTCAGTGAAGGAGCAAAGTAGAGGTCAGCATTCTCCACACCAGAGGGACACATCCAATTTGAAGTATTGCCTTTTGGCTTAATGAATACACCTGCCACCTTCCAAAGGTTGGTAAACAGGGTCCTGTCTGTGTTGGAACAGTTGAGTGCATCTTATCGGGACAATATAGCTGTGTAGAGTTATACCTGGGAGGATCACCTGATCCACCTGAAGGAAGTGTTTCAGGCCCTTCAACAGGCAGGCCTGACTATTAAGGCCAGCATGTGCCAAGTAGGGCAGAGTTCAGTGATGTACCTGTGCCAACGTGTAGGTGGAGGCCATGTGCAACCTCTCCGGCCCAAATTTCAAACCATTTAGGATTGGGCAACTCCTACAACCCAGACACAGATCAGGGCATCCCTTGGTCTGACTGGGTACTATAGAAGATTTGTTTAGAACTATGGGACCATTGTGACTCCTCTTACAGAACTCACTTCTAAAAACAGTCCAAGAAAGTCATTTGGACCCCAGAGTGCCAGAAGTCCTTTGACACTTTGAAAGAGGCTAAGTGTTCAGCACCAGTGCTACTGACCCTTGACTCCACAAAGGAATTTGTGGTTCAGACAGATGCTACAAAACAAGGGAATGGGACAGTGTTGGCACACGTAAATTAGGAAGGCCCAGATCAGCCAGTTCTCTTCATTAGCAGGCAACTTCTCCCCTGAGAAGAAAGGTGGAGTGCCATTGAGAGGTTGCCTTTGCTGTGGTCTGGCCCCTGAAGAAGTTGAGGACATACCTGTTTGATACTCACTTCCATGTTCAAACTGACCACAGACCTCTCTGATGGCTCTTGCTGATGAGTGGCGAGAATTCTAAATTGTTGGGGTGGTCCATTTCCGTACATGAAATGGACTTCACAGTGGAACACAGACCTGAGACTGTCCATGTCAACGCAGATGGACTTTCCACGTTTTTCTACTTAGCTGATAAGAACTACCAGCGTGTAGGTTAGTTACCCATCACCTTTCATCTGGGGAGAGGGCTGTGTGACGAAGTCATCCTTTTGCCCTGATCACTCCCACTTTTTGATTGATACTGGTGTTAACTGATTCTGATTGTGCCCTGGGCTCTGCTTATCAGACCCAGGGTTTGTGCACTGTGTAAAAGGTATATGGTAATTTGTTGCAATTACAATTGGTACGACAGCCTACCTGTAAACCCCTAGTATATGGTAGGGCATGTAGATTTAGAGGCCCTGCAAATTTAATGCACTTTAGTGTGTACTGCTATGTTGCCTGCTGTTCCCTGTTTTTCAGGCTGCTTTTAAAAGTAAATTATATGCAAATTCGATTTTGAAATTCAAGGTATTTCCAAAGTCTTACCCTACCTTATTTTTACATACAAGTCACTCCTAAGTTCTTTCCTAGGTGTCCCAGGGGTAGGATGCCTTGAAACTATACTATAAGCATTTGACATTATAAAAGAGGTTTTATGTGCCCTGGTGAGGGAAACTGCACATTTTTTCTTTTTCCCCATTGTAGCACATTGAAACCAAAGGCTAACATGGGAATACTTTAATAAGGAATAACTATAGACAGGAGCCAATTAAAATTATACTTCAAAGTATTAAAATGATAGAATAAATCCAATAACTTGCCAAGGTTAGATTTATAATCGCTATCACAGAAAAGAAGTTATAGAACGTTCTTGGGGGGCGCACGAGCAAGATGGCCGCACTTGTGTGAGGCTCTTGCCGACCGGGCTAAATAAACAGCAATATCCTGCCCCATCCGTTCGAGCTAGGCGCATAATTGAGTGGGAAAGTCACGGAAAGCCATCAATGACCCAGCGGATGAGCCGTGATAGCCCGTAGACCTGATCAGAGGCAGAAAACGTCACAAGACGATCGGCGACGCTGACCTCACAGAATGGCGGCTGCCAGGCCAAAACGCCGCGATTGAAACTGCGGCGCTGACGGCGGAATGCCTGATGCGGGAGGCGAGTGAGGCCCTACGAGCAGCACCGGAGGTGGCGCCACAGCTGAGGTAGACCGCAGATCGGGAAACCGCACGACAGAACGACTGAGCTGCCCTGCCGGGCACGGAAAATGGCGGAATGGTGCGGCTGACTGTGGGCGATCGAGCTGTGAAGGAAGAGGCTCACATCGACTACGGGCAGGACATGGATGGCACCAAAATAGAGCAGTAAGTGTCGCTATGACCTGGCCCCCACCCTGAGTTATAGCTGAGGAGGCGCCATGTGGTGGGAGGACGCGGCGCGGGACGAAAGACGACCAGGTTAGGGATTCTGCAGCACGCAACATACGCAGCAAGGGAGGCCCTGTTTTGAGACTGCCACAAACTCCAGGGGCTTCTGACGGGAGGCGGAGAGTGGTGGCGGCAAGGGAACATTGTGGCAGAACTCGCAGAGGATGGAGAGGTTCTGCCGATAGCGATACCGGCTCAGCAACGAAGGGCACCATACCCGCGCTGGGAATAGTGACTCGGCTCTCCCTCTGCCCTGCAAATCAGCCCAAAGCTTCTGCGGGGGCCCCTGAGCTCTGGAGACAAGTGCAAGACTGCCACATGACCTTGGGCTGTGGAGCAGAAGCAGAAATACGCGCTGAAGTTAGATAAGACAATTGTACACAAGCGACAAACGGCGCCTAAGCGCGAATTGAAAAACCTCCTCTGCCCTGCGGGCCACAACTCTGAGACCTCTGGAATACGGGACTCCCCACGAGGTGGAGACACAAAGAGCGAAGAGGGTAGATCATAAAAATCGTGAGGGCCGATATGCAGCGCACAAAGGAAAGCTCCAGCTACACCGGGCATATACAAAGCGGTGATAGTGGGAAAATAGACCTGCGCGCGAAAACAGAACATTGTTCCTTTAAACACTGCACTGCATACAACTAAGTGGTCGCCCCCCCTTGTTCCCCTGATTGGAGAAGCAAGAAAGTGGCATTTGAGGCTTTCCCAAGCACGACAGAAAGAGGGGACAGGGCCGCGGAGTCACTACACCATGGGCAAAAACGACAGGAAACAGGCCAAGCTGCAATTTGAATCAAAAAAAGTGCTGCGAGGCCAGAGCGGTGATCAAGAAGGCAACATGACTGAGCCTGACACTGCAGATGCCCAAACATTGGTACAGGATTTAAAAGAGATATTAGTCACCATGAAGGCCAGCCTTACTTCCATAGACTCTAAAATGGATGACATGAGTGCGCGAATGGACTCTATAACCCATAAGTTTGAACGCCAAGATGAGCGTATCACGGAGACAGAACATCGCATCTCTGCTATCGAGGATGAAGACAAAGCCAGGAAAGAGCAGCTGCTAAACATAGACAGACTCCTGAAGGAAGTAGCGGGCAAAATGAAGATTTAGAATCAAGATCAAGGCGTAACAACATCAGAATATTAGGGGTGGCGGAGTCCACGAATACTGGCAGGATGGAGGACTTTGTGGAATGTCTCCTGACAACCATCTTCAAAAAGTCAGACTTCTCAGTGATGTTTACGGTGGAACGTGCACATCGGTCATTGGCTGGCTGCCCCCCGCCTGGAGCCCCACCAAGGCCAATCATCGCTAAGTTATTAAATTACAGAGACTGCGACACTGCTCTGAGACTAGCGAGGGAACTGAAGGCTCAACAATTGCCATATATCCGGGCTTTACTATCGCAGTACAGGAAGCTCGGAAGAAATTCTTGTCGGTTAAAAAGAAACTGAAACAAGAAAATATCCCTTACCCCATGCTCTATCCGGCGCGCCTATGAATAACTCATCAGGGGAAACAGCACTTTTTTGCAAATCCTCAACACGCTACGGACTATCTGAAAACTATGAGCAGATGCTCTCCTCAAGACAAATCAGCTGAAAGACACTCACAATCACCTTCAAGGATGTCAGAGACAGACTAACTCTTCAGAAATGAAGAGTGACATGATATACAGTTGTGGCCTGGAAGCGATCTCTGATTAGGACACAATATATGGCCCATCAGGCAAGCTGATGGATACAGGACAAACTAACATTCGCAATGATAACCCAACATAGTGCCTCCAGGAAAAAGAGCTACCGAAAGATACCGAACCGGACGACTGGGACACTAGAAGAGAACCCGGACACTCTTGCACTAGCGAGGAGACACCGCTGCACCCTTCTGCGGTACCCCGAAAGGCTATCCCTTACCCAAAATGGTTCTTATTATCTTAATGCTTTCATATATCTATTTGATTTATCTCTCCTTCTTCCTTTTCCTTCTGTTTCTCTGTAGTTCTATTGTTCTATGCAGGTGGCATGGGGTCGAGGGACTGGAGGGACTGCAGGTCCTGGCGTGCGGTGCTGCGGTCAAGTGGCGTAGTGCGTCGGGGGTCCACGGTTCCTGCCCTCCCCTAGTGGGTGCTCAGAATCCCATAAGAGTGTCACTCCAAGGACAAAGGAGGGGGAGACCCCGTACTGAACATTGCCAAATATGTGACATCTCTAAGAATACTTATGACCTTGCAGTTCAGAGGTTGTTGGGGGGAGGGGAGGGAGGGAGTGTTCATCACGGCAAGATTGGGTTGCTGTTGTGGGTGGGAAAGAGGGAGGAAGGTACAATGTTGAAAGCTATAAGAGCAGTAAACCTCAAAGAAGCTTGACGGTACTAAGAATAATGACATTCAGCAGAGCCATATATTTTAATCCAGTGAACATAGATAGAAATGACGAATTGCCCTGATCACCCTGGGTATAATTTCATGACATGGAATGTCCGAGGCCTGGGTAATCCACGTAAGCGCCGACACATCCTGGCATATCTAGACAGACACAATATACACTGCGCTATGCTCCAAGAAACGCACGTAGGCCCCTCTGCCCCAGCCACATTCGCATCCCGCTGGGCGGCACATCGGAGTATGGCCACCTATTCCACGTATGCATGCAGCACAGTGATACTGATCAAGAAGGGAATACCGTATGTAGCCCTAGGCTCCATACAAGATCCGCAGGGTTGATATTGTCTTATGTGGGGCAGATTGGCGTCGCAATCACTAACAATGGTGAGCTGCTATGGCCCTAACAGCGACAACCCGGAATTATTTAGAATACTATGGGGGAAAATACTGGACATAGGCTCTAGCCACATTATCTGGGGAGGAGATTTTAACATAGCATTGAACCCTGAGTTGGATAGGTCACACCCACAGACCCATCATTACACTAATGCCCAATGCCAGATGGAAGAGATAGTCCAGGCACACGCGTTAATAGATGCATGGCACACCTTACATAGAGGTCATAAAGAAGGCACCTGCTATTCTACGGCACATTCCTCGTGGTCGAGAATAGACTATTGGTTGCTCTCTAGGGGGATGGGATCTTGGTTGACGCGAGCGACGCACTTCGTCTGCACATATTCTGACCACTCCCCAGTGGTGATGCAATTGACCCCCCCCTGTATAGTGTCGCCATATCAGTCTTGCCGGCTACCGCCCCATGCCCTCTTGAATGCTCCATTCAGGACGGAACTGCAACAAGAAATCACAGAATTTTTTCAAAGAAATATGGAATCAGTCCTTACGCTGGCCACGGTATGGGAGGCTTTTAAAGTCACCATAAGAGGGTTCTGTATTGCAAAAGGAGGGGAAATACTGAGGGACATCCGTACTACACTTAAGAAATTAGAAAAAGACGTCAAACAGGCCGAACATAAAGTGGGAGGTGCAGCGGAGAGCCTAACGCAGAGTGAAATCAGAGAGAAACTTACTGAATACCAGGAAACGGCAGAGAGAGAATGTCTCTTTCACTGGAAATATTACCAAGCCCGCAGATATGGAGAGGGGGAAAGGCCAGGGAAGGCATTAGCAGAACTAACACGTAAACCAAAGTTCTCTAACACAGTATTGGAGACGCTAAACTCAGAGGGCAAACTATGCAAGGATACGAAAGACATCTTGGCAACCTTTCATAGCTTTTATACTACCTTATATGCTACACAGAGAATCCACCCTGTAGCATTTGAGCCATACTTTGAGGACCCAGTGCTGGCCTGGTTAGGAGACGGACAAAGGAAGTTTCTCTCTGCGGATTTGGAGGAAGAGGAGATACGAGTTGCAATTATGCAGATGAATACCGGCCGGGCCTCGGGCCCCGACGGCCTCACTGCAGAGTTCTATAAAGCATATAGTGACAGCTTGGTGGCGATCCTCAAGAATCTATATGAAGAAGCCCGCGAGATGGGAACTCTTCCACAAACGCTGCGAGAGGCGCTCATAATATCAATACCAAAGCCTGGAAAACCGGAGGAGAATTGCGACTCATATCGACCACTGTCGATGATAAATTGCAACGCGAAAATATTAGCAAAAGTGCTGGCAAACAGACTGAGCCTGCTCATTAACGTGTTGGTATTGCCTGATCAATCGGGATTCGTGCCTGGACAAGGGACGTCCCACAATCTCCGCACTCTGTTCGCCCTGCTACAGGACATAGATCCTGAACTAGAAGCAGTGGCGGTGTTTTTGGATGCCGCCAAGGCATTTGATTCGCTTGAATGGGACTATCTTATGAGTGTGCTGCGTCGCATGGGCTTCCCCTCTCCCTTTCTGGAGTGGATACAATTGCTATATAATCAACCACAGGCCAGAATCCTGATCAATCGAGTGTGCTCTTCTACTTTCCCAATCACTAGGGGAACGAGGCAGGGGTGCCCGTTATCCCCCTTATTGTTTGCACTAGCAATGGAGCCACTGGCTGCTAAGCTCCGACAGCATCATAGGGAATATGCTCTGCAGTACCCCACCAGACACATTCTGGTGTCTCTGTACGTGGACGACATGACGCTGTACTTGCGAGAACCTAAGGTCAGTCTTAATCCGATATTTAGGGAGCTAATAAGTTTTGGCATACTCTCTGGGATAAACATCAATTGGGGGAAATCCCAAATCTTCCCCCTCACCAACGCTGTTCAGCAGTTCACCCCAGACTACCTGTTAAAGTGGTGCAATACAGAAGTTAAATACTTAGGAATCACAGTTACCAGAGACAAGGCTGAATTGATGCGTAGCAACTATGGGCAAACGTTGGAGTCCTTAACGGAATCCATCACGAGATGGATATCTATGCCCCTGTCCATGGCAGGGCGGATCTCTCTAATAAAGATGGTGATACTCCCGAAATTATTATACTAGTTAGTTAACATTCCTTACGCGCCTAGCAGACACTTCTTTAAAACCTTGAAGACACAGCTGATCCGACTGACGTGGGGGGGTAGACAACCCAGGATGAAATGGGAGCTCTTGACTCGGCCCTTTGCTAAGGGCGGTTTTGAGGTACCCGACATGGAACTGTACTTCCACTGTGCCCAGGCACACTTTGCAACATATTGGATACATCCGCCACCGTATATGCCGCACTTAGCCGTAGAACAGGGATATATGCGTCCCGTCCCGACAATGGCATTTTTGGGCTCTACTAAAACATTGAGGGGCAAAGACCATAGGACTGTCAACTGCACTAATATAGCTTGGCAAAAAATAGCTCAAAGGCTACAGGCACCTATGTTGTATTCCCTTTTCAAGGAACACCCTGGCACTCACAATATCACAAGTTTCATTTAAGACAGTAATCTGTCAGTCTGACCCAAAGACAAACAGATGAGGAGAGATTCCTTGTAACACAGGAAACATAACAAGTGCAATCATCTATTCCATTATTGATTTATTACTTGTATATTGACAACGTGTTATATTTAATACAAAGATGCAAGGGCTAGGACATATAAATCATGCTTGACACAATCATAAGAACTTTCTTCCACGATGTCATGACGGTCCAGTCCTTGTTTAAAAAAACACACGAAAGGCAGCCAATGTGCGTTTTGTCACCACCGTGACTTTCTCAAGGCTGTAAGGACAATGGTAAAAAGAAAGAATACATATAAACATTTATCAGTTCCTAGAAAATTTTAAAACTTTTTACATCCACTTGAGCCAATGTATACCTAGAGTATAGTGAGAAAAGTAGATATAAAAGGTATTACAAAAAATGTGCAGCAAACCGTTTTGTCCAAAGAGAAAAAATGATGAAAAAATGATGAAAAAATGAGAAGGCCCGATACCAACCGACAAGTGAACAGAAAAAGAAGAAGGAAGAAGGAAAGAAAATATTCTTGCCTAATATTCCAATCCTTAAAGTGCATAAAAGAAAATAGCAGATCATTGTGAAGAAAAAGTTGCTCTTGTTACCACCCAATGAAGCCTATGTTGTATTCCCCACTGCTGGAGATTCAATATCATCCGGGGCTCCCGGTAGCGCATGAAGCGGGCTGTCGCCAGATGCTTCGAAAGACTGAGAAGTTGAAATGGCAAGATATGTATGAGAGCGGGAAGTTCTGCACTAGGGAACGCTTTTTTAGAGACCCCCAACCAACTCCAATGGAACTATTTCGGTATGTGCGTTTGCGGCAGGATGTTAAAAAAGCTACTCCTGAGTTCCCTGACGAGCCCGCAACACTGGTTCCCCTGCACAACCTGTTACAGACCTCTGCACCCACACAGGTAGTCTCCATGCTTTAATGAACCACACAGATAAACAGCCCTGATCCACAGCAGAGCTCTCGAACCCATTGGGAGGAGGAACTGGGAGTCCCTATTACTGATGACCAATGGGCTTATTGCTGCCAGCAAACCGAAAAGATTTCAGCAAGCAGCAGGTTAAGAATTATACATTTTAAATACTTGCACCACCTATATTATACTCCAGTTAAGCTCCACCGCTTTAAACTACAAGACAATGATCGCTGTGCTAGATGCAGTAGGGAGCAGATTTTTTACATTTAGCATGGGAATGCAGGCATGTCCGGAACTACTGGACGCAGGTACTGGAAGCCTTAGAACAGATCACAGGGTCCCCTATCCCGGACACCCCACTGACAACTCTGATAGGATACACAGCAGAGATAGAGACCCCAGTTAGAAAATATGCATCATTGGGATTACTCATGGCTAAGCACAGAATAGCGTGCAGATAGGGAAGGGCGCCAAAGTTTAAGGAATGGCTACAGGATCTAAAATATTGCCAGGATCAGGATCAGCTCCTCACATATGCGGAGCTAATGCCAGTCACGTCTAGACCACACAACATATGGGACCCACTGCGAAACTACCTAGCAGAGCGCCAGGGCGACCCTGATAATACTGCCAGGACCACATAAAAGGAACCCATAAAAATAGTGGGGATGGCAGAGAGGAGGCTAAGTGGGAGAGGAGACCTTGGAGGGGTCCAATATCGCTAGCATAGGAAACATTGCAAGCGCTGTGCGGAATGGGAGCATAATGTGATTAACCCAGAAGTAGGAGCATTCCTATGTTCATGTGGAAGTGATGATGATAAAACTGAGTTCTGCCAATGATGAATGTAAGTGCTATTATACAAGATTGTACCATGTATCAAAATACAATGACTGACTAAGATATGCTCAAATGTTTATTGAAGTTTTGTAATGAAACTATGAAACTGAATAAAAAGATTTAAAAAAAAAAAAAAAAGTTATAGAACGTTCTTTTCTGATGAACTAAAATCCAGCTTTCCAGTAGCCTCTCCTGATTAGACAGCCTTTGGCAGGCTGAGTCAAACTGCCCTGATGAGGTGTGAAGTGGCTTACATAGAGACAAAGGACGTCAGGTGGGAGTATATCTGCAAGCTGCACAGGAAAAAGCAGGAGGGGGGCTGGGTAGCCACACTGGTCTTCAAAGACGGAATGACAGCAAGGACAGGACACAGTCTCACCTCCACTCCTGCACACCCAGCCAGACAGTAATTGAATTAGCAGAGGGGCTGGAAGGGCAGTATTAGGGAAACGTATCCATGCCAGTAGGTTGGCTTAGCCAGATTCTAACATCCAGGAGAGAATTCAGGAGAGAATTTCTCAATTTTAGATTTTAAAGAAATCTTGCTTTTTGGGACAAGAATATGACACACTTTGGAGGAAGTTGTCATACTTCTGGGTGTCACTTTGTACCCCATTGGTCGGGGTGCCCTTCTGCTTGTCACCCAGGAACACTGGATAAATATGAGCGAGCTGCCTAGCAACTCAGATTCCTGCCTGAAACTACAAGAAGAAGAAGGATAGCCCTGCTGGAACCCTGGCTTACACTCCAAAGGATTGCACTCTAAATGACTGCTCCTGCTGCATACTTTGGAACTGCAGCCCTAAGGACTTTGCCTTGCTTTAAGAAGGGAAACTGTTGACTCCCTAAAAGCAACAGGTTAAAAGAGCTCCACTTGCATCATCTCCACCAAGAAGAACCAACCTGGACAGCGTACCTTTAAGGATTTAGCCAGGTGCATTCTTGGAGTTGTAATCCCAACATCCCAAGTACCATCTCAGAGTTTTTAGACACTTGGATTAGTGTTGTGGACACCTGGAAACCCAAAAGGACCTTCTGAAAGAAGATCCAGAAGTTTGGAGAAGTTTGGCAAATGTTTGTCAAAAAGCTCCATAAAGTGACTGACCCGTCGTCTAGAGTCAAGCCGCCGAAGTCGAACCGCCACCTGGCCTGGATTTCAGGTTCATCCCACTGAAAGTTCCAGAGCTCAAGATTTCCAGGATTTCTCAAAGGCCTTGTGCTGAACCAAGCCGTTATCGTTGACTTGACCAGGGCCTACCGCTCAATGTATTCGATCCACGCTGAATCTCGGTCGGCTCAAACATTTTTAGGCACCATTTAATCTTTAAAAATGCATATCTCCGGTTTCTTACATTGGATTTTTGTCCTTTTGGTGTTATTTTAATAATAAAAACATTTCCAATTTATACAAATTGGTTTTGGGTTTTAATGTGTGTTGTGTCTTACTTATTTTATGTTTTTGTGCTTTAAATTCACCTGTCTTCTAAGCTAAGCATGCCTTCTCACAGCCAGCTACCAAGGGTTGAGCAAGGAAATCATTTATTGAAACGTTGACTTGACCTTTTATTGTGATTGTGGCCTTAATACTAGTGTTAGGTATCTACTTACCCCTACTAATAAACCACATCCCTTTGCTGGAAAATTCCAATCATGACCTTATGTCACTTTTGTTTCCAGTCTGGACTTCGGAGTGATAGCGTAACACATTCTGGGTGTTGTGCCTTGTTTGACTTCAATTGATATAATTCAACTAACACCTGATGCCATATTACCTGCTCAATTCTCATGTGCACCTGCTTTTTGTACCCCCGGTGCACTATCATATTACAGAAAGTGACGCAGATGCTTCTCTTTGTATCTGCACCCGTTCCATATTATTAATGTAAATGCAAAAATAATTATTAATGCAGGCACAGAGACAAACATGTCCTTAAGAGGCGCACTGACAGTATGCCACAAAAAGATGGCCTGCTGTCAGTGCGCCCCCTGAGGGCAGGCCTCTTGATTGGTGAAAAGGAGGTCCCATGGGACTCCCAGTCATCCCTCTGCAGGCGGGTGCAGCCACTCACTGCATCCGCCAGCAGGGGGATCTCTAACCCCTTTTTAAAGTGCAGGTGGACTACTGCCTGCATAGAGAAACACGGTGTGGCTTTGAAGCTGCCGCTCTGTGTTTCACTGAATACTCGAGTTTGCATCAGCGCTGGAGGCATCACAAATTCATTGTAAGTATTACAGGCCCTAAAAACAATGACTTGTAAATGAAAAGTTTAGTGCCGGAGACATTGTCTAAAAGGACTTGGGTTGTGGTTTTCAACCAACAAGAGATGCAAAACACACAACTAGAACACCGGGAGGTCCTGCAGAAGTGATTGCGTTCCTAACCTAATCTATGACTCATGCAAACATTAATTGTATGTGACAATGTTGGCTTTGCACAAGAACAATTTTTCACTAATTTGAGTCTGATTACAAATCCGGTCAGTGATGCAGCACCTGTTTCTTGTTCAGATAATCACCATCATCATCAAATAACTTTATTTTCGATCACAAAGATCTTGCAAAGCGCGTGGTGCAACATGAATATAAAACAATACAGGGAAGAAAAATGATTTTAGAAAGTGCAAGATGCAATGATTGTTAAACCAATGGAAGATTAAAAAATCCTTGTTCAAGCAGTGAGCCGGGGTTTGATGTGAGAAATTTGTGAAAATTAAAAGAAAAACAGCTCATATAATACATTTAAAACGTTTGATCCAAAATGCATGCCAGAATCTGGCCAGACCAAAAACTACCACCCTGCGGGTGTCAGTGGCTAGAATTCTCAAAACCTCGATATAATGGCCAGGACCAATTAATTTACACAGCAGAACAATCCACTTGCCCCTCAAATTTCTGTAGTGGGGGCAAAACAATATCAAGTGGACTATTGATTCGGAGCTAGCCTTGCACGCTGGACACTGATCGTCAGAGGGGGCCTTACTACACCACTTTTTACAGAATAGTTTGGTTGGTAGAGTTTTAAAATAAAATTGTATAAATAGTTTACGTGCCAAGGGTGGAACAATTCCATCGATTGTTTCCTCATAAAATGGTACGAATTTAAAACTCATAAAATTCTGAGTCAATGTACCCACTGGTTTGGACATCTCCTTCACCATAATAGTGTCCCAGTATACCTTCTTGACCCTACATTTTGGAATGTGAGACAGTATTTCAGGAGTAGACCAATTCTCCTCCATCCTAAGTCTCTTAAGTAGATTTTTCAGGGAGCTAAACCATGTAATGGAGTGTGCCTGGGGTCGCATCAGGAGATCAGTTGCCACAGCCCTGCAAGGGGAAAGCTCATTAACTGACCACAGACAGTGCCAAAACATTAGCTGCTTATAGGCCAGCTTGTGAACTAGTGGTTTTTGGCCCAAATCCAAAAACATAGGAGCCAAAGGGGTAATACTAGGAAGGTTTAAAAGTGATTGAAAAAAACGATTTTCCACAAAGGTGAGAGAGTCTGTATTCTCAATGCCCCACAATTCGGCCCCGTAAAGAGCCCCCCCCCACCCCCAATATTTTGGTATTATAGATTTCCAGTGCCGGGGCCGCTTTCCTAGACACTGTATTTTTTAAAATTTTTACTTAAATGAGCAGTTTGTTGGGTTAGTGACAGCTGGGCTTTTTCAATGTGTGAGGCCCAATTTAACTTAGGGGTTAAATGGATACCCAGATAATCAAATGCAGAAACTTGCTCTACGGGGTACTTCCTACGTACATGGGCCATTTAGATGGTTTGGTACTCCCCTTAGAGAAGATCATATATTTCGTTTTAGCCTCATTTAGTGCCAAGCCATACTCCTTACAGAACCCAGTAAAATCATTCACCAATTGTTGCAATCCAAAGGGGGATTTAGAGATTAATATGGTGTCATCCGCAAAGAGTAGGGCTGGGGCTCTTCTCTCTCCTACTTTCGGGGCATTACATCCGTCCCTGTCTAAATAGTCTACCACCCCATTTCTAAAGATAAATATTATGTAACATCTTGTAGGTTTGCCTATTAATATTTGTATTGATTTGCTCAGGGTTGAGGTTGCAGCTGTTTTGTTAGGAACTTGTCTTGCAATCTGCGCATGATTGCTGCAGCCTCACAGTGATGGATAGCTAGACTGACAGTGAAACTGAGACACTGCCAATGGCTATTGAGGCATTTTTCCTGAGATATTTGTGCAAATATTTCAGATGATTGTGAATGCTACTGTACTGAAATAAATCTGTTGCAATCCAAAATAAGGTCTACATCTTAATTTCCATGTTGTCCTATTAAATCATGTCAATGGCTTACTTATTGTTGAGCTGCAAATTTGCATATATTTATTTCAAAGATTCATACTGTTATTGCAAAGCTCAGTTGGCTCAGTTATTTCCACTGGGTCTTAGTTAGATGGTGATTTGCCACTATTAAGTGACATTGCTTATTGTTTTCTAATTTCTCTTTTAGAAGAAGAATGGGGTAAGATCAGATTTTGTTTAGTCCCTTTCTTGCATTGTACTTTGTGTTGTCACAAATTGAATTTTTGACAGATAAGACAAGGGCAATTTATTAGTGGCATGTATATTGTGGCTGTTTATCATGTGATATACATTTTATATAATTATTGGTATTAATCGGGTCACATTTAGCACCTTTAGAAATATTGGTCCTCTTCTCTTTGCAACTCCTGGGCTGCAGGCACATCATCCTGATCATATTCTATGTCTTGAGATACAGCAACCTGGGAAAATATTGCAATACTCTAAGAGATGCGGCACAATAGAACCATATGACTGGCTTTCTTCTGAGGAATACATCATAGCACAAATTCTGTCCAATCAAAAAAAAAAACCTAGTAATAAGATACTATGTTCAGAGCTTTTGTCAACTTTATAAAATCGGTAATATCTCCATTAACCTCCTACCCATCTGCTATTCCTACAAAGAGGGTTTGTGAGTCCCAGAGTTTTTTTTGATTACCTAAAATGCAAAAACATACTGGCAATCTGGAGGTGACTGATAAACTTTCAGTTCTTAGAGCTTCTGCTTTCATTCCTTGGATTCACTCCATCCCTTTTCATCTCTCGATGTTGAGTTTAGTTGCTATTGTGAAGGTTCTCAGCATGCGTAAACTGGCAGATGCCTCTGTGGATCCAGTGTTGGCACATCTCATGATGATCCTTGCTTTTGATTTTGCCCCTTATTGATATTCTTGCATCTCATTCACTTCATGAGGGTTTCATGCCAGCTGAGCTCAAAGATGGAGTCATTATCAGTTTGCTGAAAAAAATCCATGCTCAACACTATGGGGGTGGTTACTAGTTGGGCTGCCAAACCTGTGATGGTGGTCCACGAACTGCCAGACTGTCAGTCCACCAGCTATATTCTGAGTTTGGCGGTTGGACCACCACTGGACTGTTGTGGCCGCCGTAGATCCTGGATCCCGCCTTGGTGGTGCAGCAGTCAGGCTGAGTAATATACTTTCAGTGCCACTGCGGCATCGCCAAGCATATTACAAGTTGCCTCACCACCAGCCTTTCCATGGTGGTGAGACTGCCATGGAAAGGCTGGCAATGCTGCTCCAGGGCCTAGGGGTTATGGTGTGCCCCCCAGCCAATATGCACCCCAGTTCCTGCATGGTAAGACATGTCACAGCATGCCGCACCATGCAGGTACGTGCCGTGGCTGTGTCACAGCAGTGCCTGTCTGAAGCTCTCCTATGGGGTTTTAGACAGGCACCACCGTGACACCACTGCATCACTGCCCGCCCGCCATGGATTACAATCATAATCCGGCAGGCGGTATGAGTATGACTTTGGCGGTCCACCCACAGGGCGCTGGCATGGCGGCCTGCAGGAGGACCGCCAAAGTCATAATCGGGCCCTTCGTCGTTTTGAAAATTTCAGGTCTATAAACAATCTTTCTAAATGCCAAAGGAATGGAGAAAATAGTAATTAGAACCAATGGTAAAATGCCACCAAACTGGAGGTGACTGCTAAACCTTCTTTTTATAGATATTCTGGTTCTGTTCCTCAGATTCTTTCTCTCCTTTTCCATTTGTCTTCTTTGAGTTTAGCTGTTATAGTGAAGATCCTCACAATGCGTAAATTGACAGATGTGCCTATGATTGCAGTGTCAGTGTGTCTCTTGATGAGATTTGCCTCTGAAATTACTCCTTTTATTGGGGTCCTTCTATGTAATTTGTTTCATTACTTTTTCAAACCAGTCAAACTCAAAGATAGATGTCATTATGTGTAAAATACATCCCTTAGCCTGTGCAACTTGAAAATGTCAGGCCAATAAACAATTAACTTCTAATGGCCAAAATAATTAAGAAAATTGTAAATGAAACCATTGGTATAACTCAGACTTGATATTATTGTTGGTGGTGACTTTACTGAGGGAAAGAATGGATGCTTCACTTCTAGGAACATATAATTGAGTGTTTGTATGAGAATAGCTGAAAATTATGGCTGTAAAATTGTATTTGCCACTATGTAGTAATGTGAAACAAGAAACACAGTGACCTAATCCTGGTCATTGTATACACTTTCCTGTCAGGCTTTTTCACTCTTTTTGTGCTTCAAGTGACCTAATTAGAATAAAACACCTAAAATCATTAATTTGTAAGTGAAATGTTTAGGAAAGGTGTAAGTGTCTATAAAAACCTAGTGTGTGGTGATCACCCTAACAAGAAATGTGAAACATGCAAGTGCAACACCCAAGGAGATCAATCACAAGTGGTGGTATCGCTGTCATATTGTAAAACTCCAGTGATTCAAGTAAACCTAATGGCCTGTAAAGTTGTTGGATTTGTATGAGAGCAATTCTTCACTAACTAAAGTATTATTAAAGAGCATGCTAGTGTTGCAACACATATTCCTTGTTCAGACAAATAATATTATCTAACATCATATCCTTTTGCTTATTAATACTAGTATTAATCTACTCAGGACTGAGGCTGCAGCTGTTTGGAATAATGATAAGTCTTGTATTCTGTGAATGATTGAAACAACCTCACAATGATACATAGCTAATTTGATTCTGAGACACCGACAGAGGCTACTGTGAGATATTGATGCAATTTTTGCAGATGTCGATGAACACTATTGTACAAAAATGCATCCTCTTTAATTCAAAATATTGTCTACAAATGAATTTCATTATGGTTCTGTTAAATAATGTTGGTTGCTCAATTATTGTTGCTCCAAACATTTAAATGCTTATATTTCAATATGTCATGTTGTGCTTTCAAAGGTCAATAGGCTCAGCTGTTTCTAATGTGTCAGATTATATATGGCAATTTGTTAGTATTCAGTTCTATTTATGTGCCATTTCTTACCTTTTACCATTTTCTTGTCTATCATTTAGAACAATTATTTGGTAAAACCAGCTTCTTATTACTTGCTCTCTTGCATAGTATTTTTCTGCTGTCACAATGGAATGTTTGACAGGTCAAACAGGCTAGGACAATGGAAATACTCTTATTAATATGTATATTGTCACTGGTGATCACATAGTTTAATATTTGTATGTGTTTATCAGGTCCCATTAAGCACCATTAGGAATCTTGGCCCTCTTATCTGCTATAGGCATGTCATCCAAATTATATTCTATGGTTTGTGACACAGCAAACTAGGAAAATGTCCCAATTCTGTAACAGATGCATCACAGAACAACCATATGAAGGGCCTTATGTGAGGAATATATTGCTCAACAATCCAATGCCTTATTAAACAATATAAAATCACAATTATCTCCATTTTTCTGTTACCTCTACAAAGCAGCATTTTGAGAGCCTAAATTCTTTCTTTGTAACCAAAATCCCAAAAATCCAGTCAAACTACAGGTGATTGCTAACCTCTCCGCTTTAAGGATTTTTGCTTTTTTTCCTCATATTCTTGTTCTTCTTTGTTGTGCACTGGAATGTTGTTTAAAAAGAACACAAAGCAGTGCTTTCCACAGTTTTGCAATACTTTGTATTAGGGGGATGTTCATGGGCAGTACATGGGCATTACCCTGCAGTCACCCATGATTTGTGCTGATGTCATGTTCAATCCAGTCTGAAATTAATAAAGTAGTATGAGAATCAGCAGCTAGATGGATTTTAGTGAAAATATATTTTAATAAGCTACTATGGCTCAATTGAGGATTCACTTTCCGCTCTGCAAGAGCTTCACTCTCTTTTGCAAAAAGAGGTGGGTCACATTATAATAGGAGGGGATTTTAATCTGATTCAGGATTTATCATTGGATACATCTTTCTTAAATAAGCATCAAAACAAACCTAATTCCATATGTGCCCTACATGTTTTAATCCACGGTTTTGCTCTTATTGACCCTTGGCATGCGCAGAACGGGGTACTGCAACAATACACATGTCACTCTAAGCGTTATGGCACTGCGTCACGTATAGATTTTTTTTAACATCATATGCATTAGCATGCGAAGACACAAGCGTATTGAACAATGCTTTCTCGGATCATTCACTGATCAGCTTAACAATTGCATTTTTAACATCCTCTCTACAGGGAACAAGATGGAGTTTTAACCCGTTTGCTGCTGCTGTCGGCCAACGGCCGTCGCAAGCACTACCTCGGAAGTGCTGCACACGTCCGTTGGCCGCCCGTTTAATAGAACGTTCCGCACTGGCGTGGAACGTTCGAAGCAGCAAACGGGTTAATAAAGCACTATTAGCAGAGGATGGTTGAGTGGAACAGATGAAGAGCAATGTGGAGGATTCTTAAATCTCAATATAGACTCTGTGGCAGATTTTGCCATATGGGAAGCGTTAAACGCACATTTTAGAGGCTAAATTATTGCTCTTTGTTTGCTCGTAGACAGGAGGAGAAAGTACAACGTACTAATTTAAGTAGGAGAGTGGACAAAGCCACAATAGCATATATCTTGGCCCCCAGTAGTAATACGCACACAGCTAAGGCAGAAGCTAAAGAAAAATCCCACACATTTTGTTATCACAAAAGAAATTGGGAGCCATTCATCATACCTCCAGCAAAGATATGAGGAAAATGAATTTGCAGTCAAGTATCTTGATTGGTCTGCAAAGCGTACAGCTAATATCCACAGTATTAAAGCAATATATAACACTCTGAGTAAAACAACTCAAATACACCCGTTTGAAGAGGCTCAGATGTTTTACCCACATTATGTCAAAATTTACACTGGTTCTCAATGTAGCTCCCATGAGGCAATTGAGAAATGCTAGGGGGTATTCAAGTTCGGATCTTGACTTCTGCCCATTCTGATTCAATTATAACACCAATAACATTGGCGGAGGTGCAAATAACGATTGAGTCCCTTCCCAATGCTAAAGCCTTTGACAAAGGCTGACTGCTTCCTGAAATATACAAGGTTTTTTTCTCAGCAATTGCAACCTTTTTTTGCTTCGTCTATTTAATTAGATTCTTCAGGGGTGTATTGTTCCCAGTTCCTTTACTGATTCAATAGTGGTCAGTTTGTTAAAAAAAATATATAAATCGGAGCTTGACCCAAACTCATACCGCCCCATTAGTCTCCTCAATATCAATTACAAGTTGTTTACTAAAATCATGGCTAATAGGGTCTCAGAAGTTACATTGTCTAATGAAATTAGATTGCTGTGCTGGCCTCACTCTGAATCTTGGACGCCTGACACTTACTTGTTGTGCATGTTTAGGCTTTCTCACATTAGGTGATTTCTTTCGGAATAAACATTTTATTACATTGCAAATACTCAACTGTGTTGGATTTATATATCGATTTGTTACCATTCAGGTCTATTTAAGTGCCATTTCTTACCTCTAACCATTTTCTCACCCATCTTTTAGAAGCATGATGGGGTAAGACCAGTTTCTTATTACTTGCTCTCTTGCAATGTATTTTTGTGCTGTCACAAACGGAATGTTTGACAGGTCATAACAGGCTACGACAATGAAAATAATACTCTTAGTAATATGTATATTGTAGCTGATGATCACAAAGTTTAATATGTGCATGTATTTATCAGGTCCCATTAAGCGCCATCAGGAATCATGGCCCTCTTCTCTGCATATTTCTGTGCTACAATAAGTACAAAAAAGGGGTACCCCTAATAACGTCTCCTATATCAGGGTCTGCATAACATATGTGAAAAACCATATAGGAAACACGGTGAGCAATGGACTGTCTAAATGCAATAAACAATTATGTAACCACCCAAGAATTGTTTGATGTCATAAACACATATTTTATTTATTTATTTTTTATTTTATTTTTTTATTAAATTTTATTCATTCATCATTTGTTAATAAAAATTCTTTCTAATTTGTTTATTTCTTTTTTCTTATATTTTCCTTATATATTATAAAAAGACAAAATGCAATGATATATGCATAACATTAAAACAAATAATGTTCTGTTCATTTCTGACCTATTCTCTCAAGTATTCTGGTTTATCTAATAATGCTAATCTCAGTAAATTTGCAATTAATTTCGAGGATGCATAAATACAATCGAAAGACAATCATATGTCATGGCTAAGGATGTAATCCAATAATGCTAATCTCATGATCACATCCTTAGCCATGACATACGATTGTCTTTTGATTGTATTTATGCATTCTCGAAATTAATTGCAAATTCATGAGATTAGCATTATTGGATTACATCCTTAGCCATGACATATGATTGTCTTTCGATTGTATTTATGCATCCTCGAAATTAATTGCAAATTTACTGAGATTAGCATTATTAGATAAACCAGAATACTTGAGAGAATAGGTCAGAAATGAACAGAACATTATTTGTTTTAATGTTATGCATATATCATTGCATTTTGTCTTTTATAATATATAAGGAAAATATAAGAAAAAAGAAATAAACAAATTAGAAAGAATTTTTATTAACAAATGATGAATGAATAAAATTTAATTTAAAAAAAAAAATAAAAAAATATGTGTTTATGACATCAAACAATTCTTGGGTGGTTACATAATTGTTTATTGCATTTAGACAGTCCATTGCTCACCGTGTTTCCTATATGGTTTTTCACATATATTTCTGTGCTACATGCACGTCATCCAAATTATATTCTCTGTCTTGTGGCACAGCAACCTAGGAAAGGATTCCAATTCTGTAACTCATGCATCACAGTACAACCATATGACGGACCTTATTTAAGGAATATATTGCTCAACAATGCAATGCCTTATTCAACCTTATAAAATCAGCACTAGCTCCATTTTTCTGTTACCTCTTGGAAGCAGCATTGTGAGGCCCTAAGTTCCTACTTTTTAACTAGAATCCCATAAAACTACAGTCAAACTACAGGTGATTGCTTTACTCTCTGTTTTCAGTATTTCTGCTTCTTTTCCGCATATTCTTTCTCTCATTTATCTTGTATTGGAATGTTGTTTAAAAGAACACAAAGCAGTGCTTTGCACTGTTTTGCAATGCTTTGCATTAAGAGGATGTTCATGGGTAGTAAATGGGCATTAACCTACAGCCACCCATGATGTCTGTCAAAAACGTCCTATCTACGAACAACACTAGACAGGGTTTTGCATAAAAAATAATGCCTCTTTGTGAGTGGCATAAATAGTAGACATGCTGTTCTTATTCAAACTTTTTGACTTTGCATAAGTGCTGCTCTTTACAGCTCATGCCAAAGTAGTAAAACTTTTAAAGCTGGTGTAGGCTTAGAATTTTTTACTGGAAGGGTGCTCTTGCAGTATAAAACATATGTTAGACATCATATGCGCACCTATGCACTATGGTGCAAAGATCTATGCATGGCACTAGACAGCCTAATTGTGCCGAAGCAGTAGAGAGAGAGCAGGACAGCGTCATACCCGTGTAGTTGTGATGCTTTCCTGCTCATTCCTTCTCACACAGTGCAGCAACTTTGAGTTTGCATCTGATTATGCCCTTCTCATTAAGGTCCTTGAATGCTGTTCATCTCAGGAGGGTTTTGTAATAGCCACACTCAAAGATAAAGGCCCAGATTAACTTATATTTTGCACCTGGTTTGCATCACATCAGTGGTGCAAACCCTACGTAAAATCATTTTATCCATTTACCTAAGCAATATAAAGCCAATTTGACTGGCTTTGTGTGGTTTAGTAAATACAATGTAACGCCACGCAGCACAGTGCATAGCGCTGCCTAGCATTACTTTGCATCAGGTAGGCATTACATGGGTGACACACATGGGCAATTCCCTGCATCCACCCACGTATTTTGATGCAAACCCAAATTTCCAAAGACTAGTAAACCTGGGTTTGTGCCAAAATTGTGTGCTTACCCGACAGAGGCGTTTACAAGGAGAAATATATTTATTTCTTTTTGTTACTTTATTCATCCATTTATGCTGTGTACTGCACCACACATAGAAAGAGGAATATGATTCTTTGGATTGCTTTTGTGCGCTAAGGCATCCTTTCCTGCACAAAAACAATCATGCCTGTAAGGCAGGCGCCCTTGCACTGTGGTTGAAGGTGGCCTTCATTGGCACTAAACAGCGCACAGTTCACCAGAGCAAGGAGAGACAGAAATGCTCCATAACTTTGTAATTATGGAAGATTTCTGCTCTATTTCTTTCATGCAGCGCAGCACAGCAAGTTCCTTAGCTGCACCACGTTGTGTGAAATAATGGTAAATGTACTTTAAAGTCCTTATCACTTTGCTATAAAAATCTATTGTAATGTAGCAGTAACAAAAACACTTTCACAACTCCAAAGTTTTCTCACATTTTAAATCAGCATTTTGCCTCCTTACTGGCAGGGACAGCCAGGGCCATAGCCTAGTCAATAAATTTAGATGGGTGTGTGTCTGAGATTTTGAACAAGCAATGAGGTCTGCCCAACTTAGCAGGGCAGGGAGGGCTGTTGCAACTGGGCGATGGTAATGGACATGTTAAGGGAATTCATTTTCAGTTATTTGGAAAGGTAAGGCCAGTCAATGTATGGCCTCAGTTAGCTAGTCTGGACTATGTTGTCCACTCTAACTCAAGTCCTTCTCAGAGCAATGTAAGGCAGAGAGGACAAAGAGAGCATACTAGCTTAAGCCCATATCTAACGTCAGGCAAATCAGGCTTAGGATGGGCAGAGAGGGATGGCCTTTTAGTAGCCCAGACCTAGCAGCACATCATAATTGGAAAAAGAGTGGAATCAGGAAGAGCATTCAAGGTGAAAGCTAAGAAATAGTACAATTTTAGTGTAATGACAGGAAGCATCTAAAGCTCCAGGAAAGGCCAATTTGAAATCTGAAACTACCTGGACTACAAAACCCTTGTACATTGTGATCATTTATACAACCAGGAACCAGTGACCTGCCTCTCTTTCGCTGTTTTAATAGAACATATAGAAATTATATCACAAATATAAAGATATGAGTATACTCACATTGAGCCACAACATCCCCTTAGCAGGTCATATGGGTCCGAATAAGACTTGGAACCGGTTGGTAAACCATTTCTATTCTCCCAACATGTCTGCCAAAGTGAAGGAGTTCTGTAGCTCCTGTGCAAACTGTCAGGTCTGTGGCAAGACAGGGTGCAAGCCAAAGGCTCCCTTGATACCACTAACAGTGGTTGGGACTCCCTGTGAGAGGCGGAGGGTGGACATTGTTGGTCCCCTAGACCCACCAACTGCATCAGTGAACAAATATCTCTTGGTGGTAGTGGAGCATGCCGCAAGATATCCTGAAGCAATACCCCTTAGGACAGTCACTGCTCTTTCATTGGCTAGGGCCCTACTTGGTGTGTTCACCAGAGTGGGTTTCCCAAAGGAGGTGGTTTTAGATAGAAGCACAAATTTCCTATCTAGCTATCTGAAGGTGATGTGGAAAGAATGTGATGTTACCTACTAGTTCACCACCCCATATCACCTCTAGACTATTGGTCTGGTGGAAAGGTTCAATAAGACCCTGAAAGGTCATGATCATGGGTTTCTCTGACAAACTCAGGAGGAGTTGGGATGTTCTCCTCCCATGCCTACAATTTGCATACAGAGAGACCCCACAAAAAGGGGTTGGCTTTAGCACCTTTGAATTTTTGTTTGGACACCCTGTAAGAAGGCCATTGTGTCTGGTAAAAGAGTCTTGGGAAATGCCTCTCAAGGAAGCCAAGGGCAATGTTCTGGACTATGTACTACACCTGAGATCTCGCATGGCAGAGTACATGTACAAAGCAAGCAGGAAACTGGAGGCCAGCCAAGAACTCATGAAGTTCTGAAATGACCAAAAGACTATTATGCCTGAGTACACAACAGGAAAATGAGTGTGGGTTTTGGAGCCTGTAGCAACCAGGGCCCTGCAGGGCAAGTGGACCGGACCCCATCCAATCCTAGAGAAGAAGGGTGAGGTTACCTACCAGGTATACCGGAACACTCCCGGAAATCCCCACAGGGTTCTGCATGTCAATAGGTTGAAATCCCACGAAGACAGAGCAGACATGGCCATGCTGATGGTCACAGATGAATGGGGAGAGGAGGAGTCTGAACCACTGCTAGACCTCCTCTCCAATAATGTACGATATGGGTCAGTAAAGGGAGTGGTACTCTCTCCCAAACTGACAGACCAGCAGCACAGAAACTGCAAGCAGGTGCTGGAGCAGTTTGCAGGTCTATTCTCTTTGACCCCAGGTATCACCGATTGGTGCATACATGATGTGGACACTGATGACACCCTAGCTGTGAAAAATAAGTTGTACAGGTTGTCTGACCAGGTCAGAGCCAGCATCAAAGCTGAAGTAACTAGGATGCTGGAATTGGGGGTAATTGGGCCTTCTGATAGTCCCTGGCCCAGCCCAGTGGCGCTGGTACCCAAATCTAATCACCCGAGGAGGGAAAGAAGGAGCTGCGGTTCTTTGTGGACTATAGAGAATTGAATGCAGTCACTAAGACTGATACTCACCCTATACCTAGAGCTGATGAGCTCATTGATAGTTTAGGGCTGCAAAGTACCGGAGTACATTTAACTTGACCTCAGGCTACTGGCAGATTGCCCTCAGTGAAGGAGCAAAGGAGAGGTCAGCATTCTTCACACCAGAGGTACACATCCAATTCAAAGTATTGCCTTTTAGCTTAAAGAATACACCTGCCACCTTCCAAAGGTTGGTGAACAGGGTCCTGTCTGGGTTGGAACAGTTAAGTGCATCTTATCTGGATGGTATAGCTGTGTAGAGTGTGTAACTCTGGGAGGATCACCTGATCCACCTGAAGGAAGTGTTTTAGGTCCTGCAGCAGGCAGGCCTGACTATTAAGGCCAGCATGTGCCAAGTAGGGCAAAGTTCAGTGGTGTACCTGAGCCACCTTGTAGGTGGAGGCCATTTGCAACTTTTCCAGCCCAAAATTCAAACAATTTAGAATTGGCAGCTCCTACAACCCAGACACAGGTCAGGGTATTCCTTGGTCTGACTGGGTACTATAGAAGATTTGGTGAGAACTATGGGACCATTGTGACTCCTCTTACAGAACTCACTTCTAAAAAGAGCCCAAGAAAGTCATTTGGACCCCAGAGTGCCAGAAGTCCTTTGACACTTTGAAAGAGGCTAAGTGTTCAGCACCAGTGCTACTGACCCTTGACTCCACAAAGGCATTTGTGGTTCAGACAGATGCTTCAAAACAAGGGAATGGGACAGTGTTGGCACACGTAAATTAGGAAGGCCCAGATCAGCCAATTCTCTTCATTAGCAGGCAACTTCTCCCCTGAGAACAAAGGTGGAGTGCCATTGAGAGGTCGCCTTTGCTGTGGTCTGGCCCCTGAAGAAGTTGAGGACTTACCTGTTTGATACTCACTTCCATGTTCAAACTGACCACAGACCTCTCTGATGGCTCTTGCTGATTAGTGGCGAGAATCCTAAATTGTTGGGGTGGTCCATTTCCGTACATGAAATGGACTTCACAGTGGAACACAGACCTGAGACTGTCCATGTCAACGCAGATGGACTTTCCACGTTTTTCTACTTAGCTGATAAGAACTACCAGCGTGTAGGTTAGTTACCCATCATGTTTCATCTGGGGAGAGGGCTGTGTGATGAAGTCATCCTTTTTGCCCTGATCACCCCCATTTTTTGATTGATACTGGTGGTAACTGATTCTGATTGTGCCCTGTGCTCTGATAATCAGTCCCAGGGTTTGTGCTCTGTGTAATAGGTATATGGTAATTAGGTGTAATTACAATTGGTATGACAGCCTACCTGTAAGCACCTAGTATATGGTAGGGCATGTAGATTTAGTGGCCCAGCACATTTAATGCACTTAATTGTGTACTGCTCTCTTGCCTGCTGTGCCCTGTTTTGCAGGCTGTTTTTAAAAGTAAATTATATGCAAATTCGACTTTAAAATTAAAGGTAATTCCAAAGTCTTAACCTACCTTATTTTTACATACAAGTCACTCCTAAGTTCTTCCCTAGGTGTGCCAGGGGTAGGATGCCTTGCAACTGTAAGCATTTCACATTATAAAAGAGGTTTTATATGCCCTGGTGAGGGGAAACTGCAAATATCGTTTTTCACTATTGTACCACTATGGAACCGTAGGCTAACATGGGAATATTTTAATAAGGTATAAATATTGCCAGGAGCCAGCTAAAAATATACTTCAAAGTATTACAATTATTGAATAAATCCAACAACTTGCCAAGGTTAGATTATCACTAGCACAGAAAAGAAGTTATAGAACGTTCTTTTCTGATGAACTAAAATCCAGCCTTCCAGTAGCCTCTCCTGATTAGACAGCCTTTGGCAGTCTGAGCCAAACTGCTCTGATGAGGTGTGAAGTGGCTTACATAGAGACAAAGCACATCAAGTGGGTGGATATCTGCAAACTGCAGAGCAAAAGGCAGGAAGGGGGCTGGGTAGCCACACTGGTCTTCAAAGAAGGAATGACAGCTAGGACAGGACACAGTTTCACCTTCACTTCCTGCACAGTCAGCCAGACAGGAGCCCCAGTAATTGAATTAGCAGAGGGGCTGGAAGGGGAGTATTAGGGAAACATATCCATGACAGTAGGTTGGCTTAGCCAGATCCTAGCCTCCGGAGCTCAAGATTTCCAGGATATCTCAGAGGCCTTGTGCTGATCCAAGCCGCCATCATCTACTTGACCGGGGCCTACCGCTCAATGTATCCAGCCAGCGCCGAATCTCGGACAGCCGCAAACTATAACTTTGTCCCGGTCAGGTGTGACCAGATGTCCCAAGTTGGTGCTTTTCATTTTTAGGCACAATGAAATATTTAGGGCCAGATGTACGACCATGTCATTTAGCGACTCGCAAATAGCACTCAATTGCAAGTCGCAATTTGCGAGTCGCTAAATGACATGTACAACAGTGTCTGAAAAACTGTTAGCGATTTCTAATGGGGTCGCAAATTGCATGCCTCATGCATATTAATGAGGCACTTGCAATTTGCGACCCCATTTGGAATGGCTGGCCCTCCCAGGTATGGTGGCCTGCTGGGCTCAGCAGACCTCCATGCCTGGGACTGCTTTCAAATAAAGCAGTTTAAAAAAAAAAAATGCAGCCCGTTTTCCTGAAATGAAAACGGGATGCATTTAAAAAAAAAAAATGAAACGTGTACGTTTCATTTTTAAGGGCATGTAGTGGTCCCTGGGACCACTGCATGCCCCTAAAAATATTTTCCCTGCATTCGCAAAGGGGAAGGGGAACCTTGGGGAACCCTTCCCATTTGCGAGTGCTTTACCACCCTTTTGAAGAGGGCGGTAAATTGCGAGTGTTTTGCGACCGCAATTGCGGTCGCAAAACATTCTTACATAGGCCTCCTTCTCGCTATTAGGAAGGGACGCCCTTGGAACGCCCCTTCCTAATAGCAACTCACAATTCCTATTTAGCGAGTCGCAAAAAAATTGCTACTCGCTAAAGAGGGTTTGTACATGGCCCTATTAGATTTTGCATGCGCAAATGGGTCGCAAATCCGTTTGCGCATGCAAAATAGGGCCCCTAATCTTTAAAAAATTCATATCTACGGTTTCTTACATTGGATTATTGTGTTTTTGGTGTTATTTTAATAATAAAAACGTTTCCCATTTATAGAAATTGGTTTTGGATTTTTATTGTGTGTTGTGTCGTACTTATTTAAAGTTTTGGTGTTTTAAATGCAACTGTCTCCTAAGTTAAGCCTGAATCTCAGAGCCAGCTACCAAGGGTTGAGCAAGGGAATAATTTATTGAAACATTGACTGGACCTTTTTTATTGTGGTTGTGACCTTATCACTAGTGTTAGGTACCTACTTACCCCTACTAATAACCCACATCCCTTTGCTGGAAAATTCCAATCCTGACCTCATGTCACTTTTGTCTCCAGTCTGGTCTTCGGAGTGATAGCGTAACACATTCTGGGTGTTGTGCCTTGTTTCACTTCAATTGATATAATTCAACTAACACACCTGATGCCATATTACCTGATCAATTCTCATGTGCGCCTGCTTTTTGTACCCCCGGTGCACTATCATAGTACAGAAAGTAGCGCAGATGCTTCTCTTTGCGTCTGCACCCGCACCATATTATTGATACAGGCACAGAGACAAACATGTCCTTAAGAGGCGCACTGACAGTATACCACAAAAAGATGGCGTGCTGTCAGTGCGCCCCCTGAGGGCAGGCCTCTTGAGTGGTGAAAAGGTGGTCCAATTGGCCCCCCAGACATCCCTCTGCAGGCGGGTGCAGCCACTCAATGCATCCGCCTGCAGGGGGATCTCTAACCCCTTTTTAAAGTGCAGGTGCGTTACTGCCTGCATAGAGAAACATGGTGCGGCTTTAAACCTGCCACTCTGTATTTCACTGAATACTCTGCCCTGGAGGCATCACAAATTCATCGTAAGTAATACAGGCCCTAAAAACAATGACTTGTAAATGAAATGTTTAGTGCTGTAGACATTATCTAAAAGGACTTGGGTTGTGGTTTTCAACCAGCAAGAAATGCAAAACACACAACTAGAACACCTGGAGGTCCTGCAAAAGTGATTGCATTGCTAACAAAATCTATGACTCACGTAAACATTGATTGTATGTGACAATGTTGGCTTGGCATAAGAGCAATTGTTCACAAATTGAAGTCAGATCACAAATCCAGTCAGTGATGCAGCACCTGTTTCTTGTTCAGATAATCAATATTATGTAACATCATGTAGGTTTGCTTATTAATATTTGTATTGATTTGCTCAGGGTTGAGGTTGCAGCTGTTTTGTTAGGGACTTGTCTTGCACTCTGCGCATGATTGCTGCAGCCTCACAGTGATGGATAGCTAGACTGATAGTGAAACTGAGACACTGCCAATGGCTATTGAGGCATTTTTCCTGAGATATTTGTGCAAATATTGCAGACATTTGTGAATGCTACTGTACTGAAATAAATCTTTTGCAATCCAAAATAAGGCCTACATCTTAATTTCCGTGTTGTCCTTTTAAATCATGTCTATTGCTTACTTATTGTTGAGCTGCAAATTTGCATATATTTATTTCAAAGATTCATACTGTTATTTCAAAGCAGTTATTTCTAATGGGTCTTATTTAGATGGTGATTTACCACTATTCAGTGTTATTTAAGTGACATTTCTTATTGTTTTCTAATTTCTCTTTTAGAAGAAGAATGGGATAAGATCAGCTTTTTTTTAGTCCCTTTCTTGCATTGTACTTTGTGTTGTCACAAATGGAATTTTTGACAGATCAGACACTGGCAATTCATTAGTGGCATGTATATTGTGGCTTTTTATCATGTGAAACATTGTATCTAATTATTGGTATTAATCGGGTCACATTTAGCACCCTTAGGAATATTGGTCCTCTTCTCTTTGCAACTCCTCTGCTGCAGGCGCATCATCCAGATCATATTCTATGTCTCTATGTCTTGAGACACAGCAACCTGGGAAAATATTGCAATACTGTAACATATGCAGCACAGTAGAACCATATGACTGGCATTCTGGGAGGAATACATCATAGCACAAATTCTGTCCAATCAAACAAAAAACTTGTAATAAGATAGTAAGTTCAGTGCTTTTGTCAACCTTATAAAATCAGTAATATCTCCATTAACCTCCTACCCATCAGTTATTCCTAAAAAGAGGATTTGTGAGTCCCAGAGTTTTTTTTCTTTATTACCTAAAATGCAAAAACATACTGGCAATCTGGAGGTGACTGATACACTTTCAGTTCTTAGAGTTTCTGCTTTCATTCCTTGTATTCTCTCTCTCCCTTTCCATCTCTCTATGTTGAGTTTAGTTGCTATTGTGAAGGTGCTCAGCATGCGTAAACTGGCAGATGTGCCTATGGATCCAATGTTGGCACATCTCATGATGATGCATGCTTTTGATTTACTCCTTATTCAGATTCTTGCATTCATTCACTTCATGAGGGTTTCATGCCAGCAGAACGCAAAGAGGGAGTCATTATTACTTTGCTGAAAAAAATCCATGGTCGAGACTATGGGGGTGATTACGAGTTGGTCTGATGAACCTGTGGTGGTGGTCCACGAACTGCCAGACTGGCGGTCCACCAGCCGTATTCTGAGTTTGGCAGTTAGATCACCACTGGACTGCTGTGGCCGCTGAGCATCCTGGATCCCGCTGTGGTGGTGCAGCGGTCAGGCTGAGTAATATTCTGGCAGTGCCACTGTGGCACCGCCAAGCATATTACAAGTTGCCTCACCACCAGCCTTTCCACGGCGGTGAGACTGCCATGGAAAGGCTGGCAATGCCGCTCTAGGGCCTAGGGGTTATGTTGTGCCCCCCCTGCGCATATACACTCCAGTTCCAGCATGGTGTGGCATGTCATGGCATGCCGCACCATGCAGGAACATGCCGTGGCGGTGTCACGGCGGTGCCTGTCTGAAGCTCCCCTATGGGCCTTTAGACAGGCACCACTGTGACACCACTGCATCACCACCAGCCTGCCAAAGATTACAATCGTAATCCGGCAGGTGGTATGAGTACGGCTTTGGCAGTCGTCCCACAGGGCGCTGGTGTGGCGGCCTGCAGGAGGACTGCCAAAGTCGTAATCAGGCCCTATATGTTCTTGAAAATTTCAGGTCTATAAACAATCTTTCTAAATGCCAAAGGAATGGAGAGAATAGTAACTTAGCTGCCAAGGTTTCAGATTGCTATGTGTGACATTTTCATAATTACAGTGTAAATATGAGTGACATTTCAACGACTATGAGTGACACTTTCTGGCGAGCAACATCAAGCAATAAAGACGAGGGAAACATATAAATATAAGCAATTACACCCATCTCAGCAATGAGAAACTCCAAGAAGAGTTACATAATATGCCACAGGCTGTATTATTCCAAAAGAAAATAAGCTCATCAAACAAATTAGCTGACTGAGCTGTCCGCCTCGGTCCAGTGCACAGCCCACTACCTGCTGAGCCCCGCAGGCGGCAGTCACCATCAAACCAGCCGCAGCCTGTTCCTACAGGCTCTACTGACTTCGTGACGTTCGGCATGCTAAGAAGTTAAGTTGACAGGCACCACAGTGGCTCTCACATTCACCCGACCCCAAAAGAGTTAGTGGATGCGACTACTAACATAGCTTAAAACTATCAGTAAGCAGTTCCCTTCTGTAGTAGGGCAAGCAGGCAGCAGCTCAGAAGAGGATCGAGACTGTCACAGTGCGTGCTGCTAAAGCACATTTTTATAGCATGATTACTAACACCGCCTCGTCATGTTAAGCAGCGGAAATAACACTGCGCTTTACAGTGAAACTGTAATACAACTTTACACACAGGTCACCAGTGTGATCCATCAGAATATACAGATGCGCCGGTGACCATGGCAGACGTGTATGTAAGACAACATACACAAACATGAAGGTCACGTGGCGGGGGCTGCCCCAACTGGGGATTATACGCACACACGTATACAATAACATCATACAAATATGCAACGTAATCGCCGCTGATGGTGTCTGCTCTAACGCCCTCTTTCACTCTGTTAACAAGCCTTATTTATACATGTAGGATTCGAAATTTAGTCCTAGGAGATTACCTCACTGAGGCGAGCCAGAGCCGACAGCAATTGGCTGGCCGTGGCCACAACGACTTGTGGACTTGTGGACGGCCGCAGTCTGGCTCAGCTGTATGTGCCTCTGGGCTGCTAAGGAACCGCTCGGGTTGGGTCCGGTCGCAGAACCACATTACTGTGGTGCGAGCACAGCAGCACTGCGCTGCCATGATTGTTAGAAGAGCACTCACTGCAAGTTCAAGTCAGCCGCCTACACCGGGGGGCTCGAATCTAGTCACCATTAATGCCAAAATGAACAGATCGCAACTTCCGCCCGCTGAGCGCTCGCGCTGCAGGTGGCAAGGCAAACCCGCCTATAAAAGTGCGTCTCTCAAACTGACACTATCTCATTGGGCACTGTCTCCTGGTGTAATTCCGCACTGTCGGTTGTCATGTGTAACATTGTAGCTGCGCAGCAGCTTAGCCATCCCCCTTAGCCTGCTGGGAGCAGTGCGCACTGCGCGCTGCCACAGCTTTCACAGGCAGTATCTGGTTATAGCAGCCTCCGACTTGACAGATGCACAGGCGCTATAATGAATGACTTTGCATTTCAGTGCGGTGATGCGGACCACCACACCGAAATGCGTTAGTCTAACGCCTGTTGCGTGATACTTGGCAGGGCTGATAGTAATTAGAACCAATGGTAAAATGCCACCAAACTGGAGGTGACTGCTAAACTTTCTTTTGATAGAGATTCTGCTTCTGTTCCTCAGATTCTTTCTCTCCTTTTCCATTTGTCTTTTTTGAGTTTAACTGTTATAGTGAAGAACCTCACAATGCATAAATTGACAATTGTGCCTATGAATGCAGTGTCACTGTGTCTCCTGATGAGATGTGCCTCTGAACTTACCCCTTTTATTGGAGTCCTTCTATGTAATTTGTTTCATTACTTTTTCATACCAGTCAAACTCAAAGATGGATGTCTTTATCACTTTGGTGAAAAAATATATACCTTAGCCTGTGCAACTTGAAAATGTCAGGCCAAGAAACAATTAACTTCTAATGGCCAAAATAATTAAGAAAATTGTAAATGCAACCATTGATATAACTCAAGCTTGATATTATTGTTGGTGGTGACTTTACTTAGGGAAAGAATGAACGTTTCCTTTCTAGGAACATATAATTGAGTGTTTGTATGAGAATAGCTAAAAATACTGGCTGTAAAATTGTATTTGCCACTGTTTAGTAATGTGAAACAAGAAATACAGTGACCTAATCCTGGTCATTGTATACACTTTCCAGTCGGGGACTGAGTGTGTTAGCCTAGTCCATTCTGGCTCTTTCACTCTTTTTGTACTTTAAGTGAACTAATTAGACTAAAACAACTAAAATCATTAATTTGTAAGTGAAATGTTTAGGAAAGGGGTAAGTGTCCATAAAAACCTAGTGTGTGGTCATCTCTCTAACAAGTAACATGAAACACGCAAGTGCAACAACCCAAGGAGGTCCGTCACAAGTGGTGGTATCGCTGTCATATTGTAAAACTCCAGTGATTCAAATAAACCTAATGGCCTGTAACGTTGTTGGGTTTGTATGAGAGCAATTTTTCACTAATTAAAGTTTTATTAAAGAGCATGCCAGTGTTGCAACACATATTACTTGTTCAGACAAATAATATTATCTAACATCATATGCTTTCGCTTATTAATACTTGTATTATTTTACTCAGGACTGAGGATGCAGCTGTTTGGAATAATGATAGGTCTTGTATTCTGTGAATGATTAAAACAACCTCACAATGATATATAGCTAATTTGATTCTGAAACTGAGACACCGACAGAGGCTACTGGGGCATTTTTGTCTGAGATATTGATGCAATTTTTACAAATGTCGGTGAACACTATTGTACAAAAATGCATCCTCTTTTATTCAAAATATTGTCTATAATTTAATGTCAGTATGGCTCTGTTAAATAATGTTGGTTGCTCAATTATTGTTGATCCAAAAATTGAAATGCATATATTTTAATATGTCATGTTGTGCTTTCAAACGTAGATGGGCTCAGCTTTTTCTACTGTGTCAGATTATAAATGGCAATTTGTTAGTATTCAGTTCTATTTAAGTGCCATTTGTTACCTTTTACCATTTTCTTATCTATCATTTAGAACAATTATGTGGTAAAACCAGCTTCTTATTACTTGCCCTCTTGCATTGTATTTTTGTGCTGTCACAAATGGAATGTTTGACAGGTCATACAGGCTAGGACAATCAATGGAAATATTCTTAGTAATATGTATATTGTCGCTGGTGATCACATAGTTTAATATTTGTATGTGTTTATCAGGTTCCATTAAGCACCATTAGGAATCTTGGCCCTCTTATCTGCCATAGGCACGCCATTCAAATTATATTCTAGTGGTACAGCAACCTAGGAAAAGATTCCAATTCAGTAACAGATGCATCACAGAACAACCATATAATGGGCCTTATGTGAGGAATATATTGCTCAACAATCCAATGCCTTAATAAACAATATAAAATTAGGATTATCTCCATTATTTTGTTATCTCTACAAAGCAGCATTTTGAGGCCCTAAGATCTTTCTTTGTAACTAAAATCCCAAAAATGCAGTCAAACTACAGGTTATTGCTAACCTCTCCGCTTTAGGGATTTTTGCTTTTTCTCCTCATATTCTTTTTCTCCTTTGTTTTGCACTGCAATGTTGTTTGAAGAGAACGCAAAGCAGTGTTTCCACGGTTTTGCAATACTTTGTATTAGGGGGATGTTCATGGGCAGTACATGGTCATTACCCTGCAGTCACCCATGATTTGTGCTGAAAAGTCACGTTCAGTCTAGTCTGACATTTTTAAATTAGTATGAGTTACAGCAGCTATATGGATTTTAGTTAAAATACAAGTCGATAAGTAAATATATAATTTAATAAGCTACTATGGATCAATTGAGGACTCACCTTCTGCTCTACAAGAGCTTCACTCTCTTTTGCAAAAAGAGGTGGGTCACTTTATAATAGGAGGTGATTTTAATCTGATTCAGGATTTATCATTGAATAGATCACGCTTAAATAAGCATCAAAACAAACCTAATTCCATATGTGTGGAAAGTAGGATCTGCTTTTATGGTTACCCCCACTTTTTGCCTGGTGCTATGCTGGTGTTGACTAGTCTGACTGGGATCCTGCTAATCAGGACCCCAGTCTATCTGCTTTCTCCCTTAAATTGTTATGTTCAGTACTTAGGTACATCCCAGATTGGATACTGGGGTACCCTTATCAGTCCTTAGTATATGGTACTAAGGTACCCAGGGCATAGGAATCCCAGAGGTCCCCGATGTCCTGAAGCATGCATTATGCCACCCATGGGAGACCATTCAAAATGGAACTACAGGCCTGCCATTGCAGCCTGTGTAAGCTGGTGCTAGCAGCACTTACAAAAGATATAGGTTTCCCATATCTAGGGTCACTGCACTTAAAAGCTTTAAGTCACCCCTATAGCAAGCCTTATCAATCCTGAAGGTAGGGTGCTTGGTTCTAAGTGTGAGGGAGCCCCTGCATGAGCAGGACACCCCTACAGCCTACGGAGTCCATTCTCCCGGGTTGTCACATAGAAACAGCCTGCAGAGGGTGACATGGGGACACGTAAATGTAAATGTCTAGTATTTGTAAAGCGCACAGCTACCTCCGGAGAGGTGTCCCGGCGCTGGGGGCCGTCGGGAAGATTAAGCGAGCTATTGCCCAGAGTCATATGGTGCTGGGCTGACCTGCCGCCGGTGCCGGGGATCGAACCGTGAGCCCCAGGATCCGGAGTCAGTCGCCCTGGCCGCTGCACCACACCTCTTCCCTCTTCCCCAGGAGCTCCCTGAGGGGGGCTCGGTTTGTGAGGGACTTGGGAGCAAGGGAGCAGAGTGAGTGTTTGTGGACCCGGGCCACAGAGCTCGGGTGAAAAGGGTTTTAGTCAGCTGTCCCCATTTGCCGTAGACTCTCACGGTTCTCGGTCAGACCTGATGGGGTGATCAAACAGGACAGCTGGGCCACTCTCTGAGTCAGTCTCATCAGTTCAGCGGGCAGGTCTGTCTTTGCAGTGGTGGGTCTGGACTAGACACCCAACAAGCCATGGTTGGGGCAAATGCTCCGGTGCTCCAGGTATTGGTGCTGTGCGGCTTCTAGAGGTCCTAGCATCTCCAATCTCAGTGTGGAGATGGATCTGACATCCTGGAGCATAAAGACCTCCTTCTTGGGTGCTGCTCCCTCGTTGGACCCCGGGGTCGGCAGAACGGTGAAGCAGGGAGATGTAGTCAGTGTTTGTGGACCCGGGTCAGGGAGCTCGGGTGTAGAGGATTTTAGTCAGCTGTCCCTATGAGTTGTAGTCTCTCATGGTTCTCGGTCAGACCTGCCGGGGGATGAGGGACGAAACATGGCAACTGGGCCACTCTCGGGTCAGCCTCATTGGTTCTGACATCCCACAGTGGGCAGGCTGGTCTTTGCGGCAGTGGGTCTGGACTAGACACAAAACAAGCATTCTGGGGTGCTGCTCACTCAGTGGACCCCGGGGTCGGCAGACTGGTGTACCAGGCAGTCGTGGTTGGTGCCCTCAGACTACAGGTAAATGGCTCCTCCACTTCAAGGGAGATGCTAACTGGTTGTTGAAGTGCTGGGCCAACCTTGGACCAAATGCACAGCTTCTGGATGAGTCAGGTCTTTGCAATTGTTGAAGATCCAACTGTTAGACAGGGTTTTGCGCCACGTCCATGGTCAGTCCTCTGTTCTTGCAGTCACAACTCTTTTGTCCACTTCAGTTCCCATGAAGTTGAATCTAAGTCACTGGTGTCAGGTGGCCACTCAAATGCACAATTTAGGGATGTTAAGTGGAGTGTAAGGGAGTAGCCAATGGGCTACCTACCCCTGTGGTGACTACATCCCCTATATGGCCCCTTCCTGTGGGGAGTGGGCATAACCCTGACCCAGAGTTTCTAGTTTCACCAAAAACAAGATGGTGATACCCTTCTTTGACTGTCCCCTTCAGGCTGCCCACCTTAGGGGTGTGCTCAGCCTGCAAGTGAGACATGCCTCGTGACTAGCTAATTTTCCCACCTGCTCGGTGCCATATGGGCTCCAGGGCAGGGGGTGGCTTCTCCCAGGTCTGGAAAAGCCAGGGTTACATGTCAAAGGCAGCAGGCCTGGCTTGCCAGTTTCCGTCCTCTGAGAGTGTGCACTCTCACCTCCAGGAGGTCAGAAAAACGTCTGTGGTGGCAGGCTTGTCGACACTAGTCAGCCAGCACACTAGAGAACTGGTAGATTTTCAGGGGGCATATCTAATGTGCCCTCAGGGTGCATGTCATAATAAATCCAATAATGGCATTGGCATTGGATTTTATAAGACAAGGTGTTTGATACCAAACACCATTATTTTCAGTGAAGCCATTTTGTAGCTGGTAACTCGTTATGAACCAGTGCCCAGTACATACACTTAAGATGGCTTCCCTGTTCACTTGCAATATCTAGTAATAGAACTAGACATCACAGGGGCATATCTGCTCATGCAGATATGTCCTCACATGTAATAAAATGCACCCTTCCTTAGGGCTCTTAAGACCCGCTGTAAGGGTGACTTACATATAGTACATGCTGTGCATAGGCATTGCACACAGGGAGTGTGCAACGTTGTGTTTGCAGAAGGACTTGCATACTTTCAAGCATTCTGCAACAGCAGTCTGCTTGTTATTTTGTATGGGTCCTTAAGGGTGGCATAATACATGCTGCAGTCCTTAGGGACCCTCTTTAGTACCCATGCCCTAGGTACCAGAGGTGCCAATTACTAGGGACTTACAAGGGTGCTAAAGTCCTTTCCAATTTGGTTACAATTAGACATTTCATTTTTTAGGGAAAGAACACTGGCACTGGAGTCTGGTTCGCAGGCTGCAGTGCACTGTCAGAGTCGAATACCCAGCATCTAGCCATTCAAATAGGGGCACAAAGTGGGGAACATCTACAAAGAAGTCCAGCTTCCTACGTACAATATGTTGCGCTATTAGAACTAATCATTGGGATGCTAATTAACTGTCAGTAAAGTGCACCTGTTTGCACTGCTATTCTCATAGTAGACATGGAAGCTCCACAAATACTTGCCTCATGATCCACCGTCATATTGCAGAATCAGATACGTGATAGCCCACAGAAGGTCTAAGGGAAGCAGGTAGTGCAGTCGTAGTGGATTTAAAGGCCCAACTTCAACCTTGGGAAAGTGAACAATTCTGTATTTCGTTAGACCCAGCAGCAAAAGATAAAATTACTAGCATGCAGATCCTATGTTTCATTATTGTCATATAAACCAGCGGATTCAGATAGAGGAAAAGCGATGCTCCATCGGTGAACATAAAATTTAAGAGCAAAGTTCACTTGATGAAGCACTGTTTGCCAAGTGTCCAAGCACCAGACTTAAGGCCTGAGAGAGGAGTTAAGCTCTAGTGCTGTGCTTTGAGCAGGTTACTGTGGTCAGTATCCAGGGTGTCCAGTGCTTTAAAAGGGATAAGAAAGATGTGAAACTCCTAAAGGAGCATTGGCAAACTAGTGTATCTAGGAATCTGTTCTTAGAGGTTTGGCTTATGTGATTGAGGGTATGGCTTAAAATAGGAAAAGTAAAATCCTGTGCACTTCAAAACATGCCTCCTGGCCAGTATTTGAGTGCCTCTTAGCGAGTAGTATGTTCTTGTATCCAGACACATAACACAACAACAGACATATGACTAAAAACGCAGCTAGGCCTATTGGCTTTGCCAATGCTTTTTAGAAGTATCAAAGAAATGAGTAACAATGAATGCATAAATAGAATTGAAAATGGGTAAATTGTGAACATTTGAAACTGAATCAAACAATGATAAGATCTGTGGAGGTCAAAGTGGTCTTCATAGTGTTTCAATCACCTCTGCTCTCGTTTTCGCTACTTTCTATTTGTTGTTCCTAACCCTGTTGGACCACTACTCCCTTTTCCTCCCCACATCTTTCTGATATCTTTCATCTGCATATATCACACAACATCATTTTCCTCTTCACACTGCCTTGCCACTCTTCTTTTCTGCACTTATTTCTCTTAAAATCTTGACTTCATCCCCATACACACAACCAACCAAATCAGCTGGAATCACTGCATTTTATTTTCCTCTAGGTCATGTCAATATTTTCAATCAATCACTAGAGGACCCTTGCGCAGTGAGGGCAAGGGAGGAATGGGCAGTTGTCGATTGCACTTGACACCTATGTGTCCATCACTGTATGTACTCAGCAGAGAAGCTATGGATTGCATGTAGGAAAAGCAACATAGACTGCATCACTGTTATGGATTTCTGCAGTCGTTGATAATTCGAGCATTATTTTTTCCTGTAAAGCACATGAATTGAGCACCCAATAGGTACCTATTTTAAAGATAGTTTTTAATTACTACTACATTGAGATGGGACAAGACCCGACCAACTTAAAACCCTGCAGGCCACACACTGATGAAGAGCTGTTGACAGGCAGGGGCCAAAACAGATCTGTGCTCTCAACCCTGCCTGCGAATAACACACATCTTCATAAGTCACTCTACCACTATCATCTGTGGTCCAGTCTTAGAGGTGGGTGAGCCTCTGAAGGCTTCAGCCAGATGAAAAGAAGTACAATTCCAGGATAAGTAAGTACTCCATTTATTATGTCCCGTCAAGGCAGCTCCCAGGCAGCAACTGCCGAGGGCAGAACATTCCATGTTTCACGCAGGGAACAGTGCCACGAGAGCATTCTGTGAGGTGAGGACATTCAAATACAATACAGATCCCAACACACCTCCCTTCCTACACAATCAAAGAAAAAGAAGAGAAGAGGAGAGAAAATAAATAACAGAATAATAAGATAAATAAAAAGAGCAAGAATTAAGCAACTGAAGAAACATAATATCAACAATGCATAACATAGTCTTGAAACTTAACCGGGGTAGATCTCATCCTGGAAGGAAACCTTTTGAAAGAAGAGCGGTCCGAACGAACATTCCTATTGGAAGGAACTGCATTAGAAGAAGAGCAACCTGGAAGAACAGGAGTTGCATTAGCGGGAGAAGAATCAGAATGAGCAGAATGATCATAGGGACCAGAACAAACAGGTTGATCAACATGAAGAGGACGATCAAAATGAACACCCATCTTCCCACCAACGTACACAATTTTCGATTGGGGAACAACAGAAATGGCACACTTGTTCCAGATCTTCCCATTCTCCAACACCACCACACGGTCTTTCACCTCTCTCACCTTAGCTGGGGCTGAGAACCGAAAAGTCCCCTTGCGAATGAAGCCAGGCTTCTTGATTCTTACCCAATCTCCAACACACACAGGGGAAACTCTTCCAGAAACAGTGGCGTACTTCGATTGGACTGCTGTTCTCACATCCGCTACCTTGCCAAGTCTAGCTTGATCGACTTCTTTCCTGGACATCCAATCTTTGTTCAACTTAGAACCGGCAACCCTTCCCCTAAGCAGAGTGAAAGGAGACATCCCGGTACTAATATGAGGAGTAGTCCTGATTGCCCACAACATGTCTGCAATGGCCATTCGCCAGTGTAAACCGTTCACCAAAGCCAATTGCAGTTGGTCTTTGATAACACGATTCAGGCGTTCGACCAAACCGTTGCTGCGGGGGTGATAAAGTGAAGTTAAAACATGTTTGATGCCGTGTTCTGTAAGGAAATTTTGCATTTCCAAGGGCACCAGCTGGGTCCCGTTGTCAGTCACTAATTCCTCATTAAACCCCTCCCGGAGAAACACTTCTTTGAGAAAATTAATGACAGACAAGGAATTCACACACTCCACAAACTTGACCTCCGGCCACTTGGACATGTAATCCACTAAGACCAGAGCATACAAAGGAGAACCCCCAGCGATACCAAAAGGACCAGCAACATCGAAAGCTAATTTGCACCAGGGTAGATTCTTAACGACAACTGGATCAATGGGAGAGGGATGAGTTACCTGAGTCTTATCGCTCAGAACACATGCACAACAGTCCCTGACGTAATGCTCGATGGACCTGTCCACCCGGGGCCACCAAAAGTCCTCTCTGATTCTGCCTTTCATAGCGCGAAAACCAAGGTGACCATCGTAAGCCAGATCTAAAACTTTTTTTTGCATGCATTTCGGAACAACCAAAAGACCACCCCTGCGTAAAATTCCATCCACCATGGACAACTCATCGCAAACCCTTTTGAAAGGAATTAGCTCAGAAGAAAACAATCCTTGTTGACGGGCCAGCCATGAACCAAAAAGTCAACAACCATCTTGATCTCACTGTCCTCTGATAGAGCTTGCAACCATTCACGCTCAGAAAGTACACCCTTCACAATGTCAACAACAGCACCAACGGCACACACGATGTCAAGATCCACCTCAGAAGATTCGCTGATGTCTTCAACAAGGGGTAAACGGGATAGACAATCAGCAATGTTGTTTTTGACACCAGCAACATACACCAAACGATAATTGAATTCCTGTAGTCTATATTGCCATTTGGCAATCCGTGGAGTGGCACGACCGCCACCTTTGGTGGTGAAGAGATCAACCAAAGGTTTGTGATCGATCCTGAGGATGAATTCATTTCCCCACAGGAAATTCCGAAAGTACTGGACACCCCACCATAAGGCTAACGCCTCTTTCTCAATGGTGGAGTAAGAACTCTCAGCACCACGAAGAGTCCTGGAGGCAAATGCAATGATCTCCTCACGACGATCACTTCTTTTTTGCATAAGAACAGCGCCCAACCCAATGTTGCTGGCATCTGTAGAAATTATGCATTTGTCATTGATGTTAAACAATTTCAAAGGGCGTGCCTGCATGATTTCCTTTTTGAGAAGATCAAATTGATCAACACACTTATCACACCACACAAACCTAACGTTTTTCTTCAGTAACTCACGCAAACAGGAGGTCTTGTCGGCAAATTTCCCCACAAATTTGGCATAGTACTCCACTAGCCCTAGGAAGGAGCGAAGTTGGTCTTTATTTGTGGGTGAAGGTGAACTTTGGGTTCAATTCCTTTGCAGGAAATATGGTGACCCAAATAATCCACACCCTCCAGAAAAAATTTGCACTTGTCCTTTCTTAAGGTTAGCCCATGAAGTTTCACAGTATCCCGTACGTGTTTAACTCTGCTGTCATGCTCTACCTCAGTTTGTGCATACACAAGAATATCATCTTGGAAAAACACGACTCCCGCTGTGTTTTTGAATAAGTTGCCCATGAGGCACTGAAACACAGCAGAAGCCGATGCCAAAGCAAAAGGCATTCGTTTGTAGCGGAAAGTTCCTTCCGGTGTCACGAAAGAGGTGAGATGTCTGGAGTCTTTGCTTAACTCAACCTGGTGGTAAGCTGAGGAAATATCAAATGACGAAAAATACTTGGCTTCATCTAACGTCGCCAGCATTTTGTTTATACTGGGCAAAGGCTGGCCAAATATTGGCATTAAGATCGTGCAAGTCTACATACATCCTAAGAGACTTGTCAGCCTTGCGTGCAAGAACTATGGGGGCTAACCATTCAGATCCTTCTATGGCTTCGATCACATCCATGGTGCACAAACGTTCAAGTTCATGCTTCAATTCCACACACAAACTCAGGGGTACCTTATGCACCTTGTGTGCAACTGCCTTTGCACCATTTTTTAGGATGATGCGGTGCTGAAAACCCCTTAGCTTGCCAAGTTTGTCACAAAAAACTTCGGGATACCTCTGAATCCACTCATCACTTGATAAGTGTCCCACCACCACCGCACTGGACAGGTTGGAAGATGAGGATGGAGTGTACAATTTGCGTGCATCACGCCTAGACAAGACCATGTCGGGATGATTAGGATCAAGAATGATACCGAGCTCTCCTTGCTCCTCCCACCCCAACAAATTTGCACCATCCTCTACAATGTATACAGTTCCTGTAGCAAGATCCCCACAGAATTCCAAATTGGCTTCAAATTTACCAAGAACTTCCACTCTTTTGCCCCCATACGCAAAAATTCTAATGTTAGACTGGTGCAATTGAATGTCTTCTAACCCCCCAAAATCCTTAGCATTGATAAGGGTAAATGGGGAACCGGAATCAGCCAAGAAATTCAAATTTTTTCCATTCACACAGATAACACATGCGGGAGATTTTCTCTTGCGCAAACCACCCATGGACGCAATTTCAACTACACCCTCAGATTGTAAAGATGAAGAAGACAACATTAACAACATATTGTCATTTTCGTCACTTGAGTCAATAAAGTCTTCTTCAATGGACTTGACGATTTGCGTGTTTCCTTTGTTGGACCCCATAGCTTTACAGAGATGTGCCAGATGACCTTTTTTTCTGCATTTGAAACAAGTCTGGTTCAAGGCAAAACAGAAGTTCGCATTTCCTAAATGAGATTTGCTCCCACAACGAAAACAAAAGAGTTGCATCTTTTCAGACTTGATCTTAGGCGAGGGTAGAGAAGATTAATTTTGCGTCGTATTTTCAGTAGGAACTTTGGTAGGCTTAACATTATGCTTTGCTGACAACAGTTTAACTTCAGTAGGTTGAGAAGAGTTGCACATCTCCTTCATGCATAATTGAGAATGCTCAATGCTTCTCGCAAGAGTAAGAGCTGTCTCAAGGTCGGGGTCGTCTGATGACAAAAGCTTCTCTTAAATTTTCTTATTACATGTGTGCTCAATTAGTTGATCACGTATGATTTCATCCCTAAATTCTCTGTAGTTACAAGTGATAGCAAGAGTTCTGAGCGCAGCGACAAAATCGTCGATAGATTCACCAGGAACTTGGGCGCGTTGTAGAAACTTGTGACGCTCAAGTACAGCATTCTTCTTGGGGTTGAACCTTTTGTCCAAAGTTTTGATCAGTGATCCATAGTCATCAATGATTAGGGAATCACCGTTGTTGCCACCACTCACACGAGTGCTGATAACCTCAAGAGGCAATGTTTTCAAAATGCTTCTGCCCTCTGCGCCAAGATTATAAATAAGAAGGGCTTTCTTCTTCTTTGTAGTGAATGTATCACCGTCGATGGCTTCCAGATAACTCTCAAATGTATCCTTCCATTGTTGCCATATAATGGGAGGAGAACCAGGAGATTGTAAGAAGGGTGGCGGAGCTAACATGTGATCCATAGTAAGACTGTGCGTGGGTGTGTTGCTGCCCACACAATTGTAACAAATTTCAAGGTATAAGATAAATACACGTGAACACTGTGAAGTTCTTATGATGCACACTGTGAGTGCATCACAGAAGTAGGAAAACCACAACTTGTAGTAAGTAGGAGCTATGCAGGTCAATCAGGGAGAAAAAACACAAAGAACAATGAAGAAATATGCTGTGCACATCAGCGATTACTCCATAAGGTGTGCGCATACGTAATGAATGCTGAACAGCTGTGCGCATCAGCGGTGAAAGCAACACTAGCGTTGCTATGGTAGTGCGTTGATAAAGGAAGCGTGGTAATCCGACCAAACAGCTGTGCGCATCAGCGGTGAAAGCAACACTCGGGTTGCTATGGCAGTGCGCAATTGAAGGAGGTGAAGAGTCCAAAATGGCCACACGCAACGTTGCGACGTTGCGTGAGGCAGCGCCAGGCAAGTCAGGCAGGACTCCAGTGGGATGCGTGTGACACGCAGCACGTCTCGGCAGAGACAACGTCACAGGGGCAAGGCGCGAGAAGCAACAGAAGATTGCTTTGGTCGCGCACACCAAACTTGACCCAGAAAAAGTACCTTGAAATGGCTAGAAATAGCCAAAATTGATGTCGGGGAAACCAGGGCTGCAGCCGGACCACGACAGGAATCCACAAGGATGGCGAGACTGCGAGGAGACACCGTGGAGTCAGAAAACGCCACACAGGAGAACGGAGCTCCAAGGGGTCGGCTAGCAGGCAGCAGGTTCACGCCAGGAAGGGGAGGCCGAAGACGGGACAACTCGTCGCCAGTGAAAAGAAGTACAATTCCAGGATAAGTAAGTACTCCATTTATTATGTCCCATCAAGGCAGCTCCCAGGCAGCAACTGCCGAGGGCAGAACATTCCATGTTCCACGCAGGGAACAGTGCCACGAGAGCATTCTGTGAGGTGAGGACATTCAAATACAATACAGATCCCAACACCAGATGCCTGGTTCTGGCTCAGCACAAGGTCGTTTGGACAACTTGAGCTCAGCTTTCATGTGGCTTCTGCCTGCCACCAACAATCTAACTCATGCACCATGAATTAACAACAAAGCACTAACCTTTCATGTAAAACAGCGAGGGAAAGAGAGACCCATCTAGTAAATTAATTTTACAATGTGAAACCAGAAAATCGGTACTCAATGTCAGCTCTCCTGCATGAACAAATTGTGTGATCATAGGCAAAAAATAAATCCTTCATTATCACGTGATAGCACCTTCAAATGCATGCTTTTAGGAAGTGTACTGTACAAAGACCTCTTGTGTTTGATTTAACAGACTATAATATTGCTCAATCTATAATAGGGATCTGGGCCACATAGCTGGTAAACCTGACAACTGACTTGCCTCTGATTTCACTGGTGGCATTATCATCAGTGTGGTAGGGAGAAGCATCAACATTTGTAAGTTCATGTTTCAAAACTGTCACTTTTAATAAATACCTCTCAATGCAGTGATATAATCTGAAGCACTAATGTGAAATACATCCACATGTTACAGAAATACACTTTTCTTATTTTCCTACTTGTACATGACGTTTGTCGCATTCTTTACATGGTGTATATTTTCATGGGTCAGTGGTGCATGGCTCTTAGAACCAAGTCAGACCCTTGGCTGAACTCTCCCTGTTAATCTATTGGCTTGACCCCGTCTACCCAGTCTGTAGCAACAGTGAATTGATGTCAATGTTGCTGCATAAGGCTGATCGGACTTTCACTGTCAGGCCAAGACCCAACTAAAAAAGTGTTAGGGGCTTGTCCAATCCCTTCCTCGTCCACCCCCCTCCCTCGAATTTAATTCCCTGGTGATAGCACTGCTGGGGATTTGGGAAGACACTCTGAGTTGGGTGGATAAAAGAATGGGCTACCTTCATGTCATGCTGGACCTATCAACATCAAATGTTACTGCACAGTATCTCTCAGGCCCCGGTTCAGATACTTTTTTACAACTTAAATCTTAACGATCATTTCCACCTACCCCATTTTTAGCGTAGTGTGATGTTATGCAATGCCCCTTTATCTCCAGCCCTATTCAATAGCCTATGACCCCACTGTTCCATGTGTTAAATGATTCTGATGTTATAGTTCATTTGAATGTAAACAATACACAAGTGTATATTCTGGAAATTCAAGAACAAAGCCGTTTTCTGCAGGATCTTCAATATAAGATCCAAAGATGGATGCACCAGATACACCTCCGAATGAACAATAATAAAACAGAGCTCCACATCTTTGGGGAAAATGTTTACAGGACCCAAGGGAAATTTATGATCTCATAAACTAGCTTAAAGCTGGCTTCACTTTAAAAAATCTTGACTTTACAGTTGGTGGTAGAAATTCACTATGGCAGCAAATAGTTTAGTGTAAAGTGGTTCCATCAGTTAGGAAAATTAAAAAGTATCCTTCCAATACACTTCTTAAGAGTTAAAACACAAATCCTTCGCAGTGGGGGTTCTGATGAATTGAGTAGCTTCATTTATTACAACTACAGAAATAGGTCAGTTGCAGTGGGTTCAAAGTGCAGCGGTGTACACCATAGTAGGTCTCAGATGGAGTGAATTTCTTCATTAGCGCCCAGATCTGCCAGGACCAAGTGTAACCTAGCTTGTTGGAAGTTCACATTCTGTTTTCAATCGATTGTGTAGTCTTTAAATCAGAGTGTCAAAAGACATGGCCCAAAACACGCTAGGTGCACTCACGACCATATTCTACTTACTGTCCCCATGGTCAAGCTTAAAGCTAGGAACGTCATAGCTTTTGCAGCTCTTTAATCATGGAGCTATTTTCTTCTGCATCTTGAATCTGTACATTCCTTCCTCAAGGTAGTACCCAAAATCTATTAGGAAGTGCACATTATGTATCCATTCATTGAATGAGGTCATAAGCTTTCTTAATAGCGCTTTTGTGTTGAAATGTGAGGAAGATGTAGCTGAATTCTGCTGGAGATGTTGAGTTTTGCCCTGGGGTCATTAACCATGGATGCATCAAGCTGTGAGGCACAGACAACAATGTCACAAGTCGAAATCCCTGCCACTTACAAACTTCAGGCTAGTTAATATTTGTGGTAGTGGCTTAATCAGGAAAGGATCTCGATGATTCACTATTCTTTAACACAGCGTGGGTGTTTGTATTAGATTGGCTGAAAATGCTGGTTGTGAAATTCCATGTCCCACTACGTTAGAAAGGAGAAAAGTGCAACACCGAGCAGCCTTTTGCAAGAGGTTGCATATCCGCCATAGCTTAGGAAATTCCAGTTATTCTATTGCGATACACTTGTTTAAGTGTGCATCATTTATTTCTATGCCCAGCGGGGTTCCCAGAATGTTTACATACATCTGGCTGCTAATGTGGAATGCAACAGGCCATTCGTCCTGAATGGTGGATTGCATGGACATCAGACTGGCGGTGCTGGGATGGGTTATCGTTGGGGGCTTCGTATGCGGACTCGAATAAATCATCCTTATAATTTCTCCTGCCTCTGACTTTAAATGGGAATTTGGGAAGAATTCCGCACAACACAACCCAAAAAAACTCTAGGGTGTGTTTCATTTTAGAGTTTGCATAAGAAATGTTAGTGACTCGTACCAGTTTAATTAAAGCCATTCAAGATATACGCCATCTTTTCGTTGCTCATACAATCGGTAGTATCTGACATTATGTGCCATGTCATGTTTATAAATGGTGTCCATCTACTTAGGGGTAAGGCTGCAGCTAATGCAAATTTGCAAAGGAACATGTCTGCTATTCTGTACATGACTGATGCCTCCTCTTGGTGACAGTTAGCTATAACGTTGTTGAATATAAACATTGGCAGATGCGTTAGAGATTTGTTTTAGATATTGTAGCAATTTTGGCAGCCACTGTTGGGTACTACTATAGAAAGATAAAGTACGTGTAATCCGAATATAGTTTAATATTTAATTTTAGTGTGATACAACGAAAATACATTTGTTGCTCACAGGTTGTTGATCTAAAAGTTTGAATGAATGTCTTTCAATGTTTCATGTTGTTCTTCAGAAGCTTAAGGGGCTCAGCTATGTCAAATGTGTTTTAGTTATATGGTGATTCATCTCTATCCATTTTTTTCAACGATAATTTCATCATTTACCGTTTTATTATTCTTTTTTCAGGGTGGCCTTCTGGTAAGATCAGCTTTTCATCAAAGACTCTCTTTTATTGTATTTTTGTGTGTTTTCGTGTAAACTCCTAATAGTGTGTGCTACATTATTTTTTCAATTATTTGCATTTTTCTCGAAATTATCCCTCTCAAAATAGTATTAGTGTGTTCTTTTGTGCTTTGCTGACAAACAACTGCTTTGACAATAAGATTCCTACTTTGTTCCTGATTATGACTAGGTCACAAAATCAGGGTGCAAAGTTAATTTGTTTTAACTCCATGCATGAAAATTAGGGCCAGATTTACCCACATTTTGTGCTGTGCTTGCGCCACAAAAGTGCTGCACACCAGCACAAAATGGTTTTTTTTATATTTACTTTCCAGGGCAAAACATGTTTTGTGCTGGAAATTGTCTAAAAGTAATGCAAAGTTGCACAAAGCGCTGCTCTGAGTTACTTAGGGGCAGATTTACGTTCCCTGGCGCATCCCTGCAAATCAGCAGGGATGCGCCAGGAAAGATGCGTGACGCAAGTTTACCCTTGCGCCACCACAGATGCGCCGCATTTACAATGCGGCGCATCATGGCGCAAGGATAAACAGATGCGTGACGCATCTGTCGGCGGAAGGGTGGCGCAGTACTGGAGTCGTGTCGCAAGTGCGACGTAACTCCAGTACTGCTCAGGGGTGCCCTATACCTAACATGCTGCGTCACTCCTTACGCCTGCTTGAAGCAGGCGTAAGGATTTGACGCAGCAGGGACGTAAAAGTGACTCCGTGAAATTTTGTAGATTTCACTGCGTCACTTTTACAAGGCTTCCTTGCGCAGGAACGCCCCCCCCCTGTGCCAGCACGCCCACATGAAACCTGACGCAGGTTTCATGTGGCGCAGGGCTTTACAACGTGACACATCTCCCTAGAAGCGTCACGTTGTAAATCCCCCGCAGCATGGCGCATGATTTGCACCGCCGCTGCGTCACAAAAGTGACGCAACGGCGGCGCAAAAGTGGCGTAAGGGGCTTGTAAATCTGCCCCAGAGTGTCAAGGGGACGCCACATGGGCGCTCACATGCAACCACCCATGCTTTTTGATGCAAAACCCTATCTACTACAAATTTCAAACAGGGTTTTGCCTCAAAATTAAGGCCATTTGAAATCAGACATTAAAAGGAGAACTGTTTTTGTTTCTTCTTTTTTTCTACTTTCATAAGTCCTACATTGTACAGCACACAAACAAAGTAGGAAAAGTTTTAAATGTAGTCTAAGGATAGTATTTTTTTCTGGAAATGTTGAGATTGATAGATACAATAGCAATGTACACCCTCTTGTATGCATGCATAGCAGCAGCAGTACCAATAAATGCAATATCGCTGTACACTGTAATCTATGCACGCACAATGATGTCAATACCACTAAATGCAATGCCAATGTACGCTGTAACCTATGCACTCACAGTGATGTCAATACCAGTAAATCCAATGTCAAGGTACACCGTAACTTATGCCCGCATTATGACATCAAATCAGTGTATACAATGTTGATGTACGATGCACCAACTGTGTATATAATAATATCGGTAAATAGGATATCAATGACCACCATGTTACATGTCCACACATTCACAAACTCGTAAAATTGCTGTCAGATTTTTCCGAGATGACCACCCCATCAAACCCAAGTCAGAGATACATGGTCAGACAGGCCCTGCAACTCAATCCGAAGCCTACCGATTGACAGGTCCCAGGTGGGGTTACACTTAGCCCAAAGACAAATGTTCACCCAGGGAAAACCCTAATCCATCCCACAGATAAGTAGTCACACCACAAAGAGGACTGAGGATATTGGCCTCAATAAAACACATTTGGCCAAAGGCACGCGTTCCCGAAATAGCACAGAGTTAGATGCCACATGTAGTTAGGAACAGTCAGCCAATCAGGACATGACATGCACACCACACAAGGTGATCACGTGCTCACCACACTGGACATCTGGACACGCACACACTGGCTCACACTAGCTCTTCCCGAGGTCGAGAGGCATCTGTGTTGTGTCCCCCTTATCAGCTGGTCACCCATAGTCAAGCTTAAAGCTAGGAACATCATATCTTTTGCAGCTCTTTAATCATGGAACTATTTTCTTCTACATCTTGAATCTGTACATTCCTTCCTCAAGGTAGTACCCAAAATCTTTTAGGAAGTGCACACCTTAAAAATCCCATTATGTATCCATTCATTGAGTGAGGTCATAAGCTTTCTTAATGGCCCTTTGTGTTGAAATGTGAGGAAGCTGTAGCTGAATTCTCCTGGAAATGTTGAGTTTCGCACTGTGGTCATTAACCATGGTTTGGCTAGATTTGAGGCATCAAGCTGTGAGGCACAGGCAATGATGTCACATGTCGAAATCCCTGCCACTTACAAACTTCAGGCTAGTTAATATTTGTGGTAGTGGCTTAATCAGGAAAGGATCTCGATGACTCACTATTCTTTAACACAGCGTGGGTGTTTGTATTAGATTGGCTGAAAATGCTGGTTGTGAAATTCCATGTCCCACTACGTTAGAAAGGAGAAAAGTGCAACACTGAGCAGTCTTTTGCAAGAGGTTGCATATCCGCCACAGCTTAGGAAATTCCAGTTATTCTATTGCGATACACTTGTTTAAGTGTGCATCATTTATTTCTATGCCCAGCGGGGTTCCCAGAATGTTTACATACATCTGGCTGCTAATGTGGAATGCAACAGGCCATTCGTCCTGAATGGTGGGTTGCATGGACATCAGACTGGCGGTGCTGGGATGGGTTATCGTTGGGGGCTTCGTATGCGGACTGGAATAAATCATCCTTATAATTTCTCCTGCCTCTGACTTTAAATGGGAATTTGGGAAGAATTCCGCACAACACAACCCAAAAAAACTCTAGGGTGTGTTTCATTTTAGAGTTTGCATAAGAAATGTTAGTGACTCGTACCAGATTAATTAAAGCCATTCAAGATATACGCCATCTATTCGTTGCTCATACAATCGGTATTATCTAACATTATGTGCCATATCATGTTTATAAATGGTGTCCATCTACTTAGGGGTAAGGCTGCAGCTAATGCAAATTTGCAAAGGGACATGTCTGCTTTTCTGTACTTGACTGATGCCTCCTCTTAGTGACTGTTAGCTATAACAATGTTGAATATAAACATTGGCAGATGCTTTAGAGATTTGTTTTAGATATTGAAGCAATTTTGGCAGCCACTGTTGGGTACTACTATAGAAAGATAAAGTACGTGTAATCCGAATATAGTTTAATATTTCATTTTAGTGTGATACAACGAAAATACATTTGTTGCTCACAGGTTGTTGATCTAAAAATTTGAATGAATGTCTTTCAATGTTTCATGTTGTTCTTCAGAAGCTTAATGGGCTCAGCTATGTCAACTGTGTTTTAGTTATATGGTGATTCATCTCTATCCATTTTTTTCAACGATAATTTCATCATTTACCGTTTTATTATTCTTTTTTCAGGGTGGCCTTCTGGTAAGATCAGCTTTTCATCAAAAACTCTCTTTTATTGTATCTTTGTGTGTTTTCGAGTGAACTCCTAATAGTGTGTGTTACATTATTTTTTCAATTATTTGCATTTTTCTCGAAATTATCCCTCTCAAAATAGTATTAGTGTGTTCTTTTGTGCTTTGCTGACAAACAACTGCTTTGAGAATAAGATTCCTACTGTGTTCCTGATTATGACTAGGTCACAAAATCAGGGTGCAAAGTTAATTTGTTTTAACTCCACGCATGAAAATTAGGGCCAGATTTACCCACATTTTGTGCTGTGCTTGCGCCACAAAAGTGCCGCACACCAGCACAAAATGTTTTTTTTATATTTACTTTCCAGGGCAAAACATGTTTTGTGCTGGAAATTGTCTAAAAGTAATGCAAAGTTAAACGAAGCGCTGCTCTGAGTTACTTAGTGTCAAGGGGAAGCCACATGGGCATTCACATGCAACCACCCATGCTTTTTGCTGCAAAACCCTATCTACTAAAAATTTCAAACAGGGTTTTGCGTCAAAATTAAGGCCATTTGAAATCAGACATTAAAAGGAGAACTGTTTTTGTTTCTCCTTTTTTTCTACTTTCATAAGTCCTACATTGTACAGCACACAAACAAAGTAGGAAAAGTTTTAAATGTAGTCTAAGCATAGTATTTTGTTCTGGAAGTGTTGAGATTGATAAATACAATAGCAATATACACCCTCTTGTATGCATGCATAGCAGCAGCAGTACCAATAAATGCAATATCGCAGTACACTGTAATCTATGCACGCACAATGATGTCAATACCAGTAAATGCAATGCCAATGTACGCTGTAACCTATGCACTCACAGTGATGTCAATACCAGTAAATCCAATGTCAAGGTACACCGTAACTTATGCCCGCATAATGACATCAAATCAGTGTATACAATGTTGATGTACGATGCACCAACTGTGTATATAATAATATCGGTAAATAGGATATCAATGACCACCATGTTACATGTCCACACATTCACAAACTCGTAAAATTGCTGTCAGATTTTTCCGAGATGACCACCACATCAAACCCAAGTCAGAGATACATGGTCAGACAGGCCCTGCAACTCAATCCCAAGCCTACCGATTGACAGGTCCCAGGTGGGGTTACACTTAGCCCAAAGACAAATGCGCACCCAGGGAAAACCCTAGTCCATCCCACAGATAGGTAGTCACACCACAAACAGGACTGAGGATATTGGCCTCAATAAAACACATTTGGCCAAAGGCACGCGTTCCCGAAATACCACAGAGTTAGATGCCACATGTAGTTAGGAACAGTCAGCCAATCAGGACACGACATGCACACCACACAAGGTGATCACGTGCTCACAACACTGGACATCTGGACACGCACACACTGGCTCACACTAGCTCTTCCAGAGGTCGAGAGTCATCTGTGTTGTGTCCCCCTTATCAGCTGGTCACCCATCGTCAAGCTTAAAGCTATGAACATCATAGCTTTTGCAGCTCTTTAATCATGGAACTATTTTCTTCTACATCTTGAATCTGTACATTCCTTCCTCAAGGTAGTACCCAAAATCTTTTAGGAAGTGCACACCTTAAAAATCCCATTATGTATCCATTCATTGAGTGAGGTCATAAGCTTTCTTAATGGCCCTTTGTGTTGAAATGTGAGGCAGCTGTAGCTGAATTCTCCTGGAAATGTTGAGTTTCGCACTGTGGTCATTAACCATGGTTTGGCTAGATTTGAGGCATCAAGCCGTGAGGCACAGACAATGATGTCACATGTCGAAATACTGCCACTTATAAACTTCAGACTAGATAATATATGTAGTAGTGGCTTAATCAGGAAAGGATCTGGATAGTTCACTATTCTTCAACACAGAGTGAGTGTTTGTATTAGATTGGCTGAAAATGCTGGCTGTGAAATTCCATGTCCCTCTACATTAGAAAAGAGAAAAGTGCAACACCGAGCAGCCTTTTGAAAGAGGTTGTATTTCGTCTCAACATAGGAAACACCAGATATTCTATTGCATTGGTCTTCAAACTGGGGTCGGGACCCCCTGGGGGTGGGGCTTAAGTGTCCTCAGGGGGGGGGGCTAGCCTCTGGCCAAGAGAAGCATCATGCCTTGTTTTAAGTGTTAAACACATGAGCTGCATTAAGCCACCTTGTAATGGGCCCTCATTAACAACTTTTGTCATTTATATGCTGACTGAGAGTATGTGTAAAAAGGGGTAACATAGTTTAACTGCAATGTTTAAATATGTTTAGACATATATAAACATTGCAAATTTAGCAGAATAATTGTTGAAAAAATTGAGAGGGGCCCGAGGATTTTTTTTTTTTAAAGGGGGGGCTCAGCATTAAGAAGTTTGGAGACCACTGTTCTATTGTGACACACTTGTTTAAGTGTGCATCATTTATTTCTATGCCCAGCGGGGTTCCCAGAATGTTTACATACATCTGGCTGATAATGTGAAATGCAACAGGCAATTCTTCCTGAATGGTGGGTTGCATGGATATCAGACTGGCGGTGCCGGGGTGGGTTATCCTTGTGGGCTTTGTATGCGGACTCGAATAAATCCTCGTTATAATTTCGCCTGCCTCTGACATTATATGGGAATTTGGGAAGACTTCTGCACAGCACATTCCTAAAAACCTCTAGGGTGTGTTTCATTTTAGAGTTTGCATAAGAAATGTTAGTGACTCATCAGTTTGATTAAAACCATGCAAGATATACGGCATTGATTCGCTGTTCATACAATCGGTAGTATCTGACATTATGTGCCATTTCATGTTTATATATGGTATCCATCTACTGAGGGCTAAGGTGGAAGCTAATGTAAATTTGTAAAGGGACTTGCCTGCTATTCTTTACTTTACTGAGGCCCCCTCTTAGTGACTATTAGCGATAAAGCTGCTGAATATAAACATTGGCAGATCCTTTAGAGATTTTTTTAATATATTGAAGCAATTTTGGTAGCCACTGTTGAGTGCTACTATGCACAGATATATTACTTGTAATCCAAATATGGTTTAATATTTAATTTTAGTGTGATATTACGCAAATAAATTTGTTCCTCACATGTTGTTGATCTAAAAGTTTGAATGAATGTCGTTCAATGTTTCATGTTGTTCTTTCGAAGCTTAAGGGACTCAGTTATGTCAACTGTGTTTGAGTTATATGGTAATCCATTTTGTTCAACCATCATTTCACCATTAACCATTTTATCATCCTTTTTTCAGAATGGCCTTCTGGTAAGTTCAGCTTTTCTCCAAAAACTCTATGTTATCGTATTTTTGTGTGTTTGCGTGCAATCTCCTAATAGTGTGTGTTACATTATTTTTTTCAATCATTTGTGGTTTTTTCGAAATTATCTCTCCCAGAATATAGTATTAGTGTTTTATTTTGTACTTTGCTGACAAAAAACTGCGTTGACAATAAAATTCCTACTTTGTTTCTGAGTATGACTAGGTCATAAAATCAGTGTGCAAAGCGTACACCAGTTAATTTGTGCAAGCTCCATGTATGAAAATTAGGGCCAGATTTACCCACATTTTGTACTGTGCTTGTATCACAAAAGGGTCGCACATCAGCACAATTTCTTTTTTTTTATATTTACTTTCCAGGGCAAAACATGGTTTGTGCTGGTAATTGGCTAAAATTAATTCAAAGTTGAACGAAGCACTGCTCTGAGTTACTTAGCTTCAAGGGGGCGTTACATGGGCGTTCCCATGAAACCACCCATGCTTTTTGACACAAAACCCTATCTACTAAAAATTTGAGACAGGGTTTTGGTCAAATTTAATGCCATTTGAAATCAGGCATTAAAAGGAGAAATGTTTTTGTTTCTCCTTTTTTTCTACTTTCAGCACACATAAAAAGTTGGAGAAGTTTTAACTGTAGTCTAAGCATAGTATTTTGTTCTGGAAGTGTTGAGATTGATCAATACCATAGCAATGTAAACCCTATTGTATGCATGCATAGCAGCAGCAGTACCAATAAATGCAATAGTGATGTACACTGGAATCTATGCTTGCACAATGATGTCAATACCAGTAAATGCAATGCCAATGTACGCTGTAACCTATGCACTCACAGTGATGTCAATAGCCGTAAATCCAATGTCAAGGTACACCGTAACTTATGCCTGCATAATGACATCAATATCAGTGTATACAATGTTGATGTACAATGCACCAACTGTGTATATAATAATATTGGTGAATAGGATATCAATAACGCCATGTTACACGTCCACACACTCACAAACTGGTATCATTGCTGTTAGATTTATCCGAGATGACCTCCTCATCAAACCCAAGTCAGAAATATGTGGTCAGACAGGCCCTGCAACCCAAACCCAAGTCTACTGATTGACAGGTCTCAGGTGAGGTTACACTTAGCCGAAAGACAAACGTGCACCCAGGGAAAACCCTGATCGATCCCACAGATAGGTAGTCACACCACATAAAGGACTGAGGAGATTGGCCCCAATAAAACACATTTGGCCAAAGGAACCTATTCCCGAAATACCACAAAGTTAGATGCCACATGTAGTTGGGAACACAGCCAATCCGGACATGACATGCACCCTCCATGAGGTCATCACACGCTCCCCACACTGGACATCTGGACAAACACGCACACTGTCTCACACTTGCTCTCCACGAGGTCGAGAGCCATCTGTGTCCCCCTTATCAGATGGTCACCCATGGTCATGCATAAATCTAGGACCATATTAGCTTTTGCAGGTCTTTAATCATGGAACTATTTTCTTCTGCATCTTGACTGTGTACATTCCTTCTTCAAGGTAGTACCAAAATGTATTAGGAATTGCACACCTTAAAAATCCCATTATTTATTCATTCATTGGAAGTGATCATAAGCTTTCTTAATAGTGCTCTGTGTTGAAATGTGAGGAAGCTGTAGCTGAATTCTGCTGTAGACGTTGAGTTTCGCCCTGAGGGTCATTAACCATGGATGCATCAAGCTGTGTGGCACAGACAACGATGTTACATGTCGAAACCCTGCCACTTATAAACTGCAGGCTAGTTAATATTTGTGGTAGTGGCTTAATCAGGAAAGGAACTGGATGCTTCACTATTCTTTAACAGAGCGTGAGTGTTTGTATTAGATTGGCTGAAAATGCTGGTTGTGAAAGTCTATGTCCCACTACATTAGAAAGGAGGAAAGTGCAACACCAAGCAGTCTTTTGCAAGAGGTTGCATTTCTGTCACGACATAGGAAATTCCAATTATTCTATTGTGATGCACTTGTTTAAGTGTGCATCATTTCTTTCTATGCCCAGCCGGGTTCTCAGAATGTTTATGTACATCTGGCTGCTAATGTGAAATGCAACAGGCCATTCTTCCTGCATGGACATCAGACTGGCAGTGCCAGGATGGGTTATCCTTGTGGGCTTTGTAAGCGGAGTCCAATAAATCCTTGTTATAGTTTTTCCTGCCTCTGACGGTTCACTGATAGAATATCGATGTAAAAATTATAGAAGTAAAAAATATCGAGGTAAAAATATAGAATGCAAAAATATCGACTCCCTATACTTAAACAGGTAAGTACTAAATATTGAAAAAAAATATTGATGTAAAAAAAATTAGTTGTACAAAATATCGATTTATATATATATATATATATATAAAATAATAAATATTAAATATATTAAAAAATAAAATTCATATAAAAAAATAAAGTAGATTTAATATACATTTTAACAAATATAACAAATAAACTTAATTAAAAAAGTTAAACACTCGTACATAATAATTTATATATATATATATTTACTTTAAAATAATTAATAAACTATTAATTTTTCTTTATTTTATCATTTTAAATTTATATAAAAATGTACATATATATATAATACCTACTGGCGGTCGCCAGTAGGTAGTTATAGTTAGGACCTAGTTTCCATAGGAAAAGCGTTTTTTCTTTTCCCAATAACTTTGGCGCTGGTTGACGAATCTTCGCGAAATTTTCAAAACTAGTGGGGCGCTCCGGTCAGCTCCTGTCTTGAAAGTTTCGGAGTGAATCGACAAGTGGGGGCCGAGAAAAAAGGGTGATCCCAAAACACATTTTCCCCATGTTAATTTCCATAAGAAACTTTAGACAAAGCTACAGCCCGAACTGCTGAACGGAATTACACCAAATTTGGCAAAAAGGTAGGTCTTGTTTCAGAAAGAGTCCTTTTTTTAAATGGTGTAATTCTGTTCTGTAGTTCCTGAGAAATTAAAAAAAGAAAAAGTTTCGATATCTGGGCGGAGCCTAACCACACAAGCACGAGCTTGCCTCTGATTGGCTGCCAACACTTCAAACCAGGAAGTGTTGGCAGCCAACTTGTGCCTCGGACTGAGAGAGAAATAAAAAGGTAAGACAAAGATAAAAAAACAAGAAAAGGGGGCAGGGTAATAATACCCTGACCCCCCAGGCCTGCTCAGGGGGACCCCCAGGCCCAAAAAAAGCAGTTTTTTTTTTTTTAAACGGCCAATTTAGCGCTGGGTGCGCGAATCCGGAACGAAAAAAAAAAAAAAACTGATCTCAATCAACTTTGTTCTGCCTAGCTCAAATATATCCCAAAAATGCTGCAAGAGAATCTGCTGCATGATGCCACATAATTAGCCTTTTCCTGCTGCATAATTTAGAGAGCCATGCTGCATAAATATGTTAGATCACTGACGGCTAATATTAGTGTCCTTGACAGTGGTAACGCACTGAAGAGGGTTTTGGGGCTGTCAGTATGGTGATGCAACCCATATTTCACAGGGATCCGTGGAAGATTGCCCATATTTCACGAGCAAATACACAGCAAAGGGTGAGTTAGGGGCTCGAGGAGGAAGGTTTGTGCAGTTGCAGTTCCTTCATGCATTCCACATAAACGGGACCTGTTGCTATTGCCATATGCAGCGCATTGTATGTATATACAACTTATTTAATTTATCAGGTGAGTTAACTATTTGTATGTGTATAAATGAATAGTGAATACACTCGTGTCTAGTACGTGCGTGCTCCGTCACGCGTTTTGCCAGCGAATACGTTTTCTTATAAACAAACACAACAGTCCCAATGCAGCCGTGTGATGGCCGAGTGGTTAAGGCGTTGGACTCGAAATCCAATAGGGTCTCTCCGTGCAGGTTCGAATCCTGCTTAATGTTATCAATTAATGCACCCTGGTCGAATAAGCTTAGTTTTTTAAACAAAGTTTTTATTAATTTGTTTATCAAAGATAAACTTCGCCAGTCTGAAATATTGCTCACATAATTCCACATTATTGTTATTTATCGGGCACTCACATTCAACGGGACTCGATACAAATATTCTCCCGAAAGGCTGCTGTAAAACAAGTGTTTTGTAACGGAGGTGCTCGCCCCGTGCTCACCCGCAGGGGAGAACAAGGATGCCTCAGGAGCAGTGGGGCGTCAGGAGGCGCTAGCTCTTGCTTCTCTGCTGCCGAAAGAGTGGGATCCCGCCCCCCTTTGTCCTGCACGCCTGCAGCAAATTACTCCGTGTCCCGCGAACATCCGTACGTGTTTTTATTTTTTTATTTAATTTTTATCATCAGTCCCTTTTGAGAGGTAAGCGCTGAAATAGCACTCTGTTCCCAACAATATCGCTTCAGCGTTTATACTGAGTATAGCTTGTGAAAAGTGGCGAGAGCTGGCGACTTTGGTACCAGTGAACCCGGTTCTAGTCTTGGCTTTGATGTAACGTCCAGTGATTCTGGGCAAATCACTTCATCTCCCTTTGTCAAAAAATGAACATGTCCTTGTGTAATGTAACTGGTGCTCATGTAAAGCGGTCAAATATTTTCAAGTCGAGTTTACGTTATATAAAACTTTTAAAAAAGGCCACCCTAAGTTGTTGTCTACAAGCAGAACATGTTTATAAAAGGTGGTGACCACGCCGCGTAAAATTTCCGAAACCGCGCGGATATGAAAAATAAACAATTCTCTATAGCACGCAGGAACTCACTAAAACGTATACATAGGAAATAGAAAAGTAAAGTGGCCACGTCTTCATGGGTGACGTTGAGCCCGCACATCACTCATGCACAACAATATACTCACCAATAAAACAGAGCAAGTGTGTGTGCGTCACTGTGTGTTCATGTGCAGGCGGGAGTGCTCATCTACTCTGTCTGGGGAAGAGGAGGTCTGGCGCTAAATTGTACTAACAGAGGTTTTATATAGTGAGTGCCGCTGGAATTATATAGCAAGCAAGGACCATATTATGCGGCAAAGTTGACACAATTACGCAGTAAGAAAATGAAATGTAAATTATTCAGCGTATTGCATCACATTCTGTGGCAGTTTTATTTCACTGTATTGCCTATTAAATAAACATTTACACAGGGCGAAAGTTTCTCCTCATCAGCAGGAGTTTAATACCTGCCCACAGCAATCAGCAACTTACAGGTGACTAGCTAACTTTTGCAAGCAGTCTGCCACCCCACAGTACTTAGTCACTTTTTTAGTAACATTTGATTTGCTGAGCTAGAAACAATTTTTTGTTGTATTATGCAAACTATGCAAAAGATGGTGAATTATGTGGCAAGCGTAATATATCCAAAATTATGTAGAAAATGCCACGGCTTCAGAATGACATAATCCAGTGACCCTGGATATATAGTAAACATTCACCGTTTCCTAGGGCTCTTTGTCTGGCTCTGTTTGATGTTGGTGTTCTGTCTGCTGGCCCATTAGGGAAGGTGCTCACATGTGGGATAAGTTGGCATGACCTTCCGCCTCAACTTGAGGCCTTGTGTTTTTCTTACCATCAGTTAAGATACCGTGTCTGGATCTGTGAATGTATATCTCTGTTGGTCTGGTGTGAATTGTGCCCTTGTGGTTGTTTTTATTTTTGGCATTTTGTTTTCTTTGCTTTTTCTTCTCTGTGAGTTGATCCCTGACTGGCAACCTTGGTATGCAGTGAGGAGGGTGTGAGGCTGGAATGGTAATTTTGCCACTCAAGCATTTCCACAGTGGGCTAGTCTCAGAGCAGGATGGACTGCCATGACCCAACCATGCCCCGGTGAACCCTTACTTTTCATAGTCTCTTGCAGTGCCAGGCTATTTTTAAATATCTTTTTTCCAGGGCTGATTTTTGATTTCACTCTCTGGTGTGAGCTGTGGAAGTGGTGGTGTTGTTGGATGTGGAATGCATGCCAGAGTGCCAGTGTTGCTTGATGATCCACTTGTGCATGTTCTGGGTGTGATTCTTTTTGTGATTAGCATCACAAAATATAAACCACATGAGTTTCTTTCCCATTCTGACCTTGACGAGCAACTGGTCAGGCAAGAAGACTTCAAACCAGTGGCGCAGCATGGGGGTGCGCACAGAGGCGGGTGCCCTGGGCGCAAGATTTTTAGGGGCATTTAACTTTAGGACCTATTGGTTTTGCTGGTGCTGTGCAGCATCAGCAAAGCTGCACAGCATCTGCAAAATAAAAGGAAGACAATTATGCGACGATGCAACCACTGTTGCTGGTTCTGTCACTCTATAGGCAAATACATGTGTCACCAGCCATGCTTGTGCCTATAGAATGGTAAGGGCAAAATGTACCTTTTTGTTATTTAACGATCCAAAATGATTGACGCCACTTGGATTGGTGAATAAAAAAATGGAATAAAAAAAGAACAAAGGGGTGAAAGGCAATGGCGAAGTGGGTCGGGGGAGTAGAGGGGGGAAGAAGGGAAAAGCAACACATGAGGGAGAGAGCAACATGGAGCAGGAGGAGTTGGGAGGAGAAGCATTTGAAAGAGAGAGAGAGAACAGCATACAAGGGATAGAGTGACACAGAGCGTGAGTGGAGTGAGGGAATTTGGGGGAGAAGCACACAAGAGAGAGAGCAAGCAGCACACAAGGGATAAAGCAACAAGGAGTATAGGGGTAAGGTATTTGACTTTGGCAGTGGGAGAGGCACATGAAGGTAAGAGCTGGGAAACACACACTCATGGAGTACTTAACCAAATAAAAAATAGCTCCCTAAAAGTGAGCAATGGAAAGATACAAGTCAGCAAATAAAAACAATAGAAAATAGGCTGTGCTCCAAAAGGCAATCCATCAAATAATAAGCAAGCAAATGAGAATAACAATAAACCCAACCACCGGTAAACAATGGGTTGACTGAAAGCCCACTGTAAATGCATTTTGAGTTCACACTCGCACCTCAATGCTCTGCACTGCTGGGACCACAGAATTCAGTTTCTGGTACAGATCACATCACACATTCAAGTTTCTTTTTGGACTGTGCCACCAAATGACAAAACGGTGCACAATGCTTGTTGTAGCACAATTGTTGTTGGTGCCAGCTCTCAGCATCTACTGCAGATCATGTAAAACACCAAGAGGCAATATCTTGGGGGACCTTGAGCTCCTTAGCTAGTTTCCAATTGAGTCTGCCCAAGTTAAGCTGGTGAGCTGTACTTTCCCTCTTGACTAGATGGGCTGGTTGCAAGAAATTGGTTTGTTGGTTGACTGTGTCGCACAACAGAAGCGATCCGTCGGTGCCAAGATGTGGCGAGACTGCGGTGTGAGGTCCTATGCTGTTGTTGAGGATCCTGTTGACGAGGGCTTGTGATGCAAAGTCTGGTGTCAAGGGTGCGGCGTGCAGTCGGGGCGATGAGTTGGTTCAGAATAGCTGCAAGGCTGAGATATAGAGTCCGGCGTTGTTGTCGAGGCTGCCATTGACAGGAGATGTGAGGACCTGCACCGAAGTTGCAACATGCAGTCAGGTGATTCTTCAGTTCCGAGTATTGTGGTGGTGATGTGGTTATTTGCGGCGGGTCCAAGCCATGCAGTGGCAGTGATGCGTTGGTTCTGCTTGGGGATGCGCCGCTCATTAAAGAAAATGCATCAGTTCTGTTCGGGGATGCACCGCTCAGCTGAGAAGATGCATCAGTACTCCTCGGGGATGTGCCACTCAGCAGACAAAATGAATCGGTTTCGCAAATCAACCGGGGCTGGCAGGCACCTTAGGCTCACTTCCAAAGGTCCAGGACTCAGGTAGCACCACTTGGCAGGGTAGACTCCCAGATGGCAGAATCCAGGTGCAGGTGAAAGGTTGTTGGAATAGGTTTCATAGACGTTATAGTTAGAAATTAGCATTTAAAAAACCTTTGAAATTCACTGAAAAAACCATAGGTTTCAGGCACGTTATAGTTAGAAATTAGCATTTAAAAAATCTTAGAAATTCACAGAAAAAAACATAGGTTTCAGGGACGTTATAGTTAGTTGGACATTTCACTTGTACAAAGCCAGAGAAATTTGGCTGTTATAGTAAGTTGAGCTAACTATAACTTGCGCCCGCAATGCACTGCTGATGACGTCACATATTACATCACTGATGACATGGTCAGTGACATCACTGATGACATCTCAAATGACATCACTGATGACATCACTGATGACATCATCCAGTGACTGAGTGTTACTAAAGAGTTTAAATATGTTTTATTTACACACCACCACTCACCCATAGAGTTACTCACACACCTAGACAGTCATGCAAAGAATCAATCATACTCCCATTTACTCACCTATACAGTTATACAAACACCACTTCACTTATTCATACAGATACTAACGTATACTTACTCTCTTCTACAATCACTGACACAAGCACACACTCATCCATACAGCCACTCTCACAATCACTCACTCTCACATATAGTCATTTATATACTCCAACACTCACCTATACTGCCTTTCACATATGTAGTTACTCACACATGTACCACTGAGACATCCATTCACTCACCAACACACCCATATACACACTCACCCACCCATACAGCCCTTCACAGATGCACTCTTGAACCCATACACCCAGTGAATCACCTACTCACACATCTATGCACAGAGTCACACACCCCCACCCACCCACAGAGACACTCAGGTACCCATACAGATACTCAGACAACCAATCAATAACCCATATAGACACTCACGTAGCTACTCACCAACCCATGCAGCCGCTTACACACCAACTGACAGACTAATACAGACATTCACGCAGTTTAGTCACTAACCCATGCATTCAGTAAGACACAATTAATCACCCACTTACAAAGTCAGTCACGCACCTACTAAATCATCTATTCAGACACTTATACACCCACTCATTCTTCAATACACCTTGGCATATATATATATATATATATATATATAAAACATATTTAAACTTTACAAAAACACATAGTCACTGGATGATGTCATCAGTGATGTCATTTGAGATGTCATCAGTGATGTCATCAGTGATGTCACTAGAATGTCATGAATGATGTAATATGTGACGTCATCAGCAGTGCATTGCGGGGGCGCGAGTTATAGTTAGCTCAACTGACTATAACGGGCGAATTTATCTGGTTTTGTACTAGTGAAATGTCCAACTAACTATAACGGCCCTGAAACCTATGGTTTTTTCAGTGAATTTCTAAGGTTTTTTAAATGCTAATTTCTATCTATTATGTCCCTGAAACCTGTGATTTTTTCGGTGAATTTCTAAGGTTTTTTAAATGCTAATTTCTAACTATAACGTCCCTAAAACCTGTGGTTGTTTCAGTGAATTTCTAAGGTTTTTTAAATGCTAATTTCTAACTACACCTAGATAGGTAAGACGTGCAGAAAGAGAAAGAAAGAAGCAAGAGAAGTGCAGAAAGAAGCAAGAGAGGTGCAAAAAGAGGAAGAAGGGTGCAGAAAGAAGCAGGAGAAGTGATGAAAGAAGCAAGAGAGGTGCAGAAAGAAGCAAGAGAAGTGCAGAAAGAAGCAAGAGAGGCACAGAAAGAAGCAAGAGAGTTGCAAAAGAAGAGAGTGAGGTGCAGAAAGAGGAAGAAAGGCGCAGAAAGAGGCAAGTGAAGTACAGAAAGAGGCAAGAGAGGTGCAGAAAGAGGCAAGAGAGGTGCAGAAAGAGGCAAGAGAGGTCCAGAAAGAGGAAGAAAGGTACAGAAAGAGGCAAGAAAAATGCAGAAAAAGGAAGAAAGGTGCAGAAAGATGCAAGAGAAGCGCAGAAAGAAGCAAGAGAGGTACAGAAAGAAGCAAGAGAGGTGCAGAAAGAAGAGAGTGAGGTGCAGAAAGAGGCAAGAGAGGTGCAGAAAGAGGCAAGAGACGTGCAGAAAGAGGCAAGAGAGGGGCAGAAAGAGCCAAGAGTGGAGTAGAAAGCCAAGAGAGGTGCAGATAGAGGCAAGAGAGGTGAAGAAAGAGGCAAGAGAGGTGAAGAAAGAGGCAAGAGAGGTGCAGAAAGAGGCAAGAGAGGTACAGAAATAGGCATGAGAGGTGTAGAAAGAGACAAGACTGGTGCAAAAAGAGGCAAGAGATGTGCAGAAAGAGGCAAGAGAGGTGCTGAAAGAGGCAAGAGAGGTGCATAAAGAGGCAAGAGGGGTGCAGAAAGAAAAGAGTGAGCTGCAGAAAGAGGGAAGAGAGGTGTAGAAAGAGGTAAGAGGTGTAGAAAGAGTCAAGAGAGATACATAAAGAGGAAGAAAGGCACAGAAAGAAGCATGTGAGCTGCAGAAAGAGGCAAGAGAAGAGCAAAAAGAGTCAAGAGAGGTGCATCAAGAGGCAAGAGAGGTGCAGAAAGAGGAAGAAATGTTCAGAAAGAGGCAAGAGAGGTGCAGAAAGAGACAGGAGAGGTGCAGAAAGAAGAGAGTGAGCTGTGGAAAGAGGCAAGAGAGGTGCAGAAAGAGGCAAGAGAGGTACAGAAAGAGGCAAGAGAGGTACAGAAAGAAGAGAGTGAGCTGCAGAAAGAGGGAAGAGAGGTGCAGAAAGAGGCAAGAGAGGTGCAGAAAGAAGAGAGTGAGCTGCAGAAATAAGCAAGAGAAGTGCAGACAGAGGCAAGAGAGGTGCATAAAGAGGCAACAGAGGTGCAGAAACAGGCACAAGAGGTGCAGAAAGAAGAGAGGTGCAGAAAGAGGCAAGAGAGGTGCAGAAAGAGGCAAGAGAGGTACAGTAAGATGCAAGAGAGGTGTAGAAAGAGGCAAGAGATGTGCAGAAAGAGGCAAGAGAGGTACAAAAGAGGCAAGAGAGGTACAGATAGAAGAGAGTGAGCTGCAGAATGAGGGAAGAGAGGTGCAGAAAGAGGCAAGAGAGGTGCAGAAAGAAGAGAGTTGCCATCTAACAACTTTCAAGAAGTCGGTACACTTCAATGTAAAGACACCTGCCATACAGAACCTGCTAATAAGCTGGAATCTTGGTTACCATTAGACATTATGGCCTTCAGACAGTACCTGGGTAGCATTAAATCAGGCTCCCCCTGCGATCTCCTTCCTATATCAGTTCTACGGCAGCTTGAACTGCCTTCTCTTACAATAATGATGGAGCTTCTTAAATCCTCCTTAAAGGAGGCCACCGTTCCTTCTGATTGGAAGCATGCAATGGTCCTCCCTTTATTGAAGAAGGCTAATGCCGACCCCAATCTTTCCTCGAATTATCGGCCTATTTCCTTGCTTCCAGCACTTTCTAAGGTCCTGGAAAAGCATATTAATGGGCAGCTATCTAACTTCGTTGAAACTCAAAAATTTCTCCATCCATCACAATCTGGTTTTAGAGTTGGCTTCTCAACTGAAACCACTCTTCTCGGCGTCACTGAAATGTTACGCCTTCGTTTGGACGCCGGAGACACGGTGGCCCTTATTTTACTCGATCTAAGCGCGGCCTTTGACACGGTGTCTCACGCCGTGCTAATAAGGGCCCTACAGTCTCTGGGGATTGCAGATGTGGCACTCGGATGGCTAATTTCTTTTCTTACCGACCGCACGTTTCAGGTCTTCTCTTCTGTAGCCACCTCCAGTGTCCACTCCTCTCCCTATGGGGTTCCTCAGGGGTCTATTCTTAGTTCCCTATTATTTAACATCTATGTCAAACCCCTGGCAATGATTGCAGAGGACGCTGGGTTGTCCTTATTTTCTTACACCGATGACACCCAGATTATTTTTTCTTTCTCTGCGGGGAATGAGTCGGAACCATCGGTTCTGCGGGCTGGGCTGAGCAAAATTGCATCCTGGATGCAGGCCAACTTTCTTAAACTTAATGGTGATAAAACTGAGGTCCTTATCTTGGGAAAAAACAAAGATCTTTGGGGACCTCACCATTGGCCGGCAGAAATGGGTGCTTTGCCTCGCCCCTCGCATCATGTCCGCAACCTTGGCTTTATTATTGACGACTCTTTATCTATGCATCAACAAGCCGTGAAGGTGGCTGCAACTTGCTTCACCATCCTGAAATGGTTGAAGAAAATTGTATGGATGCTGCCCAGCTCCACCCAGAGAACCGTAGTCCAGGCACTGGTAACATCTAGACTGGACTACGGTAACATTCTCTATTTAGGAGCCAATAAAGATGTGACACGCAAGCTGCAGCTGGTGCAGAATTCTGCGGCAAGATTGCTTTGCCAAGTTCCTAGAGCGGCCTCCATCTCGGGTTCCTTGAGTGACCTCCACTGGCTCAAAGTCGAGAGTCGGATCAAGTTTAAAGCGCTGAGCTATATGTTCAGGGTCAAGCAGGGTATGGCTCCTCAGTATCTGCAAAAACTAGTCAAACCCTATCTGCCCGCACGCACTCTTCGCTCCACCACTCAGGCAAAATTTATGGTGCCGAGGATTAGACTGTCCCGTATGGGCGGTCGTTCCTTTGCCTACCTAGGCCCCTCTTTGTGGAATGCTCTTCCTCTATCACTCCGGAGTGAAACCATTTACACGCGCTTTCGTAAAACGCTCAAAACCTGGTTGTTCAATCAGTAGTTTCTTTTCTTGTTCCTTCTCTGGCTGGCGCCGGGAAACCCTTTTGGGTAGCTGTTGCGCCTGATATAAATTTAAAAATAATAATAATAATAAGAGTGAGCTGCAGAAAGAGGGAAGAGAGATGCAGAAAGAGGCAAGAGAGGTGCAGAAAGAAGAGAGTGAGCTGCAGAAATAAGCAAGAGAAGTGCAGACAGAGGCAAGAGAGGTGCATAAAGAGGCAACAGAGGTGCAGAAACAGGCACAAGAGGTGCAGAAAGAAGAGAGGTGCAGAAAGAGGCAAGAGAGGTGCAGAAAGAGGCAAGAGAGGTGCAGTAAGATGCAAGAGAGGTATAGAAAGAGGCAAGAGATGTGCAGAAAGAGGCAAGAGAGGTACAAAAGAGGCAAGAGAGGTACAGATAGAAGAGAGTGAGCTGCAGAATGAGGGAAGAGAGGTGCAGAAAGAGGCAAGAGAGGTGCAGAAAGAAGAGAGTGAGCTGCAGGAAGAGGCAAGAGAGGTGCAGAAAGTGGCAAGAGACGTGCAGAAAGAGAGAAAAGACAACTAGATTGCTAACATTCTATATTTATTACAAAAGTGTGGCACGCCTGACGTCATCTTGATGTAATCAAAACTGTAATACCTAGAGCATTTCCTTTAGAAATTATAGAAATGAGAGGGTTTTATTTGCATAGAAATTATGGTTAGTGCTCTAAAAAACTAAAATGAGGACATATTTTCCTGAGTTCTCCAATAGCGACAAAGCACTTTTACATTATTTGTTATCTTAATGTTTTTTTATCCAGTTGACCACTTGATTAAATGTTACGCTCAGGGGAGAGAATGTGGTGTTACTTCCAGAGCTGCAGACTTTGCAACTGGGGAACCAAGTTGGAGTTTCTGCTTCAGCTCGACATTCTGTGATTCTGGTCAAATCACTTAATCTCCCCATGCCTACAACCAAAATTAGTTTGTCCTTGTATGATGTAACCAATGTTCATGTAAATCACTGCAATATCTGACCAGCCTGCACTATATAAAACTGCAAAAAAACAAAGGATAAAAGTGTTTTCCACACCTCTGTCATTGGGCTATACGTGGGGTACATCTGGGTGATATTTGTGCTACATTTGAGCTCCTTTTTCTCTGGTGGCCATCTTGGGAGACTTAAATTAAATTCATTAAACTTTATTCGATCTGATTTAGAAACATAGATCATAAAAGCGTACATAAAAACAGTGAGAATTAATTAAAACCAGTAGGTAAAAACGGGTGTTACAAAGCCCGGTTCAGAGCAACTTCAGGTTAACAGAATAGTAAAGTTCAATGTTTCGCAAGATCAATCTCATGTACTTTGTGCAAAATACGCAATAAGGGGTCCAAGTAAGATGCAACGCTCCAATACCTGATCAGTCTGCACTATATAAAACTGCAAAAAAACAAAAAATAAAAAGTGTCTTGCACTCTTCTGTCATTGGGCTATATGTGGGCTACATCTGGGTGATATTTGTGCTACATTTGGGCTCTTTTTTCTCTGGTGGCCATCTTGGGAAACTTATTTGTTATGAAGTTTCCTAATTTCCTCATTTACTGCAGTCTCCTCAGTAGGAAATGCTTTCAGTTTTTTACTTTGATTCCAACAAAAAGGCATTCAGATGTGTCACACATTTGCCATAAATTCAGAATGTTAGCACTCTAGGTGCTCATTAGATCACTGTAGTAAAGCTACTGCTCACCAGGAGTTAACTGGAAGTCTACTGCTGGTATTGAAAGTGATTGTTTCAGTCTGCATGTCAGAATTTTCTAATGAAATAGAAGAGGATTTGAGATCTCACTTAAAACATGCCCTAATTTTTCTTTCTGCAGCACTAACCATAATTTCTATGGCAAAATGAATCCCCTCATTTTGTTCCTTTTTAAATTAAATGTTTTAAGTGTTACTAGTTTATTCCAATCAAGATGGCTCCAGGTGTGCCATAATTGTGTCTTAAGTAAGACTTTTAGCGCTCTAGTTGTTCTTTAGAACACTCTGGGAAGCTGCAGTAGAACACAAAGGAATCAACTGACAGGCTGCTCCTGTTGAAATATAACAGGAAGATATTTGAGATCTCACTTAAAACATGTCCTAATTTTTCTTTCTACAGCACTAACCATAATTTCTATGACAAAATGAACCCCATCATTTTGTTCCTTTTTAAATTAAATGTTTTAAGTGTTACCAGTTTATTCCAATCAAGATGGCTTCAGGTGTGCCATACTTTTGTCATAAGTAAGGCTGTTAGCACTCTAGTTGTTCTTTAGAACACTCTGGGAAGCTGCAGTAGAACACAAAGGAATCAACTGACAGTCTCTGCCCTTGTTGGATGTACATGTTTTACTGAGAATGTCAGACTTCATTCTCACATGACTGAGAAAGATAATGTGAATTTACAGAAAATATGCTCTCATTTTAGCTTCTGGAGCACCTTCCAAACCTCTATGGGACAAGCATGAGAAAATAGTTTTCTCTCAAACATGATTCATGATATCCCAGCAGAAGGGTTTTCACAGGGTAAAATCACCTTAGAACATACCACAAGTCCTAAAATTAGTATGGTACCATCAACAAATGAATTCTAATGTAACTAAAGTCTGTTATCACCCTTTATAGTTCTCCTTTTGGTGACCCTCAAAAGCTTCTATTCACTACAATGCATTTCAATGGGGTGCTATCATGTATATTGGTCCCAAGATGGCTGCCAGCAATTCCAGGATGAAGTGCTGACAGCCAATCAGATCTCACCATGAGATGTGTGGTTAGGCTCCGCCCAGATATCAATATTTTTTCTTTTTCTAATTTCTCAGCAACTACTGAACGGATTTACACCATTTAACAAAAAGGACTCTTTCTGAACCAAGACCTACCTTTTTGACAAATTTGGTGTAATTCCGTTCAGCAGTTCGGGCTGTAGCTTTGTCTAAAGTTTCCTATGGAAAAATACATGGGGAAAACATGTTTTGGGACCCCCTTTTTTTTCGGCCCCTGCTTGGCGAATCACCCCGAAACTTTCAAGACAGGAGCTGACCGGAGCTGATCACTACTTTTGAAAATTTCGCGAAGATTCATCAACCGGCGCCAAAGTTATTCGGAGAACAAAAACGCTTTTCCTATGGACACTAGGTCTTAACTATAACTACCTACTGGCGACCGCCAGTAGGTCATATATATATATATCTATTCACTGAAAAAACCATAGGTTTCAGGCATGTTATAGTTAGTTGGACATTTCACTCGTACAAAACCAGAGAAATGTGGCCGTTATAGTTAGTTGAGCTAACTATAACTCACGCCCCGCAATGCACTGCTGATGACGTCACATATTACATCATTCATGACATGGTCAGTGACATCACTGATGACATCACTGATGACATCTCAAATGACATCACTGATGACATCACTGATGAGATCATCCACGTGATAATCTGATGCACCTCCTCACACCCTAATATAACCTTTGATACACCCACTCTAAAATACAGACTACCATTCTCGAAACCATAGACACACCAACACCAGTTACTACATACCCACTCACTGATTCATAGGTCTACACAGACATCTACTCCCTCATCCATACAGTCACTCATAAATACAGTCACTCATCAATACAGCTACTATCATATGTACTCATACACCCATACAGACACTCACACACTGCTACTCACCCATAGAGTTACTCACGCAGCTATTCAATAATGCAAAGAATCAATCACACTCCCATTTACTCACCTACACAGTTATACACACACCACCTCACTTATTTATACAGATACTAACACATACTTACTCTCTTATACAATCACTGACACACGCACACACTCATCCATACAGCTACTCTCACAATCACTCACTTTCACATATAATCATTTATATACTCCAACACTCACATATACTGCCTTTCACATATGTAGTTACTCACAGATGTACCACTGAGACATCCATTCACTCACCAACACAGCTATACACACACTCACCCACCCATATAGCCCCTCACAGATGCACTCTTGAACCCATACACCCAGTGAATCACCCACTCACACATCCATGCAGGGAGTCACACATACCCTGCCCACCCACACATACTCTGACACACCCATTCAGGCACTCAGACAACCAATCAAAAAACGATATATAGATACTCATGTAGCTACTCACCAACCCAAGCAGCCACTTACACACCAACTGACAGACTGATACAGACATTCATACAGATTAGTCAGTCACCCATATATTAGTAAGACACATTTAATCACTCACTTATACAGTCAGACATGCACCTAATAAATAATCCATTCAGACACTCATATACCCACTCATTCTTCAATACACATTGGCATATATATGTATAAAACATATTTAAACTCTTTAGAAACACTCAGTCACTGGATGATGTCATCAGTAATGTCATCAGTGATGTCATTTGAGATGTCATCAGTGATGTCATCAGTGATGTCACTGACCATGTCATGAGTGATGTAATATGTGATGTCATCAGCAGTGCATTGCGGGGGCGCGAGTTATAGTTAACTCAACTAACTATAACGGACACATTTCTCTGGTTTTGTACGAGTGAAATGTCCAACTAACTATAACGTCCCTGAAACCTATGGTTTTTTCAGTGAATTTCTAAGGTTTTTTAAATGCTAATTTCTAACTATAACGTGCCTGAAACCTATGGTTTTTTCAGTGAATTTCAAAGGTTTTTTAAATGCTAATTTCCAACTATAACGTCTATGAAACCTATTCCAACAACCTTTCACCTGCACCTGGACTCTGCCATCTGGGAGTCTACCCTGCCAAGTGGTGCTACCTGAGTCCTGGACCTTTGGCAGTGAGCCTAAGGTGCCTGCCAGCCCCGGTTGATTTGCGAAACCGATTCATTTTATCTGCTGAATGGCGCATCCCCGAGGAGAACTGATCCATCTTCTCTGCTGAGCGGTGCATCCCCGAACAGAACTGATGCATTTTCTTTAATGAGCGGCGCATCCCCAAGCAGAACCAACGCATCACCGCCACTGCGTGGCTTGGACCCACCGCAAATTCCCACATCACCACCACAATACTCGGAACTGATGAATCACCTGACTGCATGTTGCAACTTCGGTGCAGCTCCTCGCATCTCCTGCCAATGGCAGCCTCGACAACAACGCCGGACTCTATATCTCAGCCTTGCAGCTATTCTGAACCGACGCATCGCCCCGACTGCACGCCGCACCCTTGACACCAGACTTTGCATCATAAACCCTCGTCAACAGGATCCTCAACAACAGCATAGGACCTCACACCGCAGTCTCGCCACATCTTGGCACCGACGGATCGCTTCTGTTGCGCGACACAGTCAACCAACAAACCAATTTCTTACAACCAGCCCATCTAGTCAAGAGGGAAAGTACAGCTCACCAGCTTAACTTGGGCAGACTCAATTGGAAACTAGCTAAGGAGCTCGAGGTCCCCCAAGATATTACCTCTGGGTGTTTTACATGATCTGCAGTAGATGCTGAGAGCTGGCACCAACAACAATTGTGCTACGACAAGCATTGCGCACCGTTTTATCATTTGGTGGCACAGTCCAAAAAGAAACTTGAATGTGTGATGTGATCTGCACCAGAAACTGAATTCTGTGGTCCCAGCAGTGCAGAGCATTGAGGTGCGAGTGTGAACTCAAAATGCATTTACAGTGGGCTTTCAGTCAACCCATTGCTTACCGTTGGTTGGGTTTATTGTTATTCTCATTTGGTTGCTTATTTTTTGATGGATTGCCTTTTGGAGCACAGCCTATTTTCTATTGTTTTTATTTGCTGACTTGTATCCTTCCATTGCTCACTTTTAGGGAGCTATTTTTTTTTGGTTAAGTACTCCATGAGTATGTGTTTCCCGGCTCTTACCTTCATGTGCCTCTCCCACTGCCAAAGCCAAATACCTTACCCCTATACTCCTTGTTGCTTTATCCCTTGTGCGCTGCTTGCTCTCTCTCTTGTGTGCTTCTCCCCCAAATTCCCTCACTCCACTCACGCTCTGTGTCACTCTATCCCTTGTATGCTGTTCTCTCTCTCTCTTTCAAATGCTTTTCCTCCCAACTCCTCCTGCTCCCTTGCTCCATGTTGCTCTCTCCCTCATGTGTTGCTTTTCCCTTCTTCCCCCCTCTACTCCTCCGACCCAGTTCGCCATTGCCTTTCACCCCTTTGTTCTTTTTTGATTCCATTTTGCGCTTTTGCCCTACAAATTATTTTATTTTTATTCACCAATCCAAGTGGCGTCAGTCATTTTGGATCGTTAAATAACAAAAAGGTACATTTTGCCCTTACCATTCTGTAGGCATAAGCATGCATGGTGACACATGTATTTGCCTGTAGAGTGACACAACCAGCAACAGTGGTTGCATCGTCGCATAATTGTCTTCCTTTTATTTTGCAGATGCTGTGCAGCTTTGCTGATGCTGCACAGCACCAGCCAATCCAATAGGTCCTAAAGTTAAATGCCCCTAAGAATTTTGCACCCAGGGCACCCGCCTCTGTGCGCACCCCCACGCTGCGCCACTGGTTTGAAGTCTTCTTGCCTGACCAGTTGCTCATCAAGGTCAGAATGGGAAAGAAACTCATGTGGTTTATATTTTGTGATGCTAATCACAAAAAGAATCACACCCAGACCATGCACAAGTGGATCATCAAGCAATACTTGCACTCTGGCATGCATTCCACATCCAACAACACCACCACTTCCACAGCTCACACCAGAGAGTGAAATCAAAAATCAGCCCTTGAAAAAAGATATTTAAAAATAGCCTGGCACTGCAAGAGACTATGAAAAGTAAGGGTTCACCGGGGCATGGTTGGGTCATGGCAGTCCATCCTGCTCTGAGACCAGCCCACTGTGGAAATGGTTGAGTGGAAAAATTACCATTCCAGCCTCACACCCTCCTCACTGCACACCAAGGTTGCCAGTCAGGGATCAACTCAGAGAGAACAAAAGCAAAGAAAACAAAATGCCAAAAAGAATAACAACCACAAGGGCACAATTCACACCAGACCGACAGAGATATACATTCACAGGTCCAGACACGGTATCTTAACTGATGGTAAGAAAAACACAAGGCCTCAAGTTGAGGCGGAAGGTCATGTCAACTTATCCCACATGTGAGCACCTTCCCTAATGGGCCAGCAGACAGAACACCAACATCAAACAGAGCCAGACAAAGAGCCCTAGGAAACGGTGAACGTATACTATATATCCAGGGTCACTGGATTATGTCATTCTGAAGCTGTGGCATTTTCTACATAATTTTGGATATACTACGCTTGCCACATAATTCACCATCTTTTGCATAGTTTGCATAATACAACAAAAAATTATTTCTAGCTCAGCAAATCAAATGTTACTAAAAAAGTGACTAAGGTACTGTGGGGTGGCAGACTGCTTGCAAAGGTTAGCTAGTCACCTGTAAGTTGCTGATTGCTGTGGGCGGGTATTAAACTCCTGCTGATGAGGAGAAACTTTCGCCCAGTGTAAATGTTTATTTAATAGGCAATACAGTGAAATAAAACTGCCACAGAATGTGATGCAATACGCTGAATAATTTACATTTCATTTTCTTACTGCGTAATTGTGTCAACTTTGCCGCATAATATGGTCCTTGCTTGCTATATAATTCCAGCGGCACTCACTATATAAAACCGCTGTCAGTACAATTTAGTGCCAGACCTACTCTTCCCCTGACAGAGTAGATGAGCACTCCCGCCCGCACATGAACACACAGTGACGCACACACACTTGCTCTGTTTTATTGGTGAGTATATTGTTGTGCATGAGTGATGTGCGGGCTCAACATCACCCATGAAGACGTGGCCACTTTACTTTTCTATTTCCCATGAATATGTTTTAGTGAGTTCCTACGTGCTATATAGAATTGTTTATTTTTCATATCCGCGCGATTTCGGAAATTTTACGCGGCTTTGTCACCACCTTTTATAAACATGTTCTGCTTGTAGACAACAACTTAGGGTGGCCATTTTTTAAAAGTTTTATATAATGTAAACTCGACTCGAAAGTATTTGACCGCTTTACATGAGCACCAGTTACACTACACAAGGGCATGTTCATTTTTTGACAAAGGGAGATGAAGTGATTTGCCCAGAATCACTGGACATTACATCGAAGCCAAGACTAGAACTGGGTTCACTGGTACCAAAGTCACCAGCTCTCGCCACTTTTCACAAGCTATGCTCAGTATAAATGCTGAAGCGATATTGTTGGGAACAGAGTGCTATTTCAGCGCTTACCTCTCAAAAGGGACCGATGATAAAAAATAAAATAAAAAAATTAAAACACGTACGGATGTTCGCGTGACACATAGTAATTTGCTGCAGGCATGCAGGACAAAGGGGGGCAGGAACCCACTCTTTCGGCAGCAGAGAAGCAAGGGCTGGTGCCTCCTGATGCCCCGCTGCTCCTGGGGCATCCTTGTTCACCCCCTGCGGGTGAGCACGGGGCGAGCACCTCCGTTACAAAACACTTGTTTTACAGCAGCCTTTCGGTAGAATATTTGTATTGAGTCCCGCTGAATGTGAGTGCCCCATAAATAACAATAAAGTGGAATTATGTGAGCAATATTTCAGACTGGCGAAGTTTATCTTTGATAAACAAATGAATAAAAACTTTGTTTACAAAAACTAAGCTTATTCGACCAGGGTGCATTAACTGATAACATTAAGCAGGATTCGAACCTGCGCGGAGAGACCCTATTGGATTTCAAGTCCAACGCCTTAACCACTCGGCCATCACACGGCTGCATTGGGACTGTTGTGTTTGTTTATAAGAAAACGTATTCGCTGACAAAACGCGTGACGGAGCACGCACGTACTAGACACGAGTGTATTCACTATTCATTTATACACCTACAAATAGTTAACTCACCTGATAAATTAAATAAGTTGTATGTACATACAATGCGCTGCATATGGCAATAGCAACAGGTCCCGTTTACGTGGAATGCATGAAGGAACTGCAACTGCGCAAACCTTCCACCTCGAGCCCCTAACTCGCCCTTTGCTGTGTATGTGGTATAAAACCGTACTTCACACGGCTCTTGAAATATGGTCAATTTTCCACGGATCCCTGTGAATATGGGTTGCATCACCATACTGACAGCCCCAAAACCCTCTTCAGCGCGTGACCACTGTCAAGGACACTAGTATTAGCCGGCAGTGATCTAACATATTTATGCAGCATGGCTCTCTAAATTATGCAGCAGGAAAAGGCTAATTATATGGCATCATGCAGCAGATTCTCTTGCAGCATTTTTAGGATATATTTGAGCTAGGCAGAACAGTGTTGATTGAGATCAGTTTTTTTTTTCCAGTCCGAAATCGGCCGTTTAAAAAAAAAAATGCTTTTTTTGGGCGTGGGGGTCCCTGTGGGACAACCTGAGCAGGCCTGGGGGGTCAGGGTGTTTTTACCCTGCCCCCTTTTCTTGTTTTTTTATCTTTGTCTTACCTATTTATTTTTCTCTCAGTCCGAGGCACAAGATGGCTGCCAACACTTCCTGATTGAAGTGTTGGCAGCCAATCAGAGGCAAGCTCGTGCTTGTGTGGTTAGGCTCCGCCCAGATATCGAAACTTTTTCTTTTTTTAATTTCTCAGGAACTACTGAACAGAGTTACACCATTTTAAAAAAAGGACTCTTTCTGAAACAAGACCTACCTTTTTGCCAAATTTGGTGTAATTCCGTTCAGCAGTTCGGGCTGTAGTTTTGTCTAAAGTTTCCTATGGAAATTAACATGGGGAAAACGCGCTTTAGGACCCCCTTTTTTCTTGGCTCCCGCTTGTCAAATCACCCCGAAACTTCCAAGACAGGAGCTGACCGGAGCGCCCCACTAGTTTTGAAAATTTCGCGAAGATTCATCAACCGGCGCCAAAGTTATTGGGAAAAGAAAAAACGTTTTTCCTATGGAAACTAGGTCCTAACTATAACTACCTACTGGCAACCGCCAGTAGGTAATATATATATATGTACCAATAACATACAATCTAATAAAAAAATCATTCTATTATAAATTAAAACATTAAGCAATTTAAAAATCTTTAAACTTAAATTTCCCACTCCAGTCAGTGCAGCAGTAGGGAAAGTGTTGGATAGCGGAGGTGGTAAAATTTACCATTCCCACTCCAGTGAGTGTAACAGTATGGAAAGTGTTGTATAGCGAAGGGGTAAAAATTACAATTCCCACTCCAGTGAGTGTAACAGTAGGGAAAGTGTTGGATAGCGGCAGGGTAAAGATTACTATTCCCACTCCAGTGAGTGCAACTGTAGGGAAAGTGTTGGATAGCAGAGGGGTAAAAATTACTATTCTCACTCCAGCCAGTTCAAAATTAAAAACAAACAAAATATTAACAACAACAAAAATATTAAAAAAATAAAAAATCATATAAATAATGTAAAAATTAAAATACAAATATATTTGTTAGTAAAATTACAAAAATATTATATTGTTAAACACATATGACAAATACCTACAAATATTACACAAAATAAAGTAAAAAATAATTTTCGAACAAAAAACATTAATTATTGTATACAATTACTTTTTTTATTTCCTACCATATAACACAACACAATTCACAACCCACATCTAAATAAAAAAAAATGTACTTCCATAATCAACATAATTAATTACCAATTAAAGACATATTATTAATTAAAAACAAATTTAAACTAATAAAAATGCATTTACTTCTCACACTTTACCCCTATAATTCCCACCACCCACAGCTAAAATTAAACTGTAAAAAATTAATTATACAATTGAAACTTATTTACAATTAAAAAACTAGTGGTATTTAACAACTAATTATGAAGTAAGTAAAATTAATTTACTTCCCACCCTTTACCCCTATAAAAGGAAAACCCACACACACAAAAATATAAACAATTACCCTAATTAAATATCAATTAATTGATATTAATGATCAACTAATTATCAATTTATTGAATAGAAATTACTTCCCACCCTTTACCCCTATACACCACAAAACCCACACCTAAAATAATTACACAATGTCCATAATTAATTTACAATCAATTAACTAATAAAAATTAACAACTAATTATTAATTAATTAAACATAAATTACTTCTCACCCTTTACCCCTATAAACCCCACAACCCACACCTAAAATTAATTACACAATTTCCATAGCTAATTTTCAATTAATTAATTATTATAAATTAACAACTAATTATAAATTAATCAAAAATAAATTACTTCCCACCCTTTACCCCTATAAACCCCACAACCCACACCTAAAAAAGATTACCCAATTACCATAGTTAATTACCAATGAATAAATTAATATTAGTTAACCACTAATTAATAATTATTTGCAAATAAATTACTTCCCACCCATTACCCCTATAAACCCCACAACCCGCACCTAAAAAAAAATACACAACTACCATAATTATTTAGTAATTAATTAATTAATATTAATTAACAACCAATGACTAATTAATTAATTAATTACAAATAAATAACTTCCCACAATTAACACTATAAAATTCCAATTAAATAAATATTAATAAATACAAAATATTCATTAATTTATTATAATTAAATTACTTCCCACCCTATTCCCCTATGAACCCACAACCTGCTACGGAACTAAAAAATGCAAAATTAAATTAAAATAAAATTGATAACTACTAAAAATGTAACACATATATTAATAAACATAAACAATACTTATGCAAAAAAATACATCACATACATTTAAAATATAAACTAAAATACATAAGACTAATTAAAAAATTGATATTTTAGGCAACTATATTTTTGCAAACTATATTAATGACTTCTATATTTTTGAAAACTATATTTCTGTGTGACGGTATTTCCATCTCCATATTTGTGTACCTGATTCCGATCTCGCTAGGAAAGCCCTCCATACAGCTCGAATCAGTAGGCCTTTCCGAGCAAGATGTGCTCCGGGAGTCTGCACGAGCGAGTACAATGCTGCAGCATGCTTACGGACTTGGTTCGCTTGGACTCCCATTGAATTCTATGGGAGCCTGTGTACAGACGCGTACACAGGCTCCCATAGCAGAAATGGGGTGGGTGGGGAAAAGCGTACACCCAGTGGCGGGAACCCCATGGTGCCCGCCACACTGTGCATGCCTGGATCGGGGGCACCCATGGGCACACCCCCGTGACAGATTTGGAGGGCCCTGGGTGTAGGGGGGCCTGCTACGGCCCCCCGAAGTATGCTTCCGACAGCTGTTTCATCTCACTGAGACCGAGGCAAAGCGGCTGTCCGAATCGTGCATTGCACTCGCTCTGTCGGAATTCGGCTCCATAGCGCGACACGATTCGGGTACGAACGAGTCGTATGGACAGGTTTGTGTCCTGGAAACAATTTGGTCGACGTGTATACGATCTTCGCATCGTACTTGGTCGTTCGGACCTGTGTACGATTTGGTCGTAAACAAGGGCTACGAATCGGATCCGGGAAAGCCAAATCCGGTTCGGAGGCCTTCCGAACGACATCGGAATCGGGCCTTTTATATGGCAATTTGGGAAGCATTCCGTACAACACATTCCAAAAAACCTCTAGGGTGTGTTTCATTTCAGAGTTTGCATAAGAAATGTTAGTGACTCATAACAGTTTGATTAAAGCCATGCAAGATATACGCCATCGATTCGTTGTTCATACAATCGGTATTATCTAACATTATGTGCTATATCATGTTTATAAATGGTGTCCATCTACTTGGGAGTAAGGCTGCAGCTAATGCAAATTTGCAAAGGGACATGTCTGCTATTCTGTACTTGGCTGATGCCTCCTCTTTGTGACAGTTAGCTATAACGTTGTTGATTATAACATTGGCAGATGCTTTAGAGATTTATTTTAGATATTGAAGCAATTTTGGCAGCCACTGTTGAGTACTACTATAGTAAGATAAATTACGTGTAATCCGAATATAGTTTAATATTTAATTTTAGTGTGATACAACGAAAATACATTTGTTCCTCACCAGGTTGGTGATGAAAAAGTTTCAATGAATGTCTTTCAATGTTTCATGTTGTTCTTCAGAAGCTTAAGGGGCTCAGCTATGTTAAATGTGTTTAAGTTATATGGTGATTCATCTCTATCAATTTTGTTCAACCATCATTTCATCATTTACCATTTTATTATCCTTTTTTCAGGGTGGCATTCTGGTAGGATCATTTTTTCACCAAAAACTCTCTTTTTTATTTTTGTGTGTTTTTGTGTAAACTCCTAATAGTGTTTGCAACATTATTTTTTCAATTATTTGCATTTTTCTCAAAATTATCCCTCTCAAAATAGTATTAGTGTGTTCTTTTGCGCTTTGCTGACAAACAACTGATTTGACAATAAGATTCCTACTTTGTTCCTGAATATGACCAGGTCACAAAATCAGGGTGCAAAGTGCACATCAGTTAATTTGTGTTAGCTCCATGTGTGAAAATTAGGGCCAGATTTACCCACATTGGGGCATATTCTCAAGAACGTGTGCTAACCATCGCAAAAGTTACTTAACGCAACCTCCAACATCGTAGTACATCGCGGAAAATGTACTCCGTGTTAACCAAGTATTCACAACACGGCGGTACCATGCGATAGTCACCAGATAACGCGTCAAATGGCCGCGCTAAAATCAACGCCATGCCACAAAAATGCAAAACACGAACGCAAAAAAAGCAGCGATGAGGCCAATCGCGATACAAAAAGCAGCGAAAACCAGCGGCAGGCTTGCAAATCCCACACGTCTGGCAGGAAAATGCACTATAAAAGCAACAAAAACAACACACCAGAAACAATACAAAGTGCGTAGCAACATGGATGCACCCTGACCCAGCGCAGAGGCCAACGGGAACCCCACAAGCCCCACAGACCACCAGCAAGGACCAATGGGGTCGGGGAAGGCCAAGGAGAAGAGGGAGAGGAAGACAAGGTGCAGTCCGTAGGAAAACAAGACCAGCGTCACGGATGTGACAGAACACTACCAGCAACTGATCCACAATCAGACTACCTTGAATGCAGCCTGAGTGTCAAGGAGGCCAATGGAGGAGGCCAAGAGGCGCTGGCATGACGTGAAAACCAAAACCAGGCCCAAAGCCGCTGCCAACAGGAAAGGAGCAACGGCGACAGGAGGTCGGAGTCCTGTGCCACAGGAGGAGCTGGAGGAAATGGAGGCCAGTCATCGGTGTGGAGACTGTGCAAGGAGGTGGGAGTACGGACACAGCTCGAGAGGACCTGACAGAACAACAACAGGGTGAGTAACAAACAGGGACTGGGGGGATGGGGGAGATGGGCACAATGGCACACATGCACAAGGATGTGTAGCACACTGCACACCCACAATCACCCAGGGTCATGTCCCCCATCCCCGTGGCACACTGCAGCACACACACATGGCAATCACAGCACATCCCATGACAATGTGGCACAAAGTGCAACACCGACACTGCAGAACATGGGACACAACTGGGTCCGCCCATGCGCAGAAACAGGCCAATCACATTTGACAGAGCAGGGAACTGTGAGATGCATATATACGGGTACAACCTCACAACAGTCATGTAGTCCAAATGTCCACTGTCCCCCCTCAAATTGCCAGCACCGCCCAAACAGTCACAATGTACATTGTCACACAGTCTGCATGTCTACAAGAACAATGCGCCAACATAAATGTCAACACAATGTCAACATGCATCTCCCCTTCACATTGCAGAGGGACAAACAACACCTCCAGCAGGTCAGACCAGACAACCCATCCGTGATGCCGGAGACAACCACCACACCTTCGACACCGACGCCCTACAATAGCCCATGGACATCCCACGCAACCCACCACCAGGACCAGGGCAGACAAGCTACTCAGAGGAGAACACAGACCACACAGCATGAAGCACCCGCAAGCACGGCTGGCTCACAACACTTCACCGACCCACTAATGGCACCCCAATGCCAGGTGTCAGGACGCCTAAAGGAGGTGGCCGAACAGGTGCGGGTGTGGTCCGAAGCCATGGAAGGCGAACTAGATCACGTGTCAATTAACCTTCAGGGACCACCTATACCCCACAAAGGAGACCCACACTGCCATAGAGATACATGCAGATGCACATTCCCAGTACAGAACCACGCCCAGGGGCACGCACATATCAGTCACACACCCACATTGGCTCTGCGTACGACGGCCCAGTCCACTCCCCTTACGAATTGAGTGGGTGATGACAAAGCCACATGTCCAAGCTCCAACCCGCTGCCTGCGGTGACATGTCTGCGTCCGCTGTACACAGCACACTGTAATGTCGTAGGGCCCAGGGTCCTCATGCATACAACAAGACCACAGGGACACACGCAGATATCATGTTGAACTGGCTACGGGCACGTGCGCTCGACCCCTTTATTGGCAGGGCCACATGTACAGTGATGCCTGTGCTGGATGTGTGTGGGGTGAGCATAAGCCAGCCCGCACGGAGTGTTTGGTGCTGGCATCAACTTGAACAGTGGACACCAGTGCAATGTAAACAGGAAATACCAGCATAACTATGTCAACTGCTGAGCAACATGGAGGGAGCCGGAGCAAGCACAGAGGTCACCCAACATACAAACAGAAGTGTCCATGAGTTGCAGTGCACTGAGGTTGGGATACTAGAGCTGAGCGCGCTCATGTGATGAAAATGACTAGGATTGTGTCCATTCGGGATATTCCTGATGCTGCTGCAGTGGGGTGTGTTAGACATGCATCAACTTCCTCATCAACGTTCCAGGTCTCCCACACTGCCGGAGGTGACATTGCTGCGCAACCTCTCCACAGCACAAAACTCAATCAGTAACGGTCCATGGGTTGCGGTGCACTGAGTCAGTGGCACCTGGAGTGCTGAGCAGGGGATCAGGCAGATGATGGCATCCACGACAGGTCTGAGCAACTCCGTTAGTCTGCCAGTACCACTGTTTCGACTCTGGCAGATGGTCGTTGGAGTTGGCCCTGGCGATGGTGGCGTGTGCCTCCTGTGGTGATGCGACGTCCGGGCCGGTCAGGACTCGATATGATGTGTGAGCCCTGGTGGTCCGCAGTTGAGGCCGGAGGCAGCGGACAACGCAGGGCCACATGCACATGGTGTCGATGACCCCAAGACCACCGTCACAGAGGTCATCCAATATTCATTCAGACAGGGTCCCTGACTTGAGATGCACAGAGTTGGTGGCCCCAGATGCACAGCGGCAGGCACAGGCACACCGCCACGGGACGGTGACTTGCGGTCCACTGAGGTAGGGCCACGCAGACTGAGTGGGTCCCCGTCGATGTCGAAGGTGAATGTGGCAGAGGGTTGCGGGGGACAGTGGAAGGTGTCCTCCAGGGCATGATGCAGAGGGCAGAAGCTATCTGGAAGCAGCAAATGGAGGAGTGTAAAGTGACTGCCTCGTTGCCACCACCAATTCGGCATCAGCTGCATGAGGATGAAAACTACCCCCTAGTCCATGGATTCAGACACCACCAATGTACGACCAGAGAGTGTCCATGAATGTCGGGGTACAGACTTAGTGGCACAGGGGCTGAGACGGGATGCAGTCTGTGATGATGCCGGTACACTGATATGTACTCTGGCATTGCCGAATCAAGACTCTGTGACCTACTGGACCGCAGTGTGGGCCGGAGGCAGCGGTCAGCAGTGGGCCACAGCCACGTGTCATAGGCTCGCGATGCACAGAGTTAGTGACATCAGGGCAGTTGTCGGTAGTGTTCGATCACCTCCGTAACGATGATCCTTTTTTCCTCCCAAATGCAACACATCATCCTCTTATGCCTCTCCTTGCGTGCAATGATTTGTACTCTGCCTTTGAATAATCGATGTTCAGTTCCAATTCTGTGACCTATTCGAGCGCAGCGTAGGCCAAGAGCAGTAGTCCGCGTGGGCCCACAGAATCTTGCGGCTGTGATGTAACACTAAGACCTGTTGGCACCACATTGAAGGGAGTATAGTGACATAGACTCAGCCATGATTTATGTGCTCTGCCATGGTGTAATCAAGACTCAGTTCCAAATGTGTGACCTACTTGTCCGCTGTGCACGCTGGTGGAGTACGTCAACGTGAATGGAGTACTGCGGGCCTGTGTTGCGGAGGCCATGATGGTCTGAGGAGGCTGCCAAGGTCGCAGGCCTCGGGCTTGGACATTGCACCAGCACGTGGTGGGCCCTCTTCGACACACCCCAGTGTCGGAAGGTTGACATTGAGGCCTGGGTGCGCAGGGGCGGGCAGGACTGGTTCGGGGACCAGCGTCCCGGGGTGCAGCAGGCGCACAGGATCGCTGGCAACACCGCTCACGGCGTCGGCCTCATGGCGGGGTGAGAGGCGCTGCCCTGGCAGAGATGTTGGGCATTCCGGAAGAGGACCACGCCCAGAGTTACGTGCCTTTTATTCGCACCCCTACGCTGGCCTGGCGTATGCCGGGCCAGCCCACTCCGCTCACGCTTACGGGGGGGGGGACGTCACAAGCTACATTTCTGTGATCTTCCACACTGGCTGGGGTGACATGGTTGCGTCCACTGACTACTACTCTCCAAACACCAGCGGTGTGTGTCGACATGGATATGTGTGTGGTCTGCATACTGCAGTCTGGCCAGCACATCCACGCCACACTTGGCATTGTGTACATTCTCATTCATCGGTCCCTTGCCTCCTTCGCACATGCCTGGTCCCCACCTCTTCCGACATTCTGCTATTGTGTGTCCGAGGTGCCATGCCGTTGATGGCTGATGTACATGGCTGGCCCAGGTTCCCACAGTGAGTTGTGCTGTTGTGTCTGGTGGGTGTGCATGTTGTATGTGAGCTTGTGACGTGTTCATTTCCTGTGTTGTGTGTTGCATGATTGTGGAGTCAGGGTGTGTGCATTTGGTATTGGCCAACGAGCAGTGCATTTCCATGGGTGCCATCCTGGTGGCGCAGGTTGATGATGGACTGTCGGGAGGTGCAGGTATCATGCACACTGCCTGGGTGGTTGGCGGCGGCATTAGCAGGGATTCCACGGTGGTCCACTATTGCCTGCACATTGGTGGGATACGTGCGCTTTCTGTTGCGCTTATTGTGTGCAGTGTCACCAGGGGCCACTAGTAGGACATGTGTGCAGTCAATTGCCCCCTGACACGTGCGGAAAGCCAGCTGTGGCGTCCATGCCTTGCTTGGTCTCCGGCTGTTCCTGCGCAGTGTGTGTGAAGTATAGATAGTGGGGTACCAAGCTGATGGTGTCATCCATGTCCGTTGTGGGGGACTTGGATTGGCCTGGCTGTGTGACTCCTCCGTCTCAGGCGGATGTTGGTTGGAGGGTACCAGGGGCCAACACGTGCAGCACAGCCAGCAGCTTTGTCTGCGGTGGGATGTTGGTTGTCCGCTGTGTTGGTTCCATCCGCCTGTGGGCAATGGTGGTCAGGATGCGGAGGAGGGTTGTCCCTTTGGGCATATAGTGGGCAATGACATTCTCTGGTGTTGAGTCTATGAGGTTGGTGCATTTTTGGAGGGTCGCTGTCTTTGTCTGCGCTGTCTCAGTGGTGGTCTTGGGGCGGGGGCGGTGGGTGTCCGGGGGGTGGTCCTGGGGGTGGTGGCGGCCCGCATGTTCAGTGGCTCCATGGCATCTGTTGGTCTTCAGTTTTGGCTGTGGGCTGGGCTCCCTTTTGTGGTACAGGCTGCCATCCGACTTTACACCAGGTCAGAGCAGGTGTTGATTTCCTGCTGCTAACGCGCATTATCGCATGTTTCGTGGTCTTTTCGCAGATCTGGCTGGTGGTTGAGAATGTTGCGGAGTGGTGTTTTCGCAGCTTTTTGCACGGGTACGCCTACTCTGCATTTCATTAGCGATAGTTGCAAGGGTCATCTGTGGCGATGTTTTTTGCGGCTGCTATCGCAGGTTAACTGGTGTTATGGGCTGTTGACACCAGCTTGTGAATGGGGCGATGCAATTATCGCAACTTTGGCTGCGATAAAGTGCCGTTAACTCGGCGATAGCTCCTTGAGAATATGCCCCATTTTGTACTGTGCTTGCATCACAAAAATGTTGCACACCAGCACAAAATGTTTTTTTTTATATTTACTTTCCAGGGCAAAACATGTTTTGTGCTGAAAATTGCCTAAAAGTAATGCAAAGTGGCACGAAGTGCTGCCCAGAGTTACTTCGCATCAAGGGGGTGTTACATGGGCGTTCCCATTCAACCACACATGCTTTTTTATGCAACTCTATCTACTAACATTTTGAGACAGGTTTTTGCGCCAAAATTAACACCATTTGAAATCAGGCATTAAAAGGAGAAATGTTTTAATTTCTCAATTTTTCTGCTTTTTTAAGTCCTGCACTGTACAGCACACATACAAAGTAGGAAAAGTTTTAAATGTAGTCTAAGCATAGTATTATGTCCTGAAAGTGTACCCTTCCAAAACCTACTCTAGACTCATGAACACACCCTTGCACTATGGCGCAAAGGTGTGTGCGTGGTGCTTGGCAGCAAAATTCTGTGCTGCCGCTAGGGAGAAGGGAGTAGAGAGCTGTATCTTTGTAAATATGGTGCCCTCCTGCTCTCTCTTCCTCAGACATTGCAGCACAGCATTTCTGGCTGCTGCGTTGTGGGACAATTTGGTAAATCTGGCTCAGAGTTGGAACACCATTTGCAACTGCTTCAGAGATCAATACTTAAAAATGGGAAATACAACACCAAAAGGACATCGTTTTATCCACTTCAAATTGCACAAACAGCCCAAGTTCATTATTTGTAACTTGAACATGTGAGAAGGTTCGCGTGCTGTAAATTGTGAGAGAAAACATCTATGATTTACGTCTAAATTGTAATCTTGTTTGGAGTACAAAATGAATTTGCACCCAAAACAAGGTTACAGGGTCCATCATGATGAGTGTCATAGCATGAAAAACATCTGCACCTACAGCTGACTCGGTGTTAAGGCATTCAATGCAAAATTGATTCCAAGATGATGTATCATATTACCCAGCTCCAAAAGTCCTAAATATGAACCTTCCTTCAACTGTTTGAATGTTAGATTAAAGGTTTCAGCATTTTGTTTTCCACTCACATTTTCCAACACTATTTCTCTAAGCTATCATTGCAATTTCAATAGAGAAAGGACCATTGGCAGATGTACAGTATCCACAATATGACTCTTGTCTGATCAATAATGCACTCTTTTTACCTGTATATACCTCTTTAATGCCTTTAATGGCTATCCCGACCATTAAAGGCCCGCTCCAACATTTCACATGTTGCTCTCTCATTTCTTGCTGGTTTAATGATCTGCCTGCTCAAGACAAGTATCATTCTAAGTGATTCAAACAGCTAACTGCATCCTATTGTTGTTGCATGTTCACAGTGCATTGTATTTGTGAAGCCCAGTGATAAACTTCTGAATCCCTTGTTTATGCCTAAATCGCCTTTACAGTACAAAGAGTAATTAAAGATTAAACCTTCATAGCAGGAATGTGCCCCATCATATGGCTAATATAGATACTCTGAAATATGTTTCTCTGGATTTAACAAATCATCAAAAGGTTTTCTGTAACCTACCAACTCATTCTAGTCCTAAATATTTTTCTTTAATTTTATAAATTTTCGAACTTGCCAACTTTTATTGTTACTGTTACCTCCTTTTCTGTAGATTAAAAATGTCAAATGACCCTTTCTTCTGATATACCAAATTGAAACCAGTATTTGAAATGTTTCCCCTAATGCACCATAAAGTGGAAATTTGACTTCAAGTCCCTTTTCAGGTTCTCTCATTCATTACTATTCGTTTTTTAAATCACACATAACACAGATTTATATCATATAAAGTCTAGTTTCATTTTTTAAATAGATCACATATTTTCTTCCATGCGGAATATAAATGGTGATCCTGGATAATCCAATTTCTTCCACGGGGATCATTTATTCCCTTCCATGTGGGATTAAGCAAAGATTTTGTTTTTATTTATGGCTGTATTTAATATATCTACTCGGTTGTTAACTTTTGTGCTTCTCTCCTCCACTGAGAGAAAACTTAACAAAAGACTTTTAACATGCTGATTTGGTAGTTTTGCCACAGAGACTAAAACCCTATAACACCATCTCTGCTAGAATATTTTTTCCAAAGTGTAGAGGAAGGCGTTCCAGTGGTTTCACTGATCCTTACTATTGGTGAAAAAAAGTAGCATGCTTTATCATTGTGTCCCTCCTCAAAATCACCCTTATTGAAGTCCACATTGGACTTCCCCAGAAGCTTTTGGATACAAGGAATGTATTTCTGTGTGGACTGTCTTCCTGAGAACATGGGAAAATATAATGAACTATGTGTGATTGCAACAATACTACAGGTCATGGGATCAAACACTATAGCCTTAGAGCTCACCGTAGCGGGCTCTACCGACCATTAAAGGCCCGCTCCAGCATTTAACAAGGGAGGGGACCAATAATGGCTTGTAGAGTCCGCTACGGAGGGCTCTAAGGCTGTTAGAACATTCCGCTCCTAGAGGGCAGAATGTTCTCATTTGTAAAACAAGGCCTCACGGAGCCCGAGAGGATTAAAATCCATCGGGCTCCGTGAAGCCTTTGTTAAACATTAGAATGTTGATGCTCCGGGCCTCTACCGGCCATTAGAAGCCTTGAGCACTCCATTGTTTTCAACGGGGCACTCAACATTCCAATGTTCTAATACACCATAAACCAGGGATAATTATTTAGTTGCTCCATCTTCCCCACACTAACTTAGATTAGCTATCCCACACAAGGGATAGGTTTAAGAGAAGGTAGGAACTAGTCCTGAAGAATGCTCAAGACCTTGTAGGGCTATACCAAGGTAGTAGGAACACGTGGACAAGTCTAGGGCTTTGCATTACGCAAACTCCATAGAAGATTGATTTACGTATGTGGTAGGGAGATCAGAGACAAAATGGTGTAATTACGTACCATTCATCACACATTATTAATTAGAGAAGATCCCTTACTTAATACCCTCCTAGTTGGAAGGTGCATAATTATCTGAGGAGTATCCCTGACAAAATTATGACCCCATGATGAAGTATTCCACTTTTTAGCTGGTCAAGGGCACCATCCTTTTAAGGTAATAACCCAGCCAAATAATGTACAAATGAATCATTGCACTAATCTTCTTTAGTTTTATTGGACCCATTGTATTCATTATTGGTACCCAGCACACACACACACACACACACACACATGCACACAAACACACACACACACACACACAATGTATAATAACACCAGTGCTGAAAAACTGTAGAAATGCAGACTGCATTCTGCATTGAAATACATTTTTTATTTTATTAAAGCAAAAAAAAAGAAATGGAAACATAAGTTTCACAAAATGACTGGCAACATATGAACTTTCTTTACAAAATTAGAGGAGTGCCAAGGAAAGCTGATGTAGGAGAATGCTGTTTCTCAGCCTATAGATGTGCCTGGATTCATCATTACTACTGTACTACAGTATATTTATAACATAACATCTTTTTCTTTTGGGGCGCTTTGCTGAGGTTTTATGTCACCCTGCAGATTAAGTTACTCTTTTAATCACCAGCTATGGTCCACCCATTCCTCATATTGTTTTATGCACAAGGGACGTAATAGCATGTTAATGTCCCGGTATCAGCCTTCTGGCCATGTACCTTTAGCAGCAATCACTCTCGTTGCTTTATTGTGTGTGCGTTTTATATAAATATTACTTGACTTCGATCGCAATGCTCAGGCGCACACCGCGCCCAGGGCTCTACAAAACGTTCCCTCCTGACAGCTGACTTTTGATTGTGGAGCTCTTTACCACTACTGTGTACCTTTACAGTATATTTTTCACTGAATAACTACCGCTGTTTTACAAAACAAGCAATTGGTTCAGTGCATTTCTGTTTTGAAATGATCCTCACTCTGCGCAGGCGCATTCAACGCCCGGGGCTCATTTCCACCGCGCACGCGCGGAACAAGGATCCCTTTGACTTCCTCTTAGGGGAGTACGCATTACCGCATCAGCACTCCTCCAACGCGATACGCCCTGCACAGCTCTAGCGGTGATTTAATTCCAGTCCCGCAACTCTGACCCGCTGGTCAGGCACATGTAGTGACCACGGAAGCATGTCAATTACTCACAGCGTCATTCAGCACTGTGATGGTGAGGAAACGCAGCTGCAGCTCATTATTTATTCAGGCGGCACCCGCCCACTCCCTAACGATGTAATTATCATCTCGGGCGCCTATTTAAACCGTGCTCACTGCCCCAGTCATTTACTAGCGGGGAAGCAACGAGGACAGAACGTAGGAGCATCGTGAGAGATGCACCTTGAGGCAGTAAGGGGTTGCATGAATGCCTGAGTAGGAAGCCTGGAGCTTCCCTCCTTTGCCTATTTGGATGAATGCCTGTGTTGAAGTCCTAACAAAAATGCATTTATATTATATCGTTGTTTTTCTTGATCTCTCCCAACTTGGTCTTTAGAGTGTGACTACAGGGGTCCCTCAATTCCTCCCTTCCCATGGGACATCCCTACCCCTAATCCGGGGTAAGATTGTGAGCTGGTCTCACAACTGTTTTTATTCATGAGCACCACGTTTGCAGTGACACGGGTGTTCACAACCACATGCATTTCAATGTACTATTTGCTTGTTTGCAGTCTGATTCTCTCCTTTCCAGTGTGAGTTAAAACATTTTTCTCATACTGTGATATACCTTTATCTTTACAGGTTTCTGAAGTTTCATAGTAGAGTTTGACAAAGGTCAACCTACTTAAGTGGATTCATCTTAGTCTCTTCGAGACTAGATAGGAGCCCATTCTTTCCCGTCCTGATGAAATGCCATGGACCCTCCTGGCCACAAAGGCAGAAACATGTTGGCGACACTGATGGGGATGGGGCACTAATCCCCCAAGTCCCCTCTATTAGTTTTAATATTGAGCAAATTCTACACAATTAAAGTTTTCATGTAGCATTTGCATCGATTTTTAACATCACTTATTCACTTTCTTAGCGCGGGCCCCCACTTAGTTGTAGAAGTGCCTCCCTGTCTCCAGGTGTAGGCCTGCTCTTTATCAAATGCAGTTTTTAAAGAGCGAGGACTGCCGATGATGAAGCATGACACCTGGTGGTGTGTGAGGACAGTCCTTACATTTTTTTGAGATGCCCAACAGCACATAGGGAATTGGCATAGTGTGCCTCTACCTTCTTTAAGACTCAGACACCTTGCCAGGGTAGCTTCTTATTGTGTGATACATCTCAAATTACATCACTCATGATATCATCCACAAAATTACTAACACACTCACTCTTACCCCATAGAACATTTCATACACCAACTCTCACACAATGATTCACAAACCCATTCACAGACCCATACCAGTACTTACACACCCACTCATTGATTCATTAATCTACACACACATCCACTCACTCACCCATACAGACACTCATACATCCACTAACTCTCTAATACAGCCACTGACATATCCACTCATGCACCCATACAGCTACTTACACACTTACTCACTCACCAATACATTCAGTCACACAGGCACTTACTCTCCCATACAACTACACACACAACCACTTACTTACTCATGCAGATACTAACCTGTACTCACTCACCTATTTAGTCACTGACACAAGCTTACACTCATCCTTACAGCCACTCTCACATTTACTCACTCACCGATACAGTCACTCATATACCCCATCACTCACATATACTGTCTTTCACATACCTTGTTACTCACCCATATACCACTGACACATCCACTTACTCACCCACACAGCCATACACACACTCACTCACCCATACAGCCCCTCACACATTCACTCACTAGCCCATTCAGCCACTGCCTCACCCACTGACATATCCATACAGGCAGTCACACAATCCATCACCCACCCACACAGACACTCAGACACCCATACAGGTACTCAGACAACCAATCACTTACCCATACAGCCACTCACATATGCACTCACTCACTGATACAGCCACCTAGACACCAACTGACAGACATTCACACAGCCAGTCACTCACCCATACAGTCACTGAGACTTCTAATGATTCACTTATACCAGTGGTCTTTAAACATTTTAATGCTGCACCCCCCCAAGTGTAAAAAAAAAATGATTGGGTCCCCCTTTAGAAATTTTCACAATTATTCTATTCAATTTGCAATGTTTATGTATGTCTAGACTTATTTAAACATTCGAGTTATGTTAAACCTTTTAAAAATGGCCCATTACAAAGTTGCTGACTGCTGATTATTTGTTGTCAGCTTAAAACAAAGAACTGCTATGAGCATGATGCTTCTTTTGACCAGAGCCTGGCGCCCCTCCTGAGATCAGTTAAGGCCCTCCTGGGGGGGCCCACCCCCAAGTTTGAAGACCCCTGACTTATACAGTCAGTCACTCACTCACTGAATCATCCATACAGGCACTCATACACCCACTGATTCACCAATACACCTTGGTATATATATGTAACACTCATAAACTTTTTTAAAACACTCACAGTCACTGGATGATGTTATCAGTGAAGTCATCAGTGATGCCATTTGAGATGTCATCAGTGATGTCACTGACCATGTTATGAGTGATGTAATATGTGAGGTCATAAGCAGTGCATTACAGGGACGCAAGTTATAGTTAGCTCAGCTAACTACAACCGCTGAATTTCACTGCGTTTGTTCCAATGAAAGTTGAGTCTAACTATAACGTCCCTATAACCTTTGTTTTTTTAGTGAATTTATATATATATATATATATATATATTCACTGAGAAAAATAATTAATTATATATATGTATATATGTGTATTACCTACTGGCGGTCGCCAGTAGGTAGTTATAGTTAGGACCTATTTTCCATAGGAAATTCACAACATTCTATTCCCAATAACTTTGGCGCCGGTCGACGAATCTTCGTAAAATTTTCAAAACTCGTGGGGCGCTCCGGTCCGCTCCTATCTTGAAAGTTTCGGGGTGATTCGACAAGCGAGGGCCGAGAAAAAAGGGGGGTCCCAAAACATGTTTTCTCCATGTTATTTTCCATAGGAAACTTTAGACAAAGCTACAGCCCGAACTGCTAAACGGAATTACACCAAATTTTGCAAAAAGGTAGCCCTTGGTTCAGAAAGAGCCCTTTTTGTTAAATGGTGTAAATCCGTTCAGTAGTTGCTGAGAAATTCAAAATAATAAGAGTCAAAAAATCAATTTCCCATAGGGAACTTTGTGCAAGGCTACAGCGGAAACTACTGAACGGATTTACCCCAAATTTGGCATAAAGGTACTGCTTGGCTCGGAAAGCGACCGTTTAAAAAATGGTGTAAATAAGTTAAGTAGTCTTTTAAATATTAAAGGGAAAAGAACTTTATATATCTGGGCGGAGCCTAACCACACATGTCATCGTGAGATCTGATTGGCTGTCAGCACTTCATCCAAGAAGTGTTGGCAGCCATCTTGGGACCAATATACATGATAGCACCCCAATGAAATGCATTGTAGTGAATCAAAGATTTTGAGGGTTACCAAAAGGAGAACTATAAAGGGTGATAACAGACTTTAGTTACATTAGAATTAATTTGTTGATGGTACCATACTAATTTTAGGAATTGTGGTGTGTTCTAGGGTGATTTTACCCTGTGAAAAACCTCCTGCTGGGATTTCATGAATCATGTTTGAGAGAAAAAAAATTCTCATGCTTGTCCCACAGAGGTTTGGAAGGTGCTCCAGAAGCTAAAATGAGAGCATATTTTCTGTAAATTCACATTATCTTTCTCAGTCATGTGAGAATGAAGTCTGACATTCTCAGTAAAACATGTAAATCCAACAAGGGCAGAGACTGTCAGTTGATTCCTTTGTGTTCTACTGCAGCTTCCCAGAGTGTTCTAAAGAACAACTAGAGTGCTAACAGCCTTACTTATGACAAAAGTATGGCACACCTGAAGATATCTTGATTGGAATAAACTGGTAACACTTAAAACATTTAATTTAAAAAGGAACAAAATGATGGGGTTCATTTTGTCATAGAAATTATGGTTAGTGCTGTAGAAAGAAAAATTAGGACATGTTTTAAGTGAGATCTCAAATATCTTCCTGTTATATTTCAACAGGAGCAGCCTGCCAGTTGATTCCTTTGTGTTCTACTGCAGCTTCCCAGAGTGTTCTAAAGAACAACTAGAGCGCTAACAGCCTTACCTATGACAAAAGTATGGCACACCTGAAGATATCTTGATTGGAATAAACTGGTAACACTTAAAACATTTAATTTAAAAAGGAACAAAATGATGGGGTTCATTTTGTCATAGAAATTATGGTTAGTGCTGTAGAAAGAAAAATTAGGACATGTTTTAAGTGAGATCTCAAATATCTTCCTGTTATATTTCAACAGGAGCAGCCTGCCAGTTGATTCCTTTGTGTTCTACTGCAGCTTCCCAGAGTGTTCTAAAGAACAACTAGAGCGCTAACAGTCTTACTTATGACAAACTTATGGCACACCTGAAGCCATCTTGATTGGAATAAACCGGTAACACTTAAAACATTTAATTTAAAAAGGAAAAAAATGAGGGGGTTCATTTTGCCATAGAAATTATGGTTAGTGCTGTAGAAAGAAAAATTAGGACATGTTTTAAGTGAGATTACAAATAATTTCCTGTTATATTTCAATAGGAGCAGCCTGCCAGTTGATTCCTTTGTGTTCTACTGCAGATTCCCAGAGAGTTCTAAAGAACAACTAGAGCGCTAACAGTCTTACTTATGACAAACTTATGGCACACCTGAAGCCATCTTGATTGGAATAAACCGGTAACACTTAAAACATTTAATTTAAAAAGGAAAAAAATGAGGGGGTTCATTTTGCCATAGAAATTATGGTTAGTTCTGCAGAAAGAAAAATTAGGGCATGTTTTAAGTGAGATCTCAAATCCTCTTCTATTTCATTAGAAAATTCTGACATGCAGACTGAAACAATCACTTTCAATACCAGCAGTAGACTTCCAGTTAACTCCCTGGTGAGCAGTAGCTTTACTACAGTGATCTAATGAGCAACTAGAGTGCTAACATTCTGAATTTATGGCAAATGTGTGACACATCTGAATGCCTTCTTGATGGAATCAAAGTAAAAAACTGAAAGCATTTCCTACTGAGGAGACTGCAGTAAATGAGGAAATTAGGAAACTTCATAACAAATAAGTATCCCAAGATGGCCACCAGAGAAAAAAAGAGCCCAAATGTAGCACAAATATCACCCACATGTTACCCACATATAGCCCAATGACAGAGGTACATGGTGGGCTAGTTGGACTCCAGGGACCCTCAGGATTCAAGGGGACTTAATCCCCCAACTTAAAAAGCGCCACGGGGCGCGTTTGCACAGTGGTGAAGGGAGGGGGCGGGGCTTCAGGTGACATGTGTGCAAACAGGCCCCGTGGCGCGTTTTAAGATGGGGGATTAAATCCCCTTCAATCCTGAGGGTCCCTGGGGGCCAACTAGCCCACCAGGTACGTCCAGAAAGCGCCACAGAGCTGCGTTGCAGAGAGGTGCAAAAAGGGGCGTGGCCTCTGAACACCTCTCTGCAACGCAGCTCTCTGGCGCATACTGGAGGTATCTGGTGGGCTAGTTGGCCCCTAGGGACCCTCGGGATTGAGGAGGAATTAATTCTCCACAGGGCGTGTTTGCAGACATGTCACCTCAGGCCCCACCCCCTTCCTTCACCATTGTGCAAATATTCCTCTAAAATCAGCCGAACTACGAATTCCGATTTACTCACCTGTTATTAGGAGAGACCTCAGTGCTACATCTTTGAGCCCAGTACTGATCCTGAAAAGTAATTTTAACCGTACTTACCAGTAACTTGCATTTCCTTCCATAGGATATCATTGCCTGCTTTTTGCTGAAAAAGTTTCTAAGTGTCGATTTTTGAAACATACAAATATTCCTCTAAAATCAGCACAACTACTAATTCCGATTTACTCACCTGTTATTAGGAGAGACCTCAGTGCTGCATCTTTGAGCCCAGTACTGATCCTGAAAAGTAATTTTAACCGTACTTACCAGTAACTTGAATTTCCTTCCATAGGCTAACATTCTCTGGTTTCACTTGGAAATTCTTCAAAGTGTGGAGTTTTGGAACTTTATAATATTCCTCTAAAATCAGCCGAACTACGAATTCCGATTTACTCACCTGTTATCAGGAGAGAACCCAGTGCTGCATCTTTTAGCCCAGCACTGACCCTGAAAAGTAATTCTAACCGTACTTACCAGTAACTTGTATTTCCTTCCATAGGAATCCATTTTCTGGTTTTCAGCAGAAAAGTTTCAAAGTGTCGATTTTCACAAACTACAAATATTCCTTACAAATCGCCTGTATGACTTAAACGCATTCTTTCAACTGTTTACAGGAGATGCACCAGTGCTGGATTCAGGATCCACCACTGAGTAAGAAAAAGTAACGATAACACTACTTACCTGCTAAGTGAATTTCCTCCCATAGGATAACATTGGTGATTCTATGTGAAAAAGTTTCTAAGTGTCAACTTTTAAAATACAATAATATTCCTTAAAAATCACTACTGTAACCAAAACGCTTTTACTCAACTGTTTACAGGAGATGTCCCAGGACTGAATCTAGGATCCAGTCCTGTGGTTAGAAAAAGTAATCCATAAAGTAACTAATTGCATTTAACTAGAAATTCACATTGAGCTCAATGTTGCATTGTGTTTGCAATTGTGTTGTCCATTGCAACTGTAACTACTGTACTTAAAAGTCTATTGCCTATTTGCAAAGTATTTAAACTAAAGTAATTCATACTGAGAAAGTATATTTTGTAATGTAATGTATAATGTAATTACAATGTAATTTAAAAAATAAAATATCTAAAAATAAATAGTTTAAAATAATGTAGTAAATCAGTATCAAAAAAATAAATATAACAATTAATACAATTAAAAGATTGTCATTTACAAAACCTTTGAAATTCACTGAAAAAAACCATAGGTTTCAGGCACGTTATAGTTAGAAATTAGCATTTAAAAACCTTACAAATTCACTGAAAAACCATAGGTTTCAGGCACGTTATAGTTAGAAATTAGCATTTAAAAACCTTACAAATTCACTGAAAAAACAATAGGTTTTAGGGACAGTTATAGTTAGTTGGACATTGCACTCGTACAAAACCCGTGAAATTCCCCCGTTATAGTTAGTTCAGCTAACTATAACTCGCGCCCGCAATGCACTGCTGATGACGTCACATATTACATCACTCATGACATGGTCAGTGACATCCCTGATGACATCACTGATGACATCTCAAATGACATCACTGATGACATCATCCACGTGATAATCTGATGCACCTCACACCCTAATATAACCTTTGATACACCCACTCTAAATTACACACTGCCATTCGCAAAACCATAAACACTCCAACACCAATAACTACATACCCACTCACTGATTCTTAGGTCTACACACACATCCACTCACTCACCCGTACAGTCACTCATACTTACGGTCACTCAGTACAGGACTATCATATGCACTCATACTCCTATATAGACACTCAAACACCGCCACTCATTCATAGAGGTACTCACACACCTAGTCAGTCATGCAAATAATTAAACACTGCCATTTACTCACCTATACAGTTATACACACACCAGCTCACTTACTCATACAAATACTAGCACATTCTTACGCTCTTATACAATCACTGATACAAGCACACACTCATCCATACAGTCACTAACACAATCACACACTCTCGCTTATAGCTATTTATATACTCCAACACACATATATACTGCCTTTCACATATGTAGTTACTCACACATGTACCACTGGGACATACATTCACTCACTAACACACTCTTACACACACTTACCCACCCATACAGTCTATCACAGATGCACTCTTGAATCCATCCACCCAGTGAATCACCCACTCACACATCTATGCACAGAGTCGCACACACCCCACCCACACAAACACTCAGGCACCCATACAGATACTCAGACAACCAATCAATAACTCATATAGACACTCATGTAGCTATTCACAAACCCATGCAGCCACTTACACAGCAACAGACAGACGGATACAGACATTCACCCAGTTTAGTTACTAACCCATGCATTCAGTAAGATACGTTTAATCACTCACTTATAGAGTTAGTCACACACCTACTAAATCATCCATACAGACACTTATACACCCACTCATTCTTCAATACGCCTTTCCCTATATATATTAAAAATATTTAAACTTTACAGAAACACACAGTGACTGGATGATGTCATCAGTGATGTCATCAGTGATGTCACTGACCATGTCATGAGTGATGTAATATGTGACGTCATCAGCAGTGCATTGCGGGGCGCGAGTTATAGTTAGCTGAACTAACTATAACGGGGAATTTCACGGGTTTTGTACGAGTGCAATGTCCAACTAACTATAACTGTCCCTAAAACCTATGGTTTTTTCAGTAAATTTGTAAGGTTTTTTAAATGCTAATTTCTAACTATAACGTGCCTGAAACCTATGGTTTTTCAGTGAATATATATATATATATATGTTTTATATCCTCGTTCTGCTGGCTGTCGGCAGTGATCAAGGTTGCGGAGGCGGGTAAAAATGTGTCAGGCAGTAGCTGAAGTAAAGACTGTTACTTTTGGATACCTCTCTTCTATGGAATGTAAGAGAAAAATTGTGGTGATATATATATATATATATATATCTATATATTCACTGAAAAAACCATAGGTTTCAGGCACATTATAGTTAGAAATTAGCATTTAAAAAACCTTAGAAATTCACTGAAAAAACCATAAGGTTTTAGGGACAGTTATAGTTAGTTGGACATTGCACTCGTACAAAACCCGTGAAATTCCCCGTTATAGTTAGTTCAGGTAACTATAACTTGCGCCCCGCAATGCACTGCTGATGACGTCACATATTACATCACTCATGACATGGTCAGTGACATCACTGATGACATCACTGATGATATCTCAAATGACATCACTGATGACATCATCCAGTGACTGTGTGTTTCTGTAAAGTTTAAATATGTTTAATATATATAGGGAAAGGCGTATTGAAGAATGAGTGGGTGTAGAAGCGCCTGAATGGATGATTTAGTAGGTGCGTGACTGAGTCTATAAGTGAGTGATTAAACGTATCTTACTGGATGCATGGGTGAGTGACTAAACTGTGTGAATGTCTGTATCCGTCTGTCTGTTGTTGTGTAAGCAGCTGCATGGGTTTCTGACTAGCTAAATGAGTGTCTATATGGGTTATGGATTGGTTCTCTGAGTATCTGTATGGGTGCCTCAGTGTTTGTGTGGGTGGGGTGTGTGTGACTCTGTGCATAGATGTGTGAGTGGGTGATTCACTGGGTGCATGGTTTCAAGAGTGCGTCTGTGATGGACTGTATGGGTGGGTGAGTGTGTGTATGGGTGTGTTAGTGATTGAATGTATATCTCAGTGGTACATGTGTGAGTAACTACATATGTGAAAGGCAGTATATATGTGTGTTGGAGTATATAAATGGCTATAAGTGAGAGTGTGTGATTGTGAGAGTGGCTATATGGATGAGTGTGTGCTTGCATCAGTGATTGCATAGGAGAGTAAGAATGTGCTAGTATTTTTATGAGTAAGTGAGCTGGTGTGTATAACTGTATAGGTGAGTAAATTGGAGTGTGATTAATTATTTGCATGACTGACTAGGTGTGTGAATACCTCTATGGATGAGTTGCGTTGTGTGAGTGTTTATATAGGTGTTTGAGTGCATATGATAGTCCTGTACTGAGTGACTGTAAGTATGAGTGACTGTACGGGTGAGTGAGTAGATGTGTGGGTGTAGACCTAAGAATCAGTGAGTGGGTATGTACTTATTGGTATTGGAGTGTGTATGGTTTTGAGAATGGCAGTCTGTAATTTAGAGTGGGTGTATCAAAAGTTATATTAGGGTGTGAGAAGATGCATTACATTCTCACATGGATGATGTCATCAGTGATGTCATTTGAGATGTCATCAGTGATGTCATCAGTGATGTCACTGACCATGTCATGAGTGATGTAATATGTGACGTCATCAGCAGTGCATTGCGGGCGTGAGTTATAGTTACCTGAACTAACTATAACGGGGGAATTTCACGGGTTTTGTACGAGTGCAATGTCCAACTAACTATAACTGTCCCTAAAACCTTATGGTTTTTTCAGTGAATTTCTAAGGTTTTTTAAATGCTAATTTCTAACTATAACGTGCCTGAAACCTATGGTTTTTTCAGTGAATTTCAAAGGTTTTTTAAATGCTAATTCCTAACTATAACGTGTCTGAAACCTATGGTTTTTTCAGTGAATTTCAAAGGTTTTTTAAATGCTAATTCCTAACTATAACGTGTCTGAAACCTATGGGTTTTTCAGTGAATTTCAAAGGTTTTGTAAATGACAATTTTTAAATGTATTAATTGTTATATTTATTTTTTTGATAATGATTTACAACATTTTTTAAACTATTTATTTTTAGATATTTTATTTTTTAAATTACATTGTAATTACATTATACATTACATTACAAAATATACTTTCTCAGAATGAATTACTTTAGTTTAAATACTTTGCAAATAGGCAATAGACTTTTAAGTACAGTAGTTACAGTTGTTGCAATGGGCAACACAATTTCAAAAACAAAGCAACATTGAGCTTAATGTGAATTTCTAGTTAAATGCAATTAGTTACTTTATGGATTACTTTTCTAACCACAGGACTGGATCCTAGATTCAGTCCTGGGACATCTCCTGTAAACAGTTGAGTAAAAGCGTTTTGGTTACAGTAGTGATTTTTAAGGAATATTATTGTATTTTAAAAGTTGACACTTAGAAACTTTTTCATATAGAATCACCAATGTTATCCTATGGGAGGAAATTCACTTAGCAGGTAAGTAGTGTTATTGTTACTTTTTCTTACTCAGTGGTGGATCCTGGAACCAGCACTGGTGCATCTCCTGTACACAGTTGAAAGAATGCGTTTAAGTCACACATGCGATTTTTAAGGAATATTTGTAGTTTGTGAAAATCGACACTTTGAAACTTTTCTGCTGAAAACCAGACAATGGATTCCTATGGAAGGAAATTCAAGTTACTGGTAAGTACGGTTAGAATTACTTTTCAGGGTCAGTGCTGGGCTAAAAGATGCAGCACTGGGTTCTCTCCTGATAACAGGTGAGTAAATCGGAATTCATAGTTCGGCTGATTTTAGAGAAATATTATAAAGTTCCAAAACTCCACACTTAGAAGAATTTCCAAGTGAAACCAGTCAATGTTAGCCTATGGAAGGAAATTCAAGTTACTGTTAAGTACGGTTAGAATTACTTTTCAGGGTCAGTGCTGGGCTAAAAGATGCAGCACTGGGTTCTCTCCTGATAACAGGTGAGTAAATCGGAATTCGTATTTCGTCTGATTTTAGAGGAATATTTGTATGTTTCAAAAATCGACACTTAGAAACTTTTTCAGCAAAAGCAGGCAATGATATCCTATGGAAGGAAATTCAAGTTACTGGTAAGTACGGTTAAAATTACTTTTCAGGATCAGTACTGGGCTGAAAGATGCAGCACTGAGGTCTCTCCTGATAACAGGTGAGTAAATCGGAATTCGTATTTCGGCTGATTTTAGAGGAATATTATAAAGTTCCAAAACTCCACACTTAGAAGAATTTCCAAGTGAAACCAGTCAATGTTAGCCTATGGAAGGAAATTCAAGTTACTGGTAAGTACAGTTAAAATTACTTTTCAGGACCAGTACTGGGCTGAAAGATGCAGCAATGAGGTCTCTCCTGATAACAGGTGAGTAAATCAAAATTCAGTATTTCGGCTGATTTTAGAGGAATATTTGTATGTTTCAAAAATCGACACTTAGAAACTTTTTCAGCAAAAAGCAGGCAATGATATCCTATGGAAGGAAATTCCAGTTACTGGTAAGTACGGTTAGAATTACTTTTCAGGATCAGTACTGGGCTCAAAGATGCAGCACTGAGGTCTCTCCTGATAACAGGTGAGTAAATCGGAATTCGTAGTTCGGCTGATTTTAGAGGAATATTTGCACAATGGTGAAGGAAGGGGTGGGGCCTAAGGTGACATGTCTGCAAACACGCCCTGTGGCGCGTTTTAAGTTGGACAATTAATTCCTCCTCAATCCCGAGGGTCCCTAGGGGCCAACTAGCCCACCAGGTACCTCCAGTATGCGCCAGGGGCTGCGTTGCAGAGAGGTGTTCAGAGGCCACGCCCCTTTTACAACACTCTGCAACGCAGCTCCGTGGCGCTTACTGGAGGTACCTGGTGGGCTAGTTGGCCCCTAGGGACCCTCAGGATTGAAAAGGAATTTATTCCCCATCTTAAAACGCGCCACGGGGCCTGTTTGCACACATGTCACCTGAAGCCCCGCCCCTCCCTTCACCACTGTGCAAACGCGCCCCGTGGTGCGTTTTAAGTTGGGGGATTAAGTCCCCTTGAATCCTGAGGGTCCCTGGAGTCCAACTAGCCCACCATAAACCTCCAAAAAGCGCCACAGAGCTGCGTTGCAGAGAGGTGTAAAAGGGCATGGCCTCTGTACACGTCTCTGCAACGCAGCTCCCTGGCGCATACTGGAGGTTCCTAATGGGCTAGTTGGCCTCAGGGACCCCCAGTATTCAAGGGGAATTCGTTCTCCTCTGCAAACGCGCCAGGGGCGCGTTTGCAGAGTACTGCAGGGAGGGCGGGGCCTCCGGCACGATGCCGGTCGGTTTTTTTCTATTTTTTTTTAATGGGAGGGGGCTGCGTGGCCCCCTTCCCTTGCCCACTTTTGGCCCCGGGGACCCCATACCCCGGGGCATGGCCTCGATTTTTCAATTTTTTTATTTGGAGGGGGGCTGCGTGGCCCCCCTCCTCAGGCCATTTAAGGCCCCGGGGACCCCATCCCCGGGGCTGGCCTTGCACTTTTTTTCTTTTTTTAAATTTGGGGAGGGGGCTTCGTGGCCCCCTCCCTGGCCACTTATGGCCCCGGGGACCCCATCCCCGGGGCCTGGCCTCTGGTTGGGGACTGTGGGGGTCCCCAATCCCCCACAGTCCCGCCGGCTCCCCGCGTCCCTTGGGAGCCGGCATTGCTTTCCACATGGGGAGCAGCTAACATGCTGCTCCCCATGTGGAAAGCAATCAGCTTTGGATATTGGAGCGAGAGCAGGTTTCCTGCTCTGGCTCCAATATCCAAAGCAGTTTGCAATGACAGGACGGGAGCCGCGAGGCTCCCGTCCTGTCATTGCAAACAGCAGTGTCCCGGGGGTAGGCACCCGGGACACTGCAGGAGCCGGCCCTGGGGGTGGCAGTCCCCAGGGCCATCACTGGCTCCAGGAGGGGGCCGCGCGGCCCCCTCCCCACATTTTCAAAGCCCCGGGAGGTGGTGGTCCCCGGGGCTTCGAGGGTCCAAACGGACCCCATTTTAAATTTTTAGTGCCCCGGGAGGTTGCGGTCCCTGGGCGTGTGGGGTCTGGAGCCCCCACACTGGTTAAAAAAATAAAACAGAAGCCCCGGGGAGGTGGCGGTCCCGGGGCAGCGGGAGGGCAAAGAGCCCTCCCGCACCATTTTTGTTAAAGCCCCGGGGGTGGCGGTCCCGGGGCTTGGAGGCCCTTAGAGGCCCCCCATACATAAATTTAACCCCCCACCATGCCCCCGGGACTTGGCCCTTAACATCGAAGCGCGGGAGACCGCGCTTCGATTTTCTTCGGCAGGATCCGCGCACCCTGAGCGCATCCTGCCGATTTTTTATTTTTTTAAATGCTTTTTTTGCCCAGGGGTCCTTGTGGGACCCCCTGAGCAGGCCTAGGGGTTAGGGGTTTCTACCCTGCCCCCTTTGTGCGCTTGTGCACTTGTTTCTGTCCCTCGGTTCCACGTGGGACAAAATGGCTGCCAACACTTCCTGAATCGGAATGTTGACAGCCAGCTGACAGCCAATTAGCATGCAGCTCGTGATCGGGAGGGTACGCGGACCCTACTCGGCCATAGATATATATGTGACTTTACTTGTGATTTTCTCAGGAACTACTGAACGGATTTACACCATTTAAGCAAAAGGCACCAGTCTGAACCAAGGGCTACCTCTTTGCCAAATTTGGTGTAATTCCGTTCAGCAGTTCGGGCTGTAGCTGCGACTAAATGTTCCTATGGAAAAATGAATGGGGAAAACGCGTTTTTGGACCCCCCTTTTTTCTCGGCCCCCGCTAGACGAATCAACCCGAGACTTTCAGGGTAGGAGCGGAGCGGAGCGCCCCAACAAGTTGGAAACTTTCGCGAAGATTCATCAACCGGCGCCAACGTTATTTCAAATAGAATGTCGCGGATTTCCTATGGATAATAGGTCCTAACTATAACTATCTACTGGCGACCGCCAGTAGATAATATATATATGTACATTGATATATATATACATATATATATATAAATATATTTATATATATATAAAACCTACTTATAGTTATAGTTAGGACCTAGTTTCCATATGAAAAACATTTTTTGATTTGCCAATATCTTTGGCGCCGTGGGTTGATGAGGTCCTCTTGTGTCCTGAGGGCCTCAGGACTAAAGTGGATATCATCCCCCAAGCAGCAGTGCACCAGGAGGTGCATTTGCAGAGTGGTGTAAAAAGGGGACGTGGCCTCTGACCACTCTCAGCAATCCAGCTGTGTGGGGCTTACTAGAGATAAAAGGAGGGCTAGGTGGCCACCAGGGACCCTCAGGGGGCAAGGGGACTCGATTCCCAACCAAGAGCGTGCCAGGAGGCACGTTTGCAGAGTGGTGGACAAAGGGGGTGTGGCCTGTGTCCACCTCTCAGTAATCCCACTGTGTGGGGCTTACAGGAGGTAACAGGTAGGCTAGTTGACCCCTAAGGACCCCCAGCAGCGAAGGGGACTTCAATCCCCAGCCAAAAGCATGCCAGGGAGTGGGTTTGCAGAGTGGTGGGAAAAGGAGGTGTGGCCTGCTCTGAGAACTTAGCACTCCTCCTGTGTGGAACTTACTGGAGGTAATAGGAGGGGTAGTTGGCCCCCAAGGATGTCTTTGGGGGCCAACTACCCCTCCTATTACCTCCAGTAAGTCCAACACACTGGGATTGCTAAGAGGTCTTCGGAGGCCACACACCCCTTTCTCCACCACTCTACAAATGCGCCTCCTGGCACACTACTGGTTGGGGGATGAAGTCCACTTTACTGCTTAGGGACTTTGGGGGCCAAGAAGCCCTCCTGGTACCTCCTGTAAGTCCTACACAGTGGAATTCCTGACCGCTGGTCAGAGGCCCAGCCCCCTTTCTCCACCACTCTGTAAATGCAACTACTAGTTAAAGAAGCATTTGCAATGTAATAAGTCTTGCATTTGCGAAAGGTAGGGCTATTGGCATTGTAAATGTAAAAGTTTTTTACTAATGTTTTTGGGAGTGGAGTGGATGTACGTTGTGTGTATTGGAATTATGTGGTATGTTGTGCAGTGAAATTATGTGGATAGAAAGTATGTGGTATTTAGTGTATAGGAATTATGTAGAGTGGGATTATGTGTTATGGAGAGTAATTATGTGGTATGGTAGTCTGTGTTGTGGAGTGGTAACCTCAGGTTTAGTCTTCCTCGTTTCCATAGAAGCTAAACTATAAACTCAATGAGACAAAAAAGAGGGAACTACTGAGGAGCACTTCTGGACCTAGTCGGAGGTATGAGCAGGGCCACTGGAATTATGCGACTGTTCGGCTGCACCGATTTTTGCATAATTAGACATTTTCCGCATTTGCCACATAATCCATCATCTGCTGCATAATCTGCAGATTTGAACATAAAAAAACCTTGTTTCTAGCTCAAATGGATCAAACGTTACCAAAAATGCAGCGACAAGTGTTACAGCGTGGTGGAAGGCCCTTTGCAATCCTGGAATGGTCACCTGTTACTTATTACTAAATGTGGGTGTTAAATTGGTATAAATGGTGCACAAACCACTCTTGCTTCTTTATGTGCCTCTCTTGCCTCTTTCTACACCTCTCTTGCCTCTTTCTGCACTTCTCTTGCCCCTTTCTGCACCTCACTTGCCTCTTTCAGCACCTCTCTTGTCTGTTTCTGCACTTCTCTTGACTCTTTCTGCACCTCACTTGCCTCGTTCTGCACTTCTCCTGCTTTTTCCTGCACCTCTCTTGTTTCTTTCTGCAAATCTGTTGTCTCTTTCATCACTTCTCTTGCTTCTTTCTACACCTCTGTTGCTTCTTTCAGCACTTCTCTAGCCTCTTCTCCACTTCTCTTGCCTGTTTCTGCACCTGTTTTGCCTCTTTCTGCGCCACTGTTGCCTTTTTCTGCACCTCGCTTGCTTCTTTCTGCACCCCTGTTGTCTCTTTCAGCACCCCTCTTCCCTCTTTCTGTACCTCTCTTGCCTCTTTCTGTATCCCTGTTCCCTCTTTCTGTACCTCTCCTGCCTGTTTCTGCACCTCTGTTGCCTCTTTCTACACTTCTTTTGCCTCTTACTGCACCTCTGTTGCTTCTGTCTGCACTTCTCTTGCCTCTTTCTGCACCCCTCTGCCCTCTTTCTGCACCTCTGTTGCTTCTTTCAGCACTTCTCTTGCTTCTTTCTGCACCTCTCTTGTACTTTCTGCATCCCTCTTGCCTCTTTCTGCACCCTTGTTCCCTCTTTGTGCACCTCTCTTGCCTGTTTCTGCACATCTCTTGCCTGTTTCTGCAACTCTTTTGCCTCTTTCTGCAGTTCTCTTGCATCCTTTTGCACCTCTGTTGCTTCTTTCTGCACTTCTCTTGCCTCTTTCTGCAACCCTCTTGCCTCTTTCTGCTGCTCTCTTGCCTTTTTCCGCACTTCTCTTGCCTCTTTCTGCACCTCAATTGCCTCTTTCTGCACTTTTCTTGCTTTTTTCTGCACCTATCTTCTTTCTTTTTTGCAACTCTCTTGTCTCTTTCATCACTTCTCTTGCTTCTTTCTACACCTCTGTTGCTTCTTTTAGCATTTCTTTTGCCTCTTTCTGCACTTTTCTTGCCTGTTTCTGTACCTGTCTTGCCTGTTTCTGCACCACTGTTGCCTTTTTCTGCACCTCGCTTGCTTCTTTCTGCACCCCTCTTGCCTCTTTCTGTACCCCTCTTCCCTCTTTCTGTACCTCTCTTGCTTCTTTCTGCACCCCTGTTCTGTCTTTCTGCACCTGTTTTACCTGTTTCTGTACCTCTCCTGCCTGTTTCTGGACCTCTGTTGCCTTTTTCTGCACTTCTCTTGCCTCTTTCTGCACCTCTGTTAATTCTGTCTGTACTTCTCTTGCCTCTTTCTGCACCTCTCTTGCTTTTTTCTGCATCCCTCTTTCTTCTTTCTACACCACTCTTTCCTGTTACTGCAACTCTCTTGCCTCTTTCTGCAGTACTGTTACCTCTTTCTGCACCTGTGTTGCTTCTTTCTGCACTTGTCTTGCCTCTTTCTGCACCTCTCTAGCCTCTTTCTTTACCTCACTTGCCTCTTTCTGCACTTCTCTTCCTTTTACTGCACCTGTCTTGTTTCTTTCTGTAACTCTCTTGTCTATTTCATCACTTCTCTTGCTTCTTTCTACCCCTCTGTTGCTTCTTTCAGCACGTCTCTTGCCTCTTTCTGCACTTCTCTTGTTTGTTTCTGCATCTGTCTTGCCTCTTTCTGCACAACTGTTGCCTCTTTCTGCAGCTCACTTGCCTCTTTCTGCACCCCCTTCCCTCTTTCTGTGCCTTTCTTGCCTCTTTCTGCACCCCTGTTCCCTCTTTCTGTACCTCTCCTGCCGGTTTCTGCTCCTCTGTTGCCTCTTTCTGCACTTCTCTTGCCTCTTTCTGCACCTTTGTTGCTTCTTTCTACACTTCTCTTGCTGCTTTCTGCTCCTCTCTTGCTTCTTTCTGCACCCCTCTTGCCTCTTTATTCACCCTTCTTCCCTCTTTGAGCACCTTTCTTGCCTCTTTCTGCACCTCTCTTTCCTCTTTCTGCGGTTCTCTTGCTTCTTTCTGCACCTCTTTTGCTTCTTTCTGCACTTCTGTTGCCTCTTTCTGCACCCCTCTTGCCTCTTTCCGCACCTCTGTTGGTTCTTTCTGCACTGCTCTTGCTTCTTTCTGCACCTCTCTTGCAGATTTCTGCACCCCTCTTGCCTCTTTCTGCACCCCTCTTCCCTCTTTCTGCACCTCTCTTGCCTCTATCTGCACCCCTGTTTTCTCTTTCTGCACTTCTTTTGCCTGTTTCTGCACCTCTGTTGCTTCTTTCTGCACTTCTCTTGCCTCTTTCTGCATCCCTATTGCCTCTTTCTGCACCTCTGTTGGTTCTTTCTGTACTTCTTTTGCTTTTTTCTACACCTCATTTGCTTCTTTCTGCACCCTTCTTACCTCTTTCTGCACCCTTATTCCCTCTTTGTGCACCTCTCTGGCCTCTTTCTGTACCTCTTATTCCTCTTTCTGCACCTCTCCTGCCTGTTTCTGCACCTCTGTTGCCTATTTCTGCACTTCTCTTGCCTCTTTCTGCATGTCTGTTGCTTCTTTCTGCACTTCTGTTGCCTCTTTCTGCACCCCTCTTCATTCTTTCTGCTCCTCTGTTGCTTCTTTCCGTTCTTCTCTTGCTTCTACCTTTTTGTACACAAATTTACAGAGTATGCTGTTTGAAACACAGGTATTCAAGTATTTGTATGTTTATTTTTATGTAACATGTCACTAGGTAAAAGCAGAGACACATGCATGCATACCTTCACAAACGTGGTCAGACTTACAACAGTGATATGGTTAGGATTGCTGTTTTACATTTGGTAGGCCTAACATTCCGAGCAGTCAATGCATAGTGAACCTTCAGGAGAAGAGTGATGTTTAAGACATCTTGGGAGAAGGATTAGTGATTAGGGTACTTTGTATGAGTCTGTGGAAAGGTAAAGTCGAAGTATGCCTCTTTCTGCACCTCTGTTGCTTCTTTCTGCACCTGTCTTGCTTCTTTGTACACTTGTCTTGCTTCTTTCTACACTTCTCTTGCTTCTTTCTGTGCCTTTCTTCCTCTTTCTGTACATGTCCTACCTCTGTAGGCATAGTTAGAGATTAGCATTTGAAAACCTTAGAAATTCACTGAAAAAAACATAGGTTTCAGGGACGTTATAGTATTAGCATTTAAAAAACCTTAGAAATTCACTGAAAAACTACAGGTTTCAGGGACGCTATAGTTAGGCTGACATTTCACTCTTACAAAAGCAGAGAAATTCAGCCGTTATAGTTAGCTGAGTTAACTATGCAGGGTTGAAGACTGACTGAGGGCTGTGCAGGGCATGTGGTTGGCCAAACACAAGCTGTGCACAATCAAAGGCCATGCATTCTGGGAAGTTAGCGGCCCACAGGGGTTGGGCACACAACCTGGCATGTGGCCAACCTCACGCCATGCAAGACAGAAGGCCAGCCCCTTTTTGAAAGCCTTCCTTGCTCCTCACAGTTGGCACCCACACATATAGAAAGGTCAAACTTAAAAAAATATACTCTCTGACAAGTTGATAATGATGGAAAAAAGATCACTCTTAGTCTTCATGTAAGCTCATCAGCTAAATTGACCCAATAGTTATATTCGGAACCAAGCAATGATAGACCAAGCCGTATAAATGTAAATCCGTATTTGTAAAGCGCGAACTACTCACCCTTATGGGTCTCAAGGCTCTGGGGGCCGTCGTGGAAATGAAGTGAGCTATTGCCCAGAGTCACATGGTGCTGAGCTGAGCTGCCGCCGGAGCCGGGGATCGAACCGTGAGCCCTGTGCTCCAAGGTCAGCTGCCCTGGCTGCTGCACCACACCTCTACACCACATACCCTCTACTAATAACTTCCTATGGGTGCAGCATGTTAAAGAAATTGTGAAACCAATAAAAAATGCCTCAACACCCACATTTGATGATAAGACCATTGGAGTTTTTGGTCCTCAGCAAGGTGGCATCAAAATGAGGCAGCCACCAAAGCGTGTTTCGGATGCTAGCCAACAGTGCCAAAATAGTTGAATAAAACAATGAGCAATGTAACAATGGATTATCCTTGGAGTCTGGGACCATTTGTTTTTAATAAGATGTTAGATATGAATGTGAATGTGTGAATGAGTTTAGTGAGTGGTGCAGAAGCTAGACTTTGATTTTTCTTTATAAATCATGAAATGTTATCTCTTTTTTAAACAGTAAAGTTGTTTCCCATTTTGCAACTGTTCAAGTGTTTTCATAAACAGTGATGGTTATGTTTTATAAATAGTGTTATGATTATGTATACATTTTTGATATTTAAACATTCAAGTTGAAAATAAGTTTGTCTATAAATATATATAGATATAGAAGGTGTCTAGAGGGGACTCCCAAAAGGTTGGTGAGGGCTCCCAAAAGAGGGCGGAGATAAAAATAAAACCAAGGAGTTCTCTCAAGGCCTCCAAAACATTTCACAGGGGAAGGGGTCCCAATCCCAATCACAATCTGGCTACCAGAAGAAAGGCATCATAGATAATAATACTGGAAAGTTTATCTTTGGGTGCTATGAGTGCTATCAATATGGGCATGTCAAGGAAATGCTAAGTGCACCAAGAGGGCACCAACCTTCAGTGGTGGGCAGTCATAGGGGATGGCCAAAGTAGCACTTGGGGAGGTGATGGCCCCAGTTAGTGTGGGGGAGACATCTGAGGTTACCCTTGTGTCCCTGGGTAGCAGAGAGATGGTGCCTAAAGCCCACACTCGTTCCAATACTTCAAAGTCAAGGCAGTGGGTCCCCATCAATGGGAAGAAGGTTTAGGCTTTGAGGGACACAGGAGCCAGTATGCCTACTGTAAAGTGTCATCTGGTGTCATCAGAGCAGGTGATATCCAATACATTCCACCAGGTTGTGGTAGCAGACAACCAGAAGATCCACTACCCTGTAGCTCTGATTGCCTTTGAGCCCACAGGTCTTCTGAAAGTTGCTGTGAGCCCTGATATGTTAGGGTTGACTGAGTGGATCTATGTGACCACCAGGTCCTTGGTTACTCATGAAGTTATTGTCAGTCTAGCTCTCCCAGAAGCACAAGGAGTTTAGTTTTATTGTCTCCCATAATAGCCAATTGTATAAATTGCGAACATTTTTATTGATGGTCTTTTAACACTGTTTTTATGTTTACATTATTTGTGTATAAGGAAACTTTATTGCTATGTATTTGCAAAGATTTTAATTAATCATGCATAATAAATATTACCTTACCTGACCTTGGTTGCCCATGAGGGGAGACCTTGGAGCCTGGATAAATTGCCCAGACAGCTGTCAGGAATGGGAAGGGCAAGGGGCATGGGAAACCAGCCCCTGCATGCCCCCATCCCAGGTGGATGGGGCACCAGAGGAGGCCGCCAGAGACTTTTCAGGAGGACATTGTTCCCTTGGAAAACTGTCTGAACTTTCTGGATAGCACATAGAAGAGGAGCCCACCAGGGAGGCGTTCTGCAACGCACAGAAGGAACACCCACCATTGATAGCCTGAGGGGGCAAGTTGAAGCCCAGGCAGGTGATGATAACTCTGGAGTTCACCTCATGTTTTGGGAGAATAACTTCATGCATAGTGAGCCTAGGGCTCCTGAGCATGGAGCAACTCCTGTATTGGTAGTTCCCCAATGTTACAGGGCCTTCCTACTGGGGTTGGCTCATGAGATACCCTTGGCGGGGCATCTAGTGCAGGACAAGACCTTTGCAAGGCTTGTCATCTACTTTTACCGGCCCCAGATGAGGACAGTTACTGATGCATTATGTAGGACTTGTCTTACCTGCCTGGCTAGTGGGTAGACTTGTAAAAAGCTAAAAGCTCCCTCGACTCCCACGGCTGTTGGTGGCACACCTTTTGAAAGTGTGGGCATTGATATTGTAGGACCCTTGAACCCCAAAACATCCTTGGGCAAAAGGTTTATCCTGGTCTTGGTGAGCCATGCCACTAGGTACCCAGAGGACATCCCTCTGTGGATGTCATTGCATCTGTAGTATGTATCAGACAGGAGCACCAACTTTATGTCCACTTACATGAAGTCTATGTGGAAGGAGTGTGGGGTTACTTATTCGTTTTCCACACCCTACCATTCACAACCAAATGGGCTTGTTCGAAGATTCAACAAGACCGTTAAAGACATGATTATGGGCCCCATCTGAGGCGGAAGTGGGACGCCCTCTTTCCATGCCTGCTTTTTGCTTACAGGGTGGTGCCACAGAAGGGAGTGCACTTTAGCCCATTTGAACTGTTATATCCCGGATAGAGGCCCTAATGTAGACCCGTTCGTACATGCCCTAAAATGGACGTATTCATATTTACCCTAATATGGTCATATTTGTACTTGCCCTATTATGGTCATGGCCGCATATGCCCAATTATGGTCACAACTGTACATGTCCTATTAAAGTACGATTCCATATATAGGCATGATCTTTCACCTACATTGGTCCCAGCTAGCACACAATGAGCTCTGAGGGCTGAACATTATCTATCCTGTGGTTTTGAATGCAGCAGGGTTCTTCCAAACACAGGCCCACACTGTACTCATTAATTATGCATGGCTTTCTAAGAATACACCACCGGCATAATATGTTTGTACAAAGTTCACCCCTGACGTCTTCCTCATGTCCAATGCAAACCATACTGAGGACCGAGACTCTTTAGGGTATAAATACACCACATCTTGCCTCAGTAAGGGAGAGGGAACCGAGACTTCCATGCTGACACACTGACCAGAGACGCTGAGGCTCCTGCATGCAGTCACTCAAGCTGACAGTGGTCTGACACAACCCGGACGGGGTGTCCAACTCGAGACCAGGACGGGGTCCCACACTCTCTCTATTCAGGTATGGGGGTTCGACTAAATCCTAGGAGGATTCTTGGCTCTTAGCTTCTAAGACCTACACACATATGCTAGGTACACACAGGTACATCTAGGTAGGCATCGTAGGAGTATGCACACTTGCAAAATGCTTTTATATTCATGTATGTACTCATGATTATCGCAATATGGTAGAACTGTTCTATCCCTTTGCTTTTATCATACTGCTGATAATATATCTCTGCTATTGTCTTCTGGTTACCGCAGCACATATATTTTACACTAGAATAACAACTGTTCAATAAATACTTATTGAAACGCCCGACTGTTTATTCTGTGTAACTCTCTGAGACAAACCAAATAAGTGAGCACGTGTGACTGAGCGAAAGGTAGTACATTGTTTCCACGATTCTGAGGGAATCAGGGTTGTCATGTTCTAAGGTTGCCAGAAACGAATCTTTCCCCGATAAGAGGAGACACTAGTGGCAGTGCGAGCTAGCTAATGCAAACCAGGCTAACATATACGGTGGGGGTGCTCAGAGTTAGTCTGCCACCAAGCCCGCAGTATATGTTATCCAAACGCGCAGGTCCTGCAGGGGTACTATAGGAGCTACACGACATGGCGCCGCCAACGTTGGTTGGGTACTTATTTAACAGTAGATTCTGAGTAGTTCAGTCGTGCTATTCTCAGAGAACCTACTCACAAAACCCCAGAGACATCTGGAGTGGGTGGGCACAAAATCCGCCGCTGCTGAGTAGTACGAGAATACTATTTATTGGCTGTTGGTTATTCAAGCTTGAAGGACATTTAGTTCCTACAATTGTGCATTTACACCTTATCTTAAAAACTCTTTAACCTCCCTTCTTCCAATTACAAATGGTGGAAGAAACAAGCGCAACAGGGAGAGTTACAACAAACCTCTTTGGTTTAGAAGAAGACCCTGAAAAAGCAATACAAATTGCACCAAATTTCAGAAGGGCAGTCACCATAAAACTTCTAGAACATGGTTTAAGTGCTAGGGGTGGTACAGTTATTTTTTTTTTTTGATTGAGGCACACGAATCTAATAAAACAGAGGTGTTCTATTCTTGGGTTACATTCCCAGCAACGAATGCAATTACAAATGTGTTTCACTGCTACCTAGAAGGTGAAACACCAGCGGACTATACTCCTTTTGAGGAAGTAGAGGTCCCGCTCACTTACCAGGAGCATAATTACTGGTTTAAAGGCGCCCTACCCCACGTACGAGGAAGAGCAAGATTAGACCCGCTCGGAGGAGCAGGAGCCACATGGCCCATATTAGCGGCATGCACACCGCATCCTGTCTTGGATTAGCCAAAGGCAAGGAAATGAACACACCGGGGTTTCCAACACCATCACAGATGGGTGGGGGGCAGAACTCAACTACACATGGGGTGAAATTAGATTACATTTTTCAGTACAACAGATCAGATCCTGATTGGACAGAATGGCTGGTTTGGCCCATTGACACAAACAGATGTCAGCAGCGATTTATGAATACAGCCGAAGGGTTTAGTATCCATAGGCCTGATCCACGCTATGTCCAAAGACAACACCCGGGGGTAGTGACATCGTATAGTGTTGGGAAGTTGTGCCTTGATTGGCTAGAGACCTCAACACTGACAGAAGTGAAGCACCACTTGACCTTACTCACACCTGACATGGATCTTAGAGATTTTCTACTAGGACCCAGGAAACAACGTCAGAAACGTTTCATATATGCAGGCCTTTATGCCTACTATAATGAAAAACTGGAAGATATCCCAACAAGAGGCCGCAGAAAGGATACGGGAAATAGACCGTATTAACTTAGAGAAGGCATTAGCTGTAGTGGATAATGGGTTAACAACTTTGACCTCCAGGATTTACTCCTTAGGCAACATTGTGTCTTCGGCGATCGACATACTAGAACAAGATTTGGCCTTGTTACAACACGGGCAATCTCAACTACGTTCTGTTATGATGTTGAGCTGGACGCTACAATCTTTGCGTGCAGGTTATGTGCCCTGGCGTTTTATAAACTCCACGTCTCTGTTCTCATAATAGAATCTGACTGATAAACAAACAGAAATGGCACAAAGGGGAGCCAAATATACAATGCTGTGTATTGAGAAACTGGAAAGGTTACCATTCACTGTAGCCGAATCACCATCAACTAAATGGTTAATCCATGGCCAAATCACTCTACCGGTCACTACGTTTCAGTTTCAATATTGCCTTGAGCAAAGGCAGGCAGGCAGATATGAAAAAATGGGTAAGGGATACATTAAGGAATCTTGGGAGTTACCATATAGATATCGATGCCGGAACGGGGATCGAGAAGTGTATCTGAGTGGTACAAACTGCAAGAACGCTTTAAGCGGTTCTCTCATGTGTCAGGATATTTCTCTACATGGAGCCTGCAGTGGTTCAGTAGCAAACCTATCTTGTCACATGTCAGGGACCCCAGCGGCCATGATCACACCGGTTTTCCAGCTGCTCTCGAATGGGAGTTACTTAATGCTACATGATCAAGGTTGTTGTGGGATGCTTCCGGGCGTCGCATATCTAGTAACTGTTAACTCCAGGGTTACTTGCTGTATGCAAGTATTGTTTCCGCCACTGAACACAGTCAGGGAGGCGCCGCTATGGCCTTCGCTGAATGTTTCTTTCATACAATTTGATACTCTGAGCATATTGAAAGCCATGCTTTTACAGCAACCCGTGCCCTTAACCTCCGCTCGAGAAACCTATGAACTTCAAGTTGCAAGGACCTCGACTGAGATACAGGTACTCATACGTACAAACTGCCCCATTCATTTCGCAGAAATGGTGGGACGTATCTTCAATATGTCTGATACGAGCGGTATTGTACACCTATTTAAGACCATAGGGCCAGGACTGTTAAGCACCTTTCAGACAGTCCTCGGAGTAATCCCAAATTTTATACACTCCGTATTGGGAAGCGTATTTGGAGGACTCCCGCTCATCTTGTTCCTAATCGCAGGAATCCTGATTATAATATTGCTGCTACGCAATGGACGGCCCACTTCCCGAGGGAATGGTGAACACGCTCCTGGAGCGGAAATACCGTGAACGCATGGTACAACTTCTGGGCATTCAATGCCGGCGAGAACTCAATGCCTCCTGGTTTCTATCATTTAGACCAGTCTGGGTAGACTGCATCTTACCTGTTCTACGATGCCTGTTCTGCGGAGAAGAATGCACTTTGGATCTTTGTCTAACTTTTCCATCAGATGTGCCTCCGGACACGGATGCAATGCTGGACCCCATAAAGGCCCACGCTCTGCGTTGTCCCCAGCGGCTTCCAATTCTGATGAATGCATTCCTGGAGAATCCACAGGTGCCGTTCGCTCCTGCTGGGTTAAGTGTTTCTTCCGCAGGCACCCAGGTAACAACTGCCGCACAAGCTGCCGCAGCACCGACTAATGGCAATACTACATTCCATCTATGTGCGATTGACGTTCTCTGTGAGGCGTTGGATTTGTCGTCTACAGCAGCAGACACCGATAATATTGTACTTCCCAGCCAGGACGCTTAATCTTGAATTGGCTCATTGTATCCTGGGAAAGAATTCGGCTTCTTTACTCGTTTCAAAACAAACGATCTAAATATGGAACATTTTACATTGACACTTTCGCTTGAGAAAAGCATGGCCTTCTCCTGTTTATGGTAATGCACCTTTTATAGAGAGACAATATTGATTTTTTTCAAGTGGCAACTAGAAATAGCCGAGTTTTAACATTTTTTTTTTTTTAACACCTCATTTTTAAACGATTTTTTAGAACCATGTTTTTACTTGCTTTTAAAAATATTTTTAAATTGTCCAGATTTTAAGTATGGTCATTTTTATCCGATTCGGAAGAGGAGTGGGAGTTATATCCCGCATAGAGGCCCTAATGTAGACCCGTTCGTACATGCCCTAAAATGGACGTATTCGTATTTACCCTAATATGGTCATATTCGTACTTGCCCTATTAGGGTCATGGCCGCATATGCCCAATTATTGAATTATGGTCACAACTGTACATGTCCTATTATGGTACGATTCCTTATATAGGCATGATCTTTCACCTACATTGGTCCCAGCTAGCACACAACGAGCTCTGAGGGCTGAACGTTATCTATCCTGTGGTTTTGAATGCAGCAGGGTTCTTCCAAACACAGGCCCACACTGTACTCATTAATTATGCATGGATTTCTAAGAATACACCACCGGCATAATATGTATGTACAAAGTTCACCCCTGACGTCTTCCTCATGTCCAATGCAAACCATACTGAGGACCGAGACTCTTTAGGGTATAAATACACCACATCTTGCCCCGGTAAGGGAGAGGGAACCGAGACTTCCATGCTGACACACTGACCAGAGACGCTGAGGCTCCTGCATGCAGTCGCTCAAGCTGACAGTGGTCTGACACAACCCGGACGGGGTGTCCAACTCGAGACCAGGATGGGGTCCCACACTCTCTCTATTCAGGTATGGGGGTTCGACTAAATCCTAGGAGGATTCTTGGCTCTTAGCTTCTAAGACCTATACACATATGCTAGGTACACACAGGTACATCTAGGTAGGCATCGTAGGAGTATGCACACTTGCATAATGCTTTTATATTCATGTATGTACTCATGATTATCGCAATATGGTAGAACTGTTCTATCCCTTTGCTTTTATCGTACTGCTGATAATATATCTCTGCTATTGTCTTCTGGTTACCGCAGCACATATATTTTACACTAGAATAACAACTGTTCAATAAATACTTATTGAAACGCCCGACTGTTTATTCTGTGTAACTCTCTGAGACAAACCGAATAAGTGAGCACGAGTGACTGAGCGAAAGGTAATACATTGTTTCCACGATTCTGAGGGAATCAGGGTTGTCATGTTCTAAGGTTGCCAGAAACTAATCTTTCCCCGATAAGAGGAGACACTAGTGGCACTGCGAGCTAGCTAATGCAAACCAGGCTAACATATACGGTGGGGGTGCTCAGAGTTAGTCTGCCACCAAGCCCGCAGTATATGTTATCCAAACGCGCAGGTCCTGCAGGGGTACTATAAGAGCTACACGACATGGCACCGCCAACGTTGGTTGGGTACTTATTTAACAGTAGAATCTGAGTAGTTCAGTCGTGCTATTCTCAGAGAACCTACTCACAAAACCCCAGAGACGTCTGGAGTGGGTGGGCACAAAATCCGCCGCAGCTGAGTAGTACGAGAATACTATGTATTGGCTGTTGGTTATTCAAGCTTGAAGGACATTTAGTTCCTTCAATTGTGCATTTACACCTTATCTTAAAAACTCTTTAACCTCCCTTCTTCCAATTAAAAATGATGGAAGAAACAAGCGCAACAGGGAGAGTTACAACAAACCTCTTTGGTTTAGAAGAAGACCCTGAAGAAGCAATACAAATTGCACCAAATTTCAGAAGGGCAGTCACCATAAAACTTCTAGAACATGGTTTAAGAGCTAGGGGTGGTACAGTTATTATTTTTTTTGATTGAGGCACACAAATCTAATAAAACAGAGGTGTTCTATTCTTGGGTTACATTCCCAGCAACAAATGCAATTACAAATGTGTTTCACCACTACCTAGAAGGTGAAACACCAGCGGACTATACTCCTTTTGAGGAAGTAGATGTCCCGCTCACTTACCAGGAGCATAATTACTGGTTTAAAGGTGCCCTACCCCACGTACGAGGAAGAGCAAGATTAGACCCGCTCGGAGACAAACCGAATAAGTGAGCACGAGTGACTGAGCGAAAGGTAGTACATTGTTTCCATGATTCTGAGGGAATCAGGGTTGTCATGTTCTAAGATTGCCAGAAACTAATCTCTCCCCGATAAGAGGAGACACTTGTGGCACTGCGAGCTAGCTAATGCAAACCAGGCTAACATATACGGTGGGGGTGCTCAGAGTTAGTCTGCCACCAAGCCCTCAGTATATGTTATCCAAACGCGCAGGTCCTGTAGGGGTACTATAGGAGCTACACAACAGAACCTCTGTATGGTCACCCTGTGCGGGGGCCTCTCAGTCTGGTCAAGGAGGGGTGGGAGCAAGCTCCCAAGGAAGCCCCCAGGATGTGGTTAGCTACATGCTGCCCCTTAGGAACCCAATGGTCAAGTCCTGGAAGAAGGCTTCTGAGAACTTGTGGCCAAGAGATATTTAAGTAATAGTATGACCAAGCGGCTACAATGGTGGAATTTCTGCCTGGATAGAAGGTGTAGGTGATGGAGTCAGTAGAGCCCAGTGTTCTCCTGGACTTGATGGACTGGGACCTATTAGGTGGTGGAGAGGAAGAGGGAGTCCACCTACCTGGTGGACCTCAAGACCATCTCAACCGCCTAAAACCCCACTATGAGAGGTTTGAGGCACCATGCTGCTAGTAACCGATGATGGGGCGGAAGGGGAGAGTGAACCTCTCCCTGATCTTCTATCATCTAAAGAGAAGGATGGGTCAGTGGAGGGTGTCAACCTCTTCCCTACCCTGACCCAGAGCAGCAGAGGGACTGTCACCAGTTACTGGAACAGTTTGCCTCCCATTTTCCCTCGCTGCTGGACTTACACACTTGTGTACCCATGATATGGACACTGGGAACAGCCTGCCTGACAAAACTAAAATGTACAGGCTATCTGACAAGGTGATGGCCAGCATCAAGGTTGAATTGGGGATCCTTGAGTCCTACAGTAGTCCCTGGGGTAGCCAGTAGTGCTGGTACCAAAAGCTGCCCACACCAAACACCGCCTCAGATCTTAGGTTCTGTGTGGACTACAGGGACTCAACTCAGTCACCAAGACTGATGCACACCCCTTCCGTGAGCTAATGAGCTCATTGATAGGTTAGGGGCTGGCAAGTTCCTGTGCACTTTTGACTTGACTTCAATGTACTAGCAGATTGCCCTGACTGAGAGGGCTAAAGAGAGATCAACCTTCTCTACCCTTGAGGGTCATTTTCAATTTAAAGTGGTGCTCTTTGGACTAAAGAATTCCCCTGCCACCTTCCCTTCTAGAGGCTGGTGACCCAGGTCTTAGCTGGGATGGAGGCCTTTAGTGCTGCATAATGAGATGACATAGCTGTCTTCAGCTGCATTTTCCAAGAAAACCTGGTTTACCTGCAGCAAGTGTTTTTAGGATCTGAAACATACAAACCTGATTAACAAGGTCAGTATGCCAGATATGGCAGGGATCTGTGGTGTACTTGGGACATCTGGTGGGCAGGGGTAAGTGCAGCCCCTGCAGGCGAAGATAAAGATTGTTCTGGCCTGAGAGTCCCAAAGACTCAGACTTAAGTGAGGGCTTTCCTGGGCCTCACTGGGTATTACAGGAGGTTTGCCAAGGGATATGGCACCATTTTTTCTCCCTTGACTGAGCTAACTTCCAAGAAGCAGACCAAGGAGCCATATTGTGTATGTGGCACATTTTCCTGGTTAGTGCTGGGTGCACTTTTTAAAATGTGCACCCAGTGATAACCACGAAAATGTGCCACATTATGGTGAATGCGCTGCCCCCAGGACAACCGTGAACTCATGCTTCTCTGGGGGTAGTGCATTCATGTGAAAAGCAGAGTGGCTGCTTTGATGCCGCTCTATGTTTTCACACCCGCCTGCACTTTTAAAGGAGATTTGAGATCCACTTGCAGGTGGGTGCAGTGAGTGACGGCACCCGCCTGCAAGGGGATGTCTTGGGGGTCCATGGGACCCCCTTTCCCACTGTAGAGGGTTGAAATCAGGGGGCACACTGACAGTGCTCCACCTTTTAGGTGGTGCACTGTTAGTGCGCCTCCTGACAACTTCTTTGCCTCTGCGCCCGTGTCTGTAATACGGCATGGGCACAGAGGCAAGGGGATTCCCTCATTTGCATGGGGCCATCCCCCATGCAAATGAGAGAACACCCTCTGAAGATAGCGCTGGTGCTTTAAGTGCGCCGGCACTATCGGTATTACAGAAGGGGACACACAAGCATCTGAGACCCCTTCTGTAATACCAAAGTGCCTATGGGGCGCGCAAAGTGGGCACAAATGCCTATTGCGGATTCAGGCAGACCACAGGCCCCCCAGGTTGGTAATGCAAATGAGGGATAAGAATCCAAAATTGTAAAGGTGGTCCATCTCCCTTCAGGGATTAGACTTCATGGTGGAACACCACCCTGAGTCTGACCACAGCAATGCTGATGGTCTATCCAGGTATTTCTGTCTTAGTCAAGAGAACTCCCAAGAGGTTGGACAGTTCTCCCTAACTTCAGCTGGGCGACACGTTAGGCTTGTCAGCCTAAGAGCCGTCTTCTCTTAAACCTTTTGCCTCTCCTCCTCCATTTAGCTGATGTGAGAAATCAGGACCTGTTTGCAGTGTCCCCCCATTTTTGCTCCCATTTTGACTACTAGGTGCTAGTTTTATGACTGAATGTGCCCTGGGCTCTGCTAACTAGACCCAGGGCTTCTGTTCTGATTAAAAGTACATGGCAATTAGGTATAAAATACAATTGGTACTGACAGACCCTTGTAAGTCCCTAGTATATAATAAGGCAAGGAGGATTCAAACTAGCTATTCGTCCCTAGTATATATTAGTGCAGGGAGGTTTAGAGGCACAGTATATTCCCTGCGCTAGAGTGTGTACTACTGTGTTGCCTGCTATCACTTTAAAAGCCAGATCAGCCTTGCAGGCTGCTTTTAAAGTGTAATTAAATGCAAATTCGACTTTGGAATTAAAGGTATTTCCAAAGTAGTAATCTACCTTAATTTTACATATGTCACCCTTAAGGTCTCCCCTAGGAGCCCCAGGGGTAGGGTGCCTTGTTACTATAAGCAGGAACATTATAAAAGATGGTTTATAAGCCCTGGTGAGGGAAAAACTGTCAATTTTGTTTTTCCCCATTTTAGATAATTAGCTCCATAGGATAACATTGGAATATTTTATGTATGTATAAATATTGCTGGGAAGGAGCTTAACATGATAATTATGATAAAGCCAACAAGTTGCCACTGTTATGTTTACAATAACTATTAAAGAAACCAAGTTATAGATATTTCTGTTCTGTAAGCCAAAGTCCAGCCTTCCAGCTGCCCTCTCCTGATTGGCTAGCCTCTGCCAGGCTGAGCTAAGCTGTCTTAATGAGGTGTGAATTAGCCTGCTAGAGAGAGACAATGGATTTCTGTGGGAGGAGAGCTGCAGCTGCAGAAGCTACAGCCAGGAAGGGGGGTGGGGTGGCCAAACTGGTCTTCAGAGGGAGAATGACACTTTAGGTCAGCACAGGCTCACCCCCACATCCTGCAACACCAGCCACACAGGAGGCCCTGTAAATAGATTAGGGAGAGGGCTGGAAGGGGAGTGTTATGGAATCTTAGCCACACCAGTGGGTTGGCTTAGGCTGATCAAACCTCCAAGGAGAGACTTTCTCCATCTCGGATTTTGGAAGAATAGTGCTTTCTGGGGCAAGAATATGCCACACTTTGAAGAAAGTGGTCACACCTGAGGGTGGTACCCTGCTTCCCATTGGTCAGGCATACCCTCCTGCTTGACACCCAGGAACACTGCATAAATATGGAAGATTTGCTAAGCAACTCAGATCTGCTGCCTAAAACTACAAGGAGAAGAAGGGATGCCCTGCTGGAAACTGGATCTGCACCCGAAAGGGCTGCACTCTGAAGGACTGCACCTGCTGCACATTCTGGGACTGCAGCCCTAATGACTTTGCCTTGCTTCAAGAAGGAGTAAGGAGTGGAATCCCTGCATTGTGCTATCTGAAGATCGTAAGGCAACAATCAAACCTTTCTTAGCCTCCTCTATCTTATTGTGTAAACCGGGCAAAGTTAAAGATTTAAACTTGGTTGTGAGATTATTTGGATCAGGTGTTTTCCCAGAATGCATATCTGTCAATACTTCAGAGAGTTCCTCCGCAGTCAGTAACCATTCCAGCATACAGGAAAAGAGGCATGATTAGACTACCAGTGAAGAAACTGTCAGCTGATCCTGTAGGTATAGGTAGTTTATGTCTTGTATCTCTGCCTCCAGTTAAGTCAAGAATGATAGAGAAAATAATAATTATTTGTCAACTTTTATAAATGAAAATTCTATATTGGACAAGATATGTCCATGTTTTTGTAGCACTTATGACACAATCCTAGCATTGCTGACAGCTGTAAAGAACCTGCAGATGAAACAGGATGAAGAAGGCATAGCAGCAGTCACCCTTTTGGATCTATCCCCATTATTTGACACAGTGTCATACCCCATCACATTGTCTTATCTTCAAAGAATTGGTCTTAATAGCCTGGGACTAGACTGGTTATAATCTTTTTGGGCGACTTGAAGCCAGGCAGTGTAGATAGCTTAATGCACATTGGAGTATCAAAGTTTCGAAGCCTGGAATGTGGAGTGTCACAGGGTTCTTCTTTAAGCCCTTTGTTTAATCTATGCATGGCTTTTTTGGCCAAGTCGATAAGACCCTTACACTTAGATAAAATAACTTATGCAGATGTCACTACCTACTTTTAAATACCTGCATATTAACATCATCCAATCAAATATGTTCTTTTTTAATTTAGGTGCTCTTCTCCATTTTAACTGCCTATCATTTTGAAAACTCTCTCACTCTGCTCTAGCTTTCACCTGTGTGCTACTCTGCCTTGCCTTCAAAATAGTTAGAGTGTGGATTGTGGGACATAGCTTTTGGCCAGAGACTGAGCTTGAAAGAGTGGCATTGACAGGGACTTGCATCTGCCTAATGTGGATATTACTTGAGTTGGGCAGAGAGGGTGAAAGTGCCATCAATTGCTGCCTTTGGTTAAAAGCATTATGGATTGCCAACATCCAAATCTCATGGTTGTACAATGTAGTGGCAATGACCTAGGCACACTTATGCAGATGACACCCAAATAATTATTAGAATGAATGGCAATGGCAATATGGCACACTCACATGTTTGTGAGCATATGTATGCTCTTACTGTATGGATGGGAAAGAATCCTTTGAGGCTTATTATCTTGCAGCACAGCTGAAATGGATGGCCAGATGGCTATCTGGTAATGATCTTTTTGAAACCAGTATGGGGGATTGTCCCCTGCCCCTGCATGTGATACAAGAAATTCTTCACCCTGCTATTAAGCTCCGTTGTTCATTGATCTTACATGTGTCGATAGCTCAGAAGTGCTTGGGACAAGTCTTTCAGCTTACAAAGTGCACAATCCCTTACTCTCCAGTCACACCGTAACAATGCCTACCAGGACCCCACGGGCACTTTACTGCTGATCAATTAGCAACCTGGTATTAGCATTCCATTGATGTAGTGGTGGATTTGTTTCAGAATGACCACTTGCTTACATTTGATCAGATATGTCAGGAAAATAGTATTCCTCCAACTCAATTTCTACTATATGAGCAGTTATTAAGAGCCCTCAGGACGCTGTGGGGTGTGATGGACACAGAACCACTAACACATGCAGTGATGCATGTGCTACACACCTTGGGAACAGGTCAACACCTAATCATGCGGTTTACAGAGCCATCAGGGATCACACTGGGATCTCTCTGAGCCATCTCCATTAGGAATGGAAGGAGGATTTAGCGCAGCCCCTATATGACACTGAATGGATGCTAGCACTTGAATCTCCTCATGCTATTTCTAGAAATACATGATTTAAGAACATTCAGTTTAAGATTCTTCAAAGGGCTTACCTCACACCTTGTCGAATAAATCGTATGCTTTCATCGGCTGAACATGCCTGTCCTAGATGCTGAGCGCTGTCAGCTGACCTTAGGCACATGCTTTGGGCGTGTCCAGATATTGTCAGTTTCTGGCATTCGGTACACACCCTATAAGCTACAGTTACAGAGCTAACAACACTCAACTCATGGGAAATTACAGCACTGGGTATTTTTCTAAGGAGGAAAAGCTTTAAGGTGCGGATACGCTTTCTAATTTAGCCCTTCGTTTAGCTGAGCGCATACTAACTATGCATTGACGTGCACAACAGCCCCCATCCTTTCTTCAGTGGTGTCGAGCTTTGCTCCGTTGGGGTGAGGCAGAAAGTTCTGCGCTGCATTGGGAGAAAGCCTGAACGATAAGAAAACGTCACAGCAGTCTGGGACACCATGCTAATACAAATCACAGAACACAAAGCAGAGTATGCCTCTATCATCTCACATCAATCTACTCCTCCTGTGTCCTCTTCTGATAGGGAATAATAAGACATACAGTGGATCTGGCCCAACACTAGGATCTGGCCTCACACCACTTTCTCACAGCACTCTAACTAGCATCCCCTCTATTGTGTCACTTGCATAATCATGCTTTCCGCTAGAATGTTCCTTTTTGTTCAACTGTTTCCAAGTTGGATTTCCCCAAAATATTTTTTTTTTCTTATCTCTATAAATTTCAACTTGCTTCATGATGGAGGACTGAAATATTCGCTGTTACAGTCATAGTGCCACAGCTGACGAACCTAACTACTTAATACTCAATGTTTTTTTTCAAGATGATGAATTAATTTCTTATGTATGTAGTGCAAAAAAGCTTGTTGTATTGAACTACTGCATTGAATAATTTAAAAGTCCAATAAAATTAATTGAACCATGGATGGGAGAGAATTGTTTGAAACCATATTTAGACAAGACAAAGGTCTCAATTCTTGGAGTAGGATCTACTATTTCAGGACTGGCATCCAACATCTTTAGGGGAATGCCTGCCACCAGTCAACAAAGTGCAAAATATTGGACTCATATTTGTTACCAAGCAGGAAGTTATCTTTTTTTAATCCAAAGTTAAAAAAAAAAGATAATCCCACTTTTGCCAACAGATTTGCGGTTCACTTTGACTCATGCTGTAATAAGATTACACATTGATTTTGCAATCCTTTGTATAATGGTCTTCCCTAATATCACATTCAAAAGCTCTAGCTCATTCAAAATTGGCACTCAATGCTATGCTAGTCATTCCAACCTGGCTTTCAGTTTCTCATTACAAACTTATCCTGTACTAGCTGTCTCCACCCTCTACTGTTGTAAGCCAGTAGCTGCCATGCTTGTGCCTGTCTGAATCACGGAGGACACGGAGAACACAGAAGGAGAGATGAAATATGGAAAGCCGATAGTGCAGCAGTGGATGTTGGTCACCCCCTATTTTTCTGCTGGTTGCTCAGTCCGGTGTGGGGGGGGGTTAGCCCCTATCCTGTACAGCTTGTTTAGCTTCCTTTCAGAAAACTCCTGGGTCTTGTTAGTGAAAGTGGGCACAGCGCCTTCCACAGCGGTCATGTGACCAGTGCTTTCTCCCCTCGAAAGTGTGAGAAAGGCAAGTGGCAGTGCGTGTGCATCGACTTAGGCAGCACCTGCACAGCTTATTGCAGGTTGTTAGTGAGGGAGGAGGTAAGTGAATTATACTGTAAGCACACTGTGCACTGTTAGTACCACACTTCTCTGATCCTTTTCTGGTGCCTGGTGCCATTGCCCATTTGAACTGTTGACAATATTAATAGTGAGGGCCAAGGGCAACAGGCCTAGTAACCCAGAAGGAAAAAGTGAACAAAGATACAATTAAGAGCCTGGGGAGTTGAACCAGTACTCCTCAATCCAAGCATACAGACAGAAGACAACAAATTCAAAGCATAGAGGCAGTGGGTTGAAGGCAGTAACCCAGAATCAAGATCTCCGTACATATTCAACAGAAGGCAACACTACACACAATACTGGTAGCAGAACAGCTACACCCACTACCAATACTAATGTAAGGGAGTCGGCAAGGCGGCTATGGAGAAAGCCGTTAAATACTGACTACCAGGATGAGTTGAGACCTCCCAGAAGTATTCTAGAAAAAAATGCAACAAATAATATGAATCCTCTAAAGTATTTAGTAAGCAAGCACTTTAAAAGCACCAGCAGCCAAAAGAATGCTTCATTAAAGAATGTAAAAATAAGCTGTGGAGAAGTGAAAAGGCTAAACTTCTCAAGGAGTACCAAGGCCAGAGGGCAACGTCATGACGATGGGAGTTAGGGAACAAAACCTACACAGTGGGCCCCATCAGAGCCTGAGGAGGATAGGGTATATGGAAGGGAGATGGAAAGAGGTGCCAGGACCAGTGGGGAAGTGGATCAGAGAGATCAGAGAGAAGATAAGTTATGGTTTTATCTAGAGCCACAGAAAATGTTGAGAGTTGCCAAAAGAATTAGAAAACCGTTGCTCGAATATGAATTTACCTTGAAAAAAGAAAGACAAGAGATGTTTGACTAAAAAGGAACAGTTGGTTTAATTAAACAGAGGGGCCGGGAGAGAAAGCAACAGAGTCTGGGTCTGAAGACTGTCTCAAAGTCCATTGGTTTTGGGCGTCATTTTATACATTTCACAAAGTGTAATAAAGCAATTCGCACATTATTTTTAGAACACAAATCTGTGCATAGTTACAGGGCCATAAATCTGGTCATTTGCTAAGAAGCACAGGTGGGTCTCGACCTTGCAAGGACACAATGCGGAGTCATTGGGTATGTGTCCAGATGTCCGACATAGGGAGCGCCTGATCACTGCGTGTAGTGTGCATTCTGTGTTCTGATAGGAGTGTTCCAAACTTAGTGTGGCATCTGACTTTATGATGTTTTGGGAATGCAGTCCCTCTGGCCAAACAGGTTTTATTGGGGCCAATCTCCCATGACCATTGTGTGTCGCTTCCTATCTGTGGGATCAATCTGGGTTTTCCGGTTCGTGCGTTTGTCTAAGGGTTACGTGTCACCCTACCTGTGATCTGTCAATCAGTTGTTTCGGGCTTAGGTCACAGGGCCTGCCTGACCACTTACTTTTGACTCAGGGTTGAGGGGGAGTCACATCGGGTGATTTCAACAATGGTGATGCGAGTTCGTTATTATATGTACATATATTGTGATGTGCATTGATATCGTATTTTCAAATATTAAGAAAACTGACCCCTTTGAACCAATCACAGCTGCTTTTCTCCCTTTCAAAATGCCCAAGCCTGAAAGTGATGTCATCATAGGAGATAAAGCAGATGGGTTTTGTTATTGACAAAGCAGGCAAAGAGGTCACAAAGGTCTTACTCTTTTCAGAAATTGTACAGTTAGCCTTGGAAAATGAAGGGGAGGAGATCTTAAAAGAAGGTATCAAATTTGTGTCCGTGATGGAAATAGTTAAGAGTGAACACTGGAGTCATTGTTTCCTACAATATGATGGGCTGGGGAAAAAACAAGTAAAACTATCAGACAAATGTTGGAATAGAAGACAGATAGATAGTGGAAATAAGGGCTACCTGAGAGTAACGGTTCCAATAGATAATGTTGGTAGGGATAGCTATGGGGAAGGGAATCGTTACGCTGATCTAGCATCAATAGAGGAAGCATATCTGGGGTGTTTTAGCAAAATATAAGGACAAAAGTTCTCCACACAACCTGTTCTTTCAATCAGGGAATATGTCGTTTCAGGAAATAATTGTATTTAGAAGTTTTTAAAGAGATTTTAGATCTATATGAGATCATGTGTTTTCAGGAAATTTGGCTGTGTGAAAACCCACCTCTAATAGATGGATTACTCCAGGTTAGCTAAAAAGCAAATAAATGGGGCTCAGGTGGGTCTTCAGGGGGGAGGGTTGTTAACCCTGATTTCTACCAAACTGACATACAAGTTTACAGAGATAATTGCAAAGAATAATTGGATTTTGGTATGCCTATTGCAGTTGTTTAAAAACGTTTTGCTTAGAAGTATATAATTGTAATTAATGTTTATTTTCAACCAGTTAAGGTGGAAGGTTATGGAGTTCAGCTAATATTGTTTAGAGAAGAACAGGCAAAGATGTGTGCATATGAATTACTATTAACGGATGATTTTCATCATAAATTAGACTTTTGCAAGAGTGATCCACTATACATTGATTTATTATCAGCATATAATATCAGCCCTGCATGTTTCCCAGTAAATGCAGCCATAGTTCGGCATGCCGCATTGCAAAACTTTCTGACAGCAAGCTGGTTGTTTTGTATAAATGGCTGCGGCTCAGACCACCCATCTAGACAAACTTTTATTGATGGAAACCAAATGTGCCCCATAGATATTTTTATGCATGTGTGGTTTTTCCACAGAGTGGAGAATTTAAAGTTACGCACATGGATGGAAGCAATCACCACCTACTGCAACTAGTGTTAAATATTGGGGTTCATGACATTACAAAGCAGAACGTCTCATTACAAATAGATTATCCAAAATGTCTTACAACCAGGATTACAATTAAACACTTATGGCTGTTGGCAATTTTCAGCAGTGACAAGATAAGGCACAGGAGGAGGAAGTGAAGGACAGTTTTATAAAATGGCATAATGAAATAATTGCACAGGCTGTAGACTGTTTAAAGGTAGAAATAAAGGTTAATAAGCAGCGAGAGAAGAGAGGCTTGATCTACACAAGAAAGCAATAGGTTTAGCTTGATAGGGAATATAGAAGTCTAAAAAACAGGAAAAAATAGGAGACAGAAATTTTGAAAAAATACGATTATGAGTTAAAAATCCTCCTTTGGCAGCAAAAAGGGATTATAAGAGAAAACTAGATAACAAGAAAAAAACTTACTATGGTAAGTGTTCAAAGGTATGCTGGAGGTGATGGAAAAGAAAAATGTATACAATTCTGGAAGCTCAAGCAACAAAGTAAAGGAGGAATGGAAAATGTGGTACTTGTATGGAGAGGCGGCATGGGTAACTTATCTGAAGGAAAAATACAGTAGGAGTTATACACAGGCACTGCAGGAGGAACAATTTATTGTTGGTAAGGAGATCAAAACCCAGTTCCCATTTAGATTATTAAGGGAACAATAATGTAATAAAATTTGACTAGAGCCATGGGATCAAATAACCTTCCAGTAGTTATATTTAAAGCAAACATGGACTGGTGGGTGAAATTATATTATTTAGTGTCTAACAAAATTCTACTGACAGGTCTGTTCCCTGAAAACTGGAAGGGTGTAATTATAAGACCCATCCATAAAAAGAATGATGCCACTATACCCAAAAACTATGGACTGATTAGTTTACTAGATGTGGGGGAAAAGCTAGTTTCAAAAATAGCATTGGGCCTGCAAAAAGAGTGGACAGATACAAGGAAAAGAACAGGGAGGTTTCACAGAAGGCCACTCAACAATAAATCACTGCTTTATTCTGTGAGCAGGAGCGTGAAAGTCGGTGGAGCAAAGGGGAAACTGTTCTGCTGCTTCATAGCCTTTTGTGCTGTTTTTGACTTGGGGGGTCATACAAATATGGGAAAACATTGATATAATAAGAAATCCCAAAAGTCTTCTCTTAATTCTGCAAGAACTACACAGACAGAATTGGGCATGTGTGGTAATAGATGCAGAAAGAATACTGACCAGTAAAATAACAATCAAGAACGGTCTGAAACAAGGCTGCATGTTGGCCCCCTTGTTATTCTCTACATTTTTAGTAGATCTATCAGCTGCCCTATCGCATCAAATGGCATGAGTCTAAAAATGAATGGCACGCATGTCCCATGTCTCTTCTATGCGGGTGATCTTATCATCATGGATATGACAGAATTATGTTGCTCCCTCTTCTCAGGTGCGGCGCGGTGCTGCACAGCGGCCCACTATTACGGTCCTGGCATCACGGATGCAATCTGCAACGCCTATTTCTTTTTTGAGTCGGGTACGCCGCAGCTCCATGTTGTGGCCCGTTGAGGCATAATTTGGCACATTTGGAATGCCGCAGCTCCTGTTTCAGAACTGCGGCTTCTAGTACTATAATCTATTGGGCATATTTCACTTACCTTTTTGCTTGGCCATATGTTCAAACAAAATTCCTGATTTTATTTCTTCTATTGGGGCCGTCTTGTTACCTTCTTCTTCCCATGATTCCACAGTCCTGTTTCCCAGAGGGCCATGGGAAGGTTTTTGTTTTACCATTCTAAGATGGCGACCTTATCTATTCTTTGCATTTTCTTTTCCCTATCCATGATGGTGACTGCTTACTTCCTGTTATGTCACTCTCTGTCTATGGGTACATATGGGGCTGAATCCTTCATTTCCTTGTGTTGCAACACTCCTTGCTCCTGCTGGTGTGTTCTCGCTCTGGTTGGTGCCTTTTGCTCCTATTTGGTGTACTTTTTCTTCCTAATGGTGCACTTTTGTTTCCTGTTGGCGCTTCCTGTTCCAGTTTGGTTTCCTTGAAGCCTTCTGCTCTTGCCTGGAATTCTTGTCTTCAAGTCTCCTCTCCTTGCTGGTGTTCTGCCTTTGTTTCTTGGTCTTCTCCTTCCTTTCCATTCCTGGCGTCTTCAACTGCAACAGAGGTTTTTACCTGTTGGTGCTCCTTCTGGAAGGCACAGTCTGCTCTGACTTTTCATTGTCTGCAACACCGTGGCTACCGGAAAGGGTCGCCCATACCTTGGGCAGACCAGAACCTTCAAGAACCAAAGTCGGGAACCATCCCAGCACTGGTAAGAAAGATTCCATTTGTGACAGAATTAGACCTCTAAATAAATAGGTGTCATTCAATGCTTATTGTAGTAAGAAGAAATTGATAGTAAATATGTATAAGACCAAGGTTCTGACATTTGTGAAAGGGAATACAAATTATGATTAGTACTAAGAAAACTACAAAATATAGACAGTTAGTAAATATAAATATCTTGGGATGTGGTTTGAGGAAAAACTGCGGTGGGCAGAACACGTTGATCTTCTAAAAGCAAGAGCGTTGTATTCAGTATATGGACTGAAAAATTCAATAAAGAAACCGGTGCTCCTCTCTAAAGCTTGTTTTATCAACTTACCTTGCATTGATCTGCCCACAATTCCAGTATGGTGTGGAAGTGTTATGCTTAAGTGTTAAATCCAACTGGGGCCATAAAGAAGGATAATGCTCAAAAAGTCCATTGTCCCTACCAACGTGAACAATGATCCAGGCTATAAGAACGGAATTGAGTATACCTTTTTGGAGTTATTTGGCATGTCCGGAAGTAGTGAGATTTTGGTTACCATACTCTGATCGATAAGGCATATTTGGTCTGTTTAATGTTGGATTGTTTGGCCAGCCCTGGCTGTTGCTTTAAGTAAAGAGATACCACTTTGCTGGGAATGTCTGACTCGAGGATGTGCCTTTTCAGATGGCTTTCTCAGAGGGGTTCCCCACCCAGCATGGAAGGTCAAACAGCCTGACAGATTGACCCCTACTGACCTGACCAAAGTAGATGGGGTCTGGTGATGGTAGCTCTTGACAAGACCTGGTGGTCGAGGCCATATATGCCACACTTTTGAACTTCTTCACCAAGCGTATTTCTGCAGCAGCTCAAATGACTTTTCAGAAGGGTGTCCCACCAGCGATTTCAGTTACGTTGCAAGAACTCCTCCTAAGACTTCATCAAGCTACACCTCGGCCTGTATCTCCCTTTTGAAATTGAGGAGCAGACTGGGCTACCGGTGAGTGTGCAATCACCCTTTATTCCTAGCCCCTCTAGACAGCCAGGGCCCATATGGTTGTAGGAGTAAGAAGGTCAGTCCGGGAGAGGCATGTGGCTCCTTTTTCTAGTAGATGCGTTTATCCCTCCAGCAGTATACGCTTGTCTCAAAGATTGAGCCATGATTGTGTAAGTGCACACAGTCAGTACACTGAAACTTCAAATGGCTCATTAAATCAGTTATGGTTCCTTTGATCGCTCCATATATTACATGGATAGCTGTGGTAATTCTGTAGCTAATACATGGAAATGAGCACTGACCTCCCAGGAAGCATGCATTTGTGAGACAAAGACAAATCTGGGCTCGCATGGCTGCTTTGTGACTCTAGATATCCTTGGGTCAATTGCACTTTTCCGTACCTGTGATGGTACATTCAGAAGTCAACCCTATTCATTTTAGCTGGTATTCTCTGTTCCTACCATGGTGACCATGATGGCCACATATAAAGAGGGATTAGAATTTGATTATAAAGAAACAGCCTGAGAAATGGCTAGCACATTCTAGGAAGTCAGCAGGAGCTCAAATTACCCAGGCTCCACTCTAGTACCAATGCTACCAAAATTAACAATCACAAACTACTTCGAAACCCTGTAATTGGAATGATTAATCTTCAAATCTTGTAATAAGGATCCATTGGAGGGCAATTCTGGTGCCAGCAATCATAGTAATTATAATAAAGTTGCTGCAATTAACAACCTCATAGTTGGATCTTGGGATTGAGCTGATTGTCCACCAAGTAGTGAACTCCTACATATCCCGTTCCACGTAGGGATGGAAGTGTAAAATTAGCATAATATGCTTTTGCATAATTAGGTGAAATTTCACCAAAATTGTGAGTGACTAAGTAAAATTCAAATCTGTCATTTCTGACAATATGTTAGTGTGAAATGCATTCTCCAGTCAATTGTTGGTGCCAGGACCCACATAAAAAACAAAAGCACCGCGAACAACAGCCACTCACGTTCTGTTGTTCACGTGTTTACAGTAAATGTTTACCACGAATGGCGCGTAATTACACAACATGGCATAATTATGTAATTTAAAGTACTTTATGTAACAAGCGTAATGCACAATTCCCCCAATACTTTTTTTTTTGGCCTGGCCTAATCCCAAACATATTGGTGCCCCCTGATACTCTTGACTGAGTGTCCTGCAGGTCTGATGCATTTACGTTGAAAACATTTAAGTGTTCAAAGCAGACTGGTCACATGATTAATGGAAACTCTAATTCTTGTTTGTTCCTTTTTTAAACTGGGGCAATGATGAAGAGAGATGACGAAGGACATTTGTATTGCACATCAAAAGATAAAATTGGACCTGAACAAGGCAAACCAAAATGAAAGCATTTGACAAGAATTTTTTTTTTTTTTAAAAGATGATGTTAGACCTCACAGCCTGAGGGTGGTCTTCCCCCAAACTTTTTGCCTGCTTTCCTCCAAATTTGCTGGATTCTTTTTGTTGACCATAGGACTCTGAGCACTTCACCACTGTGAAACCAGTGCTAATGTGCATGTGCTTCTCCACTAAACCTGGTTTGATTGATGTATCTACAATTGGCAAATTAAATGTACTTGTAAGTCCCTAATAAAGTGCATTACATGTGGCCAGGGCCTGTAAATTAAATGCTACTAATGGAACTGCAGCACTGTTTGTGCCACCCACTCAAGTAGCCATTAAACATGTCTTAGGCCTGCGACTGCAGAGCCTGTGTGTGCAGTTTTACACTGCCATGTCGACTTGACATTTAAATCCCCTTACCAAGCCATAAACTCCCATTTTATTGCATACATGTCACCTCTAAGGTAGGCCCTAGTTAGTCCCTATGGCAGGGTGCTGTGTAATCAAAAGGTAGGACATGTACTTTTAAGTTTTGCATGTCCTGGTATTGAAAATCACCCACATTTGTTTTCACTACAGTGAGACCTATCCCTTTCATAGATTAACATTGGAAATTCCTAATTACATTTATAAGCTGTAATTCCTGATTGAGAATTAATAGATCTGTCATGATTCATATTAATGGAATGGTAATGATAAATCCACTTTAGTGGTAAAGGTATATTTATCATTACCCTTTTAAAAATGGCACTTTTAGAACAATGGCATGTTTCTGCTCTTAGACCTGAGTGTCTGCAGACTGTCTTCAATACACGTCTGTGGTGGGTGACAGCTGGACTTTGTGAATTCCCTCTACATAGCCACACACAAAGGGAGCTTAGGTGTGACTGAGTGGCCATCCACCTCCTAATGGGCCCTCCTGGGCAGGATGGGAAGGAGGAGCTGACACTTACACCTGAATAGGCTGTGTCCTGTTCCAACACAAAGGGCTGCATACCCCCTGGAGTGAGTCTGGAGCCAGAGTTGGGAGATAGGACCTATGTGCACTTCAAAGCCCCTCTTTGATGTCACCTCCACTTCAAAGGCACAACTGGGCATAAGTACTGGGTCTCTGACCCCACCAAATCAGACACTACTGGACCTGTGAAGGACTCTGTCAGGAGGAAGAACTGCTGTGCTGCTACAAGGGCTGCCACTCTGCTGGACTGATAAGAACTGCTTTTCTGCTGTGCTGCCCTGCTGCCTGCTGCCCTCTGCCCTGCTGAGGAAGAACTGGACTAACCTACATAAACCCAGAGTGATCTCCAAGGGCATGCTGGCTTGCCTCTTGTTTTTAGACTCAGGGATATCAAAGTCTTACCCTCTGATCCTGTGCCTGGTCCATTGGAAGTGGATCCAGGTGCTTGCTCTAGTTGAACCAACGCATCCTCTGCTGCCTGAGCAGAATCGATGCATCGCCGCTGTTGCGGGAACAGAACCAGCACATCACCATTGGAACCGATGCACCGAAACCACTGCATCGCTGGTGCGTTAGGAGAGACGATCAACACATCCCCTCAACTGTGTGGAGAAAACCTGCTGCATCGGCTTTGGAACCAATGCATCTTGGACCCAGCGCTTCGTCTTCGGAACCGGTGCATCGCCATCTTTGTGTGAAGAGAATTGAAGCATCATCTCGAGAGGATCGACTCCGACACATCGCTCGGCAGCACCCTGCACCTCGCTGTTGGGACCAGAATGAAGGTACTTTTGTTCAGCAGGCCTTGTGTGGCTCCTGTATCCGGCCCGCGCTCCATCAAAGTCAGCTTGAACTCTTGACTTTACCCCGCTCCAAAGCAGCCAGATAACCCTTTAGGTATATTGCTTCTAAGTGCTATTTTTCACGTTTAATCTTTAAAAATTCATAACTCGACTTCTACTTATTGGATTTTTGTCGTTTTGGTCTTGTTTAATTTATATAACAATACTTTTTGTTGCTAAACTAGTGTGGAGTCTTTCTGTGATGTTTTCACTGTGTTTCTATTTGAAGTGTTGAGCAAATACTTTACACATTGCCTCTTAAGTTAAGCCAGCCTGCTCTATGCCAAGCTAGCAGAGGGTTAGCGCAGGATTATTTTGAGTGCGTTGTGCCTTACCCTGACTAGGATTGTGGTTCCTGGGTGCATACCTCTGCCAACCAGAAACCCAATTTCTAACAGACGATCTTCGTAGTTCCACCTATAAAGAATGTTGACTAATGACCTGTCATTGTTATTTCCATGGCCTGCCAAACAGGTTCCAGAAAACAAACAACTCAACATTGGAAAACTCACCAATCCTGGACACAGAAAAGATTGACAGATTGTGCATAGCCATTCTTAGTCGGTGGAGAGACTTATCTGTTTAATTATGATAACAAACAAGACTCTGTCATGCTAAGTAGTTATGCAGCCTGCATACTTAGAGAGGACAAGTTGTCTTCAGTCACATAAAATAGAGCAATAACAGGTATTTGATGCCCTTAAATGATGAAGACGCTATGTGTGCCAAAATGAACGGAGCAGTCTGTTTCTACTGTTTGCTGACAGGTGTGAGTTACCTGCTAAAATCCATTTGTGATAGGGATTGGGAATTGAAATAATGTCCTTAGAATGAAAAATTCTCAGTAAATACAGGTGATCAGCTTGTGTTGATTATGTCCCTGACGTTTGTACACACTGCCCATAACTACTAAAAATTGGATGGATTTGTAAAGTCTTCGGATCAGCCCTGCTGGTGTCTGCAACTGCCTGGCAAACCACCAAGAAGACACAGATCTAACTTCAGCTGTCTCTCAGATTGAACACAGACACATGGTCTGGCCTTGCTCTTGCATGCTAGCCAGTGGAGCAGCCTGTGACTGCTGGGTGCTTTGGTGAGGTCTGGGCAGAGGGAGGGTTCCTACCCAAGAGGTCATGTCACACGCCTGAAAACCAGGTCACGTGAGGCAAAGGATGAGCTTGGTAAAGCGGTCTGTCAGCATGAGTCATGTGATGATGACCCTAACTGTTGAGCATGGGCCTTGGAGCGTACCAGTGTGATAGAAAGCTCTCACAAGTCCTAACCCACCCACACCCAGCACAATCCCTGGAAACTGAACTACAGTGCCTTCCCTGGTTGGGCCCCAAGAGGTTCTGCTACCTGTGTCTTCTATGCCTAATCCAGCCCTGCCTCAATTTCCAAACAAATAAAAAAGTGGCTCACCCTGGAAAGCAGGAAAGCTGGATCAGAAGTAGCCACCCAATGAGGAAACCCTGGCTCATCCTGAAGGAGACACTGTTCTGCTTAAAGCCACTGGGTGCAAACGCCATGGGTTTCATGAGGTTGTTCCCTTGAGAGTCAGGTCGAGAGCTGCCCCTACTGCTCAGGCTTCTACACATATACCCCAGTAGTCACATGAGTTGCCTCCTGCAGCCAAGGGGCATGGATCTCTGCTGCTGCCCAGGCAGATAATTTGATGTGCAGCAGTAGTGCTGTGTGGCAAATGGCAGATGTGCAGATGTTGTGTCCCTTACTTGGTGTCAAGTACCTGGATGTTCAGTTCCATGAGTCTAGGTAGAGGTTTGAAGACTTGTGTCATCCAGCCTGGATGTTTGCATGCCTTCCCAGAGAGACCAGAGGCAGAGCTGCCAGTCTCTGCTTCTGTGAAAAGTGCTTTCCTGTCTGGTGCTGTAGGGTATGGCTCCAGATCTGAGATCCTGGAACATTTTTTGACCTATTGAGTTTGACTGCAAGAGGGGAAACTCGGTGGGGGGACTGATCTATCTTGCTGTGTGGAAAACAGAGACAGGACACTGCCTTTCTCCTGCCTCTTCTGCATTTGCAGTGGGGGAAAACTGTGAAAGTTTACTCTATGAGAGTGACTTGAATTCTAAGCACGTTGGGGCTGTCACAGTGTTCTGTGCTCCAATAGTCCCCTAAGGTCAGACACTGATCAACTGTTGCAGGACCCTCAGCCCTAGCATGGAGGTAGACCATTGGTGCCTGACCTCCCATTCATGGGGAGGGTAGAAGACCATCCCAAGGGGTTAAACCACAGGGGGTATAGTTGCAGGTCACGCGCGGCTGTCTTTGATGTCCAATTGCATCTCACTCACAATACCTTGAATTCCCCCTCTATTACCAATTTCAGGAGACCAGGGCTGTGAAGCCCGCACAGACACTTGATCAAAGCAATGGCCAAACCTATCTTCCCTACTGAGGAAGTCTAATGTTAATGTCAACCAAGCTTTAAAAAACCCTTCCTACTCCCAAACACTACCCATCGCAGAACCGCGAAAACGTCTTACTATCCCTAAACACTACCCATTGCCGACCCATAAAAATGCCTTATTACCACAATCACTAGTCGTCCCTCGACTTCTTGCCACCCCTAAACACTACCCATCACTGAACCCTAGAAACTCCTTATTAACCCTAAGCACTACCCATTCCTCAACTCTAAAAAACATGTATTGCCCATTAACACTAGCTATCCAAAAAACCCTTTCCTACCCTAAAAAACAAGTCCTCCCTGATCCCTTAGAACTGCAAAACACCCCTAAACAATACACATCCCTAAATGCAAAAATGAGGTCTGAAATAGCATGACGTAAAGGTAATCTAATGTAAGTCAGCCACAGTAGCTGTATGGCAAAATTATGAATCCACTCAAAAGAGGTCACCCACACAATTGTCATCTGCAATTTATAACAACTATGTGCAGGTCTACATTTTACCCTCTCGTCCTCATTCGTTGAAGATTAAGCAAATAGGATATTTTCAGCACTTGGGCTGAACAGTGAAATGACCCTCATTTAGAAACCAACGTTTGTGAAGTTATCAAATACATTAATGTTTTTTGTGATCACCAAAATTGCACCAAATATTTTCAAATATGGTGTCCCCAAGGAGGAATGCAGAAACTTGGGGCTTGAGTTTGAAAATAAATTATACATTTGCTCCTGTAGTTTTAGTTTAATATTCAGGATATATTTTGCATGTTTTTTAATTTACAGAATAAAACAGTGAAACTGTGACCATCACAGCCTTCCAATAGTACTCACAAGTTTGGCAGGGACTCTTGCCCTTACCCTTGATTAAATAAATATCCTGGGTGAGAATGTGCCGAGATAAAGTTTGAGAATGTCAGCAAACTAGCAGGTGTTTGGGGGTTAACCCACGCTACAAAGCATTCCCATTCTGAAAGGCCCACACCTGTGACTAGATTGTCTCCGTGTGACTTATTTTCACATGTGCATAAAGGTTTCTGTCTTTGGAACTAATGATGCTCTCCTACTGTGTGGATGTATTTCTGTGTTTTTATTGTGTTCCTTCGTACTCACAGAGTTCATTCATTTTAGTAGAGTGCGATTAAATGATGATTCTTTATTACTGAATGTCGTTTATTTAATCATTCTCGTTATTTATTTTATCCCCTTTAGAACTAAGAGGTAAGAACCAGCCTTTTTATTAATTATTCTTTCAGTTTGTTGTTAATTTTTATTGGTTAATTCATACTAGTTCATTGCCAGATCGAATTTTATTCAAATTACAATTCGAAATACCCCGTGTGCTGTTTTAGGAAATTATGTTTTCTTCGTTAAGCTTCTTATAATGTGCTTCTAGGCTTGGCCAACAGACAAAAAGAGTTTGACCATAGCACACCATAAGTATGTAGGACGTTTTTTCTCTCCAACCTTTAAGGTATTTCACACAGAGTTTGGGTCATGACCTCTCACTGGCTTGCTCCCCCACTCTTATAGAGAAGTGAAGGCTTTTAACCCTGCCGCTGCTTTTTACGTTCTTCCAAAGGCATCGTTGGGCAAAAGGCTTAACCATAAATACCTACACCTGCACTAACTAAAGAAATAAAAGTGAATTGGACCTGCTTGCGAGAGTGTCATTAATGTGAAGGAATATGCATCAATAAGTAATCTAGAGGGAAATTTACAGTGAAAACATTTGAATGAATATGGATTATATGCATGTAGTACCTCTATGTGTGATTCTCTGCACCTTGTAATACTGGGAGAGACCGGTCTACACTGGTGGTAAATGAATTAGGGAGATCTGAACATCCATTTATCAGCCTGTGTGAAAGGAAAGCAACAGTGAAAGAGTGCTAAGAACAATTCCCCATTGCAGAGTCCTTGCTGAGAAGACGGTGATATTTACATAAGATGTGGGTGTTTTCTTTTTCCAACAGAAGATATGTAAACTCTATAATGAGAAGAATCATACAAAGTAATGTTTCCCTCTATTGCATTCTAAATGGTACAAAATGTCATGGTACCAGTGATATAGAGAGTAGCCAGAGAGAGGTGAATTGAGTCTGGCCTATGGAGATGACAGGTAACTGACCTCCTGATTGAAAGACACCTGTATGGAATAATGAATTAATTAATAAAATAACTGACTTTAAAAACAATTAATTATTGATTGAATTGATGCATTAATGTCAAAATGTTTAACTGTAAAGCTCTTCAAATGCAATCACCACAATAAAAATTCAGACTATGGGTAGATGGGTAATGTCATTTTATGATAGATAAAAATATAAAGTCAAAATTCAAATATGGTTAAATAACGGTTTTAGCAAATTGATGCTTCCACATGGGGTCAAAAGAGCAGGCTAACACCACATTTCATTACAGTAGTAAAATGCAGAACAGGCAAAAATTAACTCCAATAAAGAATTTTAGTCTAAGATAAATGAAATAACTATTGGATTTTGGAGAGGGCATATCACATAAAGTCAGCACCGCAACCACCACGTCTCTACCATATTTAAGTGTCTTAAATAGTTGAGGGAGCTGTAACAGTGCCATTTTACCACCTTATACAATGATATGTGGTTTTCTGCCACAGGACCTTTAGAGGTAGGTACTGGCTTTGACTGGAAATGTAGCAGCATTTGTTAAAGTAAACAATGGAACACAACAAAAAACAACATACACAAAGCAACATAACAAACACCGCATCACACAACAACAAAGCAGTACAAAAATAAAGCAGCACAAAAAACAGAAGCCCACATCCATACCACAATAAAAAAACACATAATAAATATGCACAAACATTCTTGTCACACAGTTGCCCCTCCAGAAATATGTTTTTATAATATGGCGGTTAATTACCACCAAGGACAAGGCATAGATAGGCCCTGTCAAAATGTTTTGTGATCTGGTCCATTTATTTCTTTTAGAGGTAAATCACTGTGGGAGGCACCTACACTCCAACTGAGTCAACTACAGTGGTAATAAAGTGTTGAAGAACGTGGTTTGAAAAATGATAAGTAAAAGTCAAATATTTGGAAAAAAAGATTTTTGAAATTAATTAATAGAATGACGAAATGCTCAAAAAGGTGAGGAAAAGGGAATTTAGTGAATAATTAAAAGCAGGTGGTAAAAAAACTGATTTACGCATATGTGGTACTCCTGTCACTTGAGAACTCTAAGCCAGTGGATAATACTCGAGGTCAATTACTTCCACCGGGTCATTCGTAAAGCAGCAGTAATTTTGCAGAGAGATTAACAGTGGGAAGATAATCTGCCAATGACAGATTTAGAAATCCTATGGAGAATCAATGGGTTTACAAATGTCAAGTTAACTCTTAAGTAGTCCCTTGTGTTTAATTAATTTAATTAACAAATGAGAAGGAAGGAGGATCTGGTGGAAAAGGAACGTGAAGAATTAGGGAAAAAGAAGATGCTGGGTGAAAAGTTTTCCCCATCTAAATACATGGGAAATTGTTGGTGTTCATTCTTTTATTAATGTTTTTTTAATTAAATTATAATAAAGTCAGTGACGGTCCTTGTCTGATGGAGCAGGAAAATGATTGATACAATGGGAAAGAGATTATCCGAGGTTTTGAGCCAAAAGGTTTTAAATAGAAAAACAATTATTCCTTATTTGGAACTATTTGATCCACACCATTATTGTCACTGACTACTGTGCTATTCCTATTTTAAGAAGTGTAATTGATGTGAAATTGCTCATCTTATACAATTTACCATTTGGCACGTGACCTCGGTTTGAAATGTTTACTCGGTTTTTACATCGAGCACACTCATCACGCAAGGAACGGCTGCATTGAATTTGCACTGTAGCCCAATGGCTAGCGTCCATTTAAAACTGCTTTTTAGCACTAGTGTAGCAGACCTGCAACTTGACTCTGTGCTGCGTGAATGTTGAAGAATCTGAACCTTTATGCCTTTTTTATCTATGCTTTCTTGTAATAACCCGAAATGTAGTGTTCAGGAACAGAAGAACTTATTTTTTCTAAATATGAGTTCGAACGTGGTAATGAGAGCCCTTGAAACACCCACTTTAGGCCCCAACCCTGATAGATGTAGACAATGATGGGTCCTTTTATTTCTCCTGAATTTCAGAATTGTTACATGGATGATGACAGATTAAAATTGAATACAATTGAGCCTTGATACAGCAAATAGTTTTGGCTTAGAGAGTTAAGCATTTACAATTAAAGTAAAAAAAAAAAACACTTTGAAGCTCTTCTCTGGGAAATGCAGCTTACAATTGGTGCTGATTGGAATTAGGTGCTCCAAAAAAACCTGAAAAAACCCCCTGAAAGGGTTACCAGTAAGGAATGCTGATTGAGTGGGACGAAAGTGGGCTTCTTGGCCCATAATTCCTGCGGTTTCTGAGAGCTGACTGCTGGAATAGGAGCCCGCAGCGCTTTATTGCGCGTCCACTACACCCACAGGGGCAGATTTACGAGAAAGTGACTCAGTGCATTCCGCAAGCCATTTGGCTGCGCCGCACTGAGTCACTTTCAGAGCACAGGAATGCGACATATTTACAATGATATGTCGTATTCCTGTGCTCTCCCCTGCGCTGGCGCACAAACAGCTGCCATGCGCCTGCGCAGGCACCCTTGCACCATGGTGCAAGGATGCCTGCATCATGGGGAGATTGTTTTCGTGCAGGAAGTGGCACCTTCCTGAACGAAAACAATCACTACAGGCATTTTCCTCTTTCAATGCGTGCTGTAGAATGCAGCACGCATTGAAAGAGGAAAAACGAGGAGAAATGAAAACATTTTTTCTTGTTATGCCTCCCTACGCCTCCCCTGGGAGGCGTAGCATTCACACTCATTTCCAGATTTACGATTCCTCGTAAATCTGGAAATGTGTCTGGTTCCATGGGTGTTGCGTGGGAACACCCACAGCAACACCCATGGAACGCCCCTTTCACGCAAAGTGCTGCGTGTAAAGAGGCCATATTTACAAGGACAGGAAAAGCCACGCAGAGTGGCTTTTCCTGTCCTTGTAAATATGGAGCAGTGAAATACGCCACCAGTACGTCACAAAAAGTGATGTACTGGTGGCTCAGGGGGCTTGTAAATCTGCCCCGCAGTGCGGGCCACCAGTAAGGCTTGCTGATTGAGAGAGGGACAAAGCGGACTTCAAGGTCCATGATTCCTGCTGCTCCTGAGGGATGACTTGTGGAGAAGGAGCCCGCAGTGCTTTATAGGACATCCACTACTACGGGGCGGGCCTGGGCTGTGCTCAGGTCAAAGACTGGACCAACAATAAGCCTGTTCGGCATCCGTCAGAGCACGGATGAGGCCTGGTTGGGCTAACTTTCTCGGCCAGAGTTACCAATTTCCACAATAATAGTGCTTGAAAGCGAAGAGGAATACAGAGAGTGTTCATAAGAGGAACTCTATTTCCATCATGGGGGGTAAGGACAGAGCAGGGGTGTTAGCCTATATTACGAATTACCTGACTAGCACTATGGGGACAATTAACAAAGAAATAGAAGGAGGTAGCAGAGAGACTGGGTACAGTGTATCGTCAGGATGTACTGTCTCTCAATAGACTTACCACTGACGAGCAATCCAGTATGGAGGCTGCTCCAGTGAAACCTATGAGGACAAGGGCAGAAAAGAGTTAGGGGGTCCCTATAAATTGTATCCCCAGTGTTGTCAACATCTATTTAAGTATTATGCTCAACGTGGCTGATCTGCTGATAATGTCCACTGCGCAGCTCAAATGAAAAAAAGTCAAAACTATTTGGGCAACTTACTGCAATGTGAAGCTGAGGACTGCTGACAAGACTGATAATATCCATTCATTGAGCCCCTCTCAGGGACTAAATAATACAGATGCCTGAGACAGAGCTGAGGAAACAAAAGATATGTAGCAAGTCCTGAGCCAACATAAGCACTCTGTTGACTTTAAAGTGGCTTCTTGTTGCTGTCCTAATTATTAACATCACTGAGCCTTTAGCACTGGATACCAAGTGAAACTCAACAACCTCCATCAGCCAATAAACACAGTTTTTGAGGTGGAATTTACCTTGCAAATGAACATCCGCAATTTAGTGAATCTGCTTCTTCAATTTTTCACATGGAGTCTTACGAGCTCTGAGCATGGCATTAAATATCACAAAATGAGATTGTTGTTTGTGTGAGCAGAGGGCAGCACTGAGTCATGGCTACAACTGAGCAACCAGCCATAGGGTATCTCTGCACAATGATTGATAGTTCTTTAGATGTATATATTTCTTTCTTTATGGAGCTATTGCATTCTTCTTTCTTGTAAGTTAGTTGTTTGGTTTATTACACTCCTAATCCTAGTCACTCACATCCCATATGTTTCTGTTTCTGCAGATCTCCAGCCCCAACCTCGGCGCCACATGAAGGACTCCACAGAGATGGTGGTGGATGAATCCTCTGTTTTTCAAATCTCCACACAAGGGACTATTTTCGATTTCTACGCGCCGAGAAAGCTGATCTTACTCTTTGGAAACCCTTTTAGGATCATGCTGTCCTTTGTGTCTCTTCTGAATAAAGTAGTAAAGCATCCCAATTTTTGCCTTCTCTTTGTTATTTATCAGAAGTATAGACAAGTGTAAATGATATTAAATTATTGCATACAATATGATTTTGTTGCTTATCTCCAGCAAATAGTAAGGTATGTTGATGGAAACCAATTCATCCCAGAAGAACATGGTGAGCATAGCAGATTGTAAATGGTCGTTACCAACTTCTCTGTGGAAGGATAGTATATTCTATAGCCAAGATCACAAGGAACGTATGCATTTCATCTACATAAGCCACTGCTATCAATTATCAATTATATAAATAGATAATGATCAGGCATCCCTTTTTGATGCCAGAGTGAAAATGACCCACCTTGACATTGAAGTACAATAATAGCAAAAGGGCTTTGACACTATTATTGGTGTGTTCTCCAGAGTGAAAACGCTAAAACTGCTTACATTAAAAATCACACAGACTCCATAGGAAAGGAGTGTCATAAATGAAAATTATTCGACCAAAATATTATAATGAGACCTTAGTGATTCACTTTATTCTATTACATCCATGCCATCAAGTAGCATACCCCTTTAACATTATATCTACATTTTATATATTATTTCAATTTTGCGCTCACCTCTGACAAAATCAGTGTCTCAAAGGAGCAGAAACTAAACTCTTCTTTAAGCAGAAACCAAAGAAGGAAGATGGATGCTGGTTCTATGTTGTTATATGTGCTCTAAGAAGTTTAGAAAGTTGTTGTTGTGAGCTGGCAATAAACGGGCAGCATGAACAATATTAGCATATTCATCTTTAATTAAACATAAATTACTTCCCACCATGCTTTACAGTGTCTGCACTATTAGTAGTCATCTTTGCACTGACAAGCAGGTATTCATTACAGTTGGAAATAGCAGTATATTCAAGCATGTACACTTGTTGACATCATTTTCTTAACCAGAAACAAACAAGAAAGGGTTGTGGTGGTTATTATGAATTACAAGAGATATTCTTGGAAATAGTGCCCAACTCCATCAAGACTTCCTCAATTCACTCTTCACTGCAGACATGCTGTCGTGTAGTTTCCAGTTGGAGCTGCTCGTTTGTTGGGCAACATAAACGTAGGGATGGTGCCTGACTGATTCCGAGCACCCCGCTGGATATGTTGTCCTAGAGACCAGCTAGCTCTCAGAGCCACCATAAGCACCTCTAAATCTAGACAAGTAGCAAATGGCTTTGGCAACCACAGAACATGACAACCCTGAATCCCCCAGGAATCGTGGTAACAGATCTAGAACCCTTTCGCTCAGCCACTCGTGCTCTATCAGAGAAATATACAAGGAATACACAGAGGGACGTTTTCAATATTTGTTGAATCATCGGGATTTAAGTAGATAATATATGTGCTGCAATAATCAATAGACCGAAGCAGATAAAAGTAATTAGCAGCATAAGGACAATGAACAAAATAAATAGTTCCACCATTTTGCTAAAACAATGTGTATATATGCAATCTTATAAAAACAATATATAGCGTACACCTACTATGTGTTCCCTAACCTAGAGGCCTAGGGTGTGTATGTGTGTTCTGCCAAGATTTCCTTATTGGATGATCCAACCCCTAATACATGAAGGAAAAGAATGTAGGACTGCATCTTGGTCACAGGTTGGACATTCCTTCTCACAGAGGAATCAGAAAGCAGCTGGGCTGAGGTTTCAGCATGTAGTGACCTCTCAATGACAGCAAGTGCTCCTCTGCCCCAACCCAGAAATGCTTGTTTGTTTATAACATAAAGCATCCTTGCTCCAGAGCCGAGACCTTAGTCAGGCCGCCATTCATTATGTTCTAATGATAGCTGCGTCGCCTCATGGATGAATAACAAATAACCACATTTGCACAATGTATGTTCAGACCTTGTTCGGGATGTTCAAGGTGTTGTGATACTGTTGCTACGAAGTGGAATTTGTAAGCAATGTAGTTTCAAAGAAACTAATCCTGCAGTGTCACACATGCAAATGTGTGTTAATAGTCATCATGTGAAAGAGAAGGCAACTTAGAAAATGTGTGCATGTTAAAATGGCAGTTTTTCTCCCAGGAGCTAACTGAGCCACGTGCGGTCCTCCATTTTTTTTTCTTCACACAAACATGTACACACTCAAGTGAAAAAATCCTCATCCTCATCAAGAGAAAATCCCTTAGATTTATCCAACTATGTATTTGCTGTTCTTTAAGTAAATAATCCTGGGCAATGGGATGAAGGGTTTCTCAATTTCCCTTGACCATATTTACTGTCCTAAGCATCTTGATCCTGTATTTGTCTTCCAGCTATAGTAGGCTGTGGGACAGATTTGGCATCTTCCAGGTTGTGATGTTGTGTTAGGAGATAAGAAGCACTGGTTGAGGTTATTGGCAAATGGGTCCTGAGGATAGAAGAGCGGCTACGTATAGGACTAGAATGATAACTTCTCTTACGTTACTCCTAAATAGCCACCATTAAAAGTTTTGCCTTGAACTCTTGAAAATGAGGTTACCACATTCCTTGACGGATAATCAATGCACAAGTTGAGGCCTGGATTAAAACGAAATGCCCCATGTTCATCTGTCAAATGAGCAAAGATGGAGATGGAGAATCTATCAGATTAGGAACTTGGGGATATATTTACTAAGATTTTGCACCATTGCACCATTTCACAAAAGTGAAGCAAAACAACGCAAAATCTTTTTTCCCCAATTTATTTTCCAGTGCAAAACAAGTTGCTTTGCATTACTTAGCATCAAGGGGGCATTCCATGGGTGGTGCATGGGCGTTGCCACGCAACCAACCACGGTCTTTGACACAAAACCCCATCTACTAATAAAAGTAGACAGGGTTATGCATCAAAAAATAACTCCCATTTCAAATAGGCACTAATAAAGGAGAAATGCTTTTATTTCTTCTTTCTTTTCTGACTTTTCATGTGTGCTACACTGTACAGTAATATGGGAAAAGTTTTAAAGAGGGCCCACCCTGGGGCCTGGTTAGAGCTTCTGAGACCAGCCACGCCAGGTAGGCCTCCCTGGATCCATGGGCCCCCGTCCCGGGCACTTTGCCACACAGCGGGCCCTAGGACAGGACCCAGGATGGGGGGCTCACACCCTGGGGACCGCCGGTTTCAGAGTTTCTGAACCCTGCCAAGCAGGAGAAGCCTTCCTGGGCCTGATGGACCCCATCCCGGGCCCTTGGTGGTGTGGCAGGACAGAGCCCTGGGAGGGAACACCCAGAGTCGGTATAAATTCCTTTATTGAGCAGCTTGATTCAGTGCTTCTGCATAGTCTAGTCCAGATCTTTAGCACCAATTCAAAAAATACATTCATCCACACCCATCCCATTTATTATACCTCCATCGCAACCTCATCTATGCCTTCCTCTACAAAATCCCATCCAAACCCCCTATTCACAGGCGATAGGGGTCTATCTGACAATTGTTCTGACTCACATGACACCACATGCTGGTTCTTTAACCTCCCTTTCAGGACCTTAGATCATCCTGCTGATGCTATGAATACCTCATTTCAGACAAATCCTCATAGATCCACTGTCAAGCCTCAGAGTTCATCTTAGCAACATCACAAAATAAAATATTTTGCTTTTGTCACCTTAAGTGGGAACTGTATGCCCAGACATGGGTCCCTTGTTCACTGTGCCACTGGATTCAAGCTAGCCTGGTGTGGAATTCAAGAAAGGAGGTAGGCTGAGATATAGATGTATCCAAAAGGTAGATTTATTCTTTAGTTCAATTAGGACAGGAACACTTGAGGATAAGATGGTTGTAGTAGTATAAAAAGTAGTATCAGGAGAATCAGCCCCACCGGGAGCAGCATCCCTGCTGCTCAGCCGACATACAGCAACTGACAATTCCACTCAAACATACACACAGGGAACATTCTGTGACATCACTTACACTGGCTGAGCAGCAGAGTACAGAACAGAGAGAAAGGACTAGACAGAGAAGAGAGCAGGATACCACACACCTCCCTCCCTAACGGAGACAATGACAACTAAAGAGGCAAGAGGTATGGAAGTGAGAACAAATAAGTAAAGAGTGAAAAACAAATAAGTAAAGATGTGGTATCCCATCCTCGTCGCCAGTGTGGAATTCAAGACAGGAGGTAGGCTGAGATGTAGATGTATCCAAAAGGTAGATTTATTCTTTAGTTCAATCAGGACAGGAACACTTGAGGATAAGATGGTTGCAGTAGTATAAAAAGTAGTATCAGGAGAATCAGCCCCACCGGGAGCAGCATCCCTGCTGCTCAGCCCACATACAGCAACTGACAATTCCACTCAAACATACACACAGGGAACATTCTGTGACATCACTTACACTGGCTGAGCAGCAGAGTACAGAACACAGAGAAAGGACTAGACAGAGAAGAGAGCAGGATACCACACCTGGCTTGTGAGGGAAGATACCCTGAAACTGGTCCCAGGATGCTTGTTTCCAGTCCAGGGAGGACCTGGCCTGGCAGTTCAGGCTGGACTGTTCTCATGGTGAGCAGGGTCAAGATTAATTTGCAAATGGCTGGGTCCAAACTGGAGTGGTGTGGTGAGAAAAAAAAGGATGGATTAAACACAGATCTGTGGCTGGGGGTGAATGTTTGATTTGTTCATCATTCCGTTAATCATCTGTTCTTTCTGCTCAAAGTTCATCTAATGCATTCCATTTTTTCAGATGACCCTCAAACCTTCACCCAACTTCAGACACCTCTGTCCTCTGATGACCATCAGCTCTAATACCACCTCAACAACCCTTAGCCATAATTCCTCTCACAGTTCTGAGACTCTTCAAGACCCCCAATGGCCTTCGGACAATTGCTGAATCTAGCTTTCACCCCCTCCCACTGCTACTCAGAAAATGTGACCTCCTCTAAAGACCCTCATTTCCCAGAACACCTCTCTCTTCTGGATCTCACAATCCCACTATTAGCACTCTGGGCCCCCACCATCTCTCTGACCACTTCCACTAACTCTCACAGCTTGTAGGCCGGTGCCACTGACTCTTAGAATCCCCTTGCTGGCCCACATCCTCTAAGCCAGTGATACTGGCTCCTGGAACCCCCATGCCAGTCCACATTGGCCCTCAAAATCATTTAGATGGTCACCTATGTAAGTTCTAAAAGCTCATCTGATACACAGCTCTCTCAGTCTCAGGACTGCTATCCTCACCAATAAAAACCCATGTTCTACTCTCTGTGAATGCTGAATCCACTTCTGTTGATATAAGTGATCATCCACCCCTCTCTGTCAGCACCATAACCTTTCAGCTGGCCAAAAAAACCTTGAGGCACCTTTTTTATGAGCATTTAGAGCCTCTATCCTAAATCACAGGTCACCTCCCTATCATTAGATTTGAGTGCTTCCCCTTCTGGTCCTTTGATGCCCGCAGATGACTTTCTGAAGCTAACTTTTATTACCATCCTTTATTGGTTCTCACTGCCACTTGGCTAGCTTGTGATTCACTTTGCCGATCTTGGTATTCTGTCCTTCCTTGAGCACCCCCTGTCATCTCAGGATGCTTGTTTCCGGACCAGGGAGGACTTGGCTTGGCAGTTTGGGCTGGACTGTTCTCATGAGGAGCAGGGTGAAGACTGATTTGCATATGACTGGGTCAAAACTGGGGTGGCATAGTGAGCAAAAGAAAAACATGTATTAAACCCAGTTCTGAGACTGAGGTTGAATGTTTGCATTGCTCAGCATTCCATCCATCATCTGTTCTTTTTGCTTTTGTTGCCCTAAGTGGGAAGGGTATGCCCAGACGTGAGTCCTGTGCTCACTGTGCCAGTGGATTCAAGCTAGCCTGGCTGATGAGGGGTGAAATCCCAACACAGGTCCCAGGATACATAACAAACATAATGAAATATGCTGGTCTGTATATAGGACTAGTTGCCTGTATTTCGTAGAAATTTACTAGATTTGCTCTTTATTTATTTATTGACCTAAATATTTATTTCCATATCATTCTGCGTGTCTTGCTTGTTAATGCTGTGTATAATGTTGAAGCACAAGGATAAAATTGATAAAAAGATTAAAACAAAATAAAGACATTTTGTGCAGTTCATTTAGTCCTTGTATAGAATGTTCAAGGCCTGATAATATGCCTACGAAGAAGTGTAAGTGTAAGCAAACCAATTTCTGAAACATTATCCCATACGGGTGTGCAAACGAATGTGTGTTAAAAGTCATCGTCCAAAAAGATGTCAACTTCAAGAATAAGCATGTAAAATGGTGTTGTTCTGTGCCCGGGGCCTATGTAACCACATGACACCCACTCCTTGTTTGGAAGGTGCCTAAAAAGCTTCATAAATTATGTGCTAAAACATACGTAACTAAAGCTGAAAAAGTCTTCAAAGACCAGTGCCCTTTAGTAGTAAAATCAGAATAAAAGCCAACTTAAAAAAGAGAATAATAACCCATGTATAAAAGCATTTTTGCAGGTAAAAACATTGCCAAATAAAAAAAAAATCTCTGCTCTAAACCGCCCGATTGTGTAAATGTTTTGAGAAGCAGACAAAACAACGTTGTTGTTCCCTTCTGCCACAGATGATGTTTCCATTGGCACCCCTCTCACAAGATCCAATGAACAAACATGGTCAAATCCAATCCATTCAGCTGCTGCTGAAGGTGTGACAGCCATTGCTGCCTGTGCTGAAGGCGAGCCAGGATCTGAAATTCCAGGAGCAGTGTCATCCAGGTAAGGCTCGGAATATGCATTTTGCTGCAATGGCAATCACACAGGGCACCTTTGCGAATGAATTCTCAACCACCACCAGTAGTTCTATATCCGTAGATTGGACCGGTTGCATTCCAAGACATACATCCGGGCCACACTTGAAAGTGCACAGCAGACAGCGGAACACAGGCTGCACGCAACGTAACCAGATAGGCCAAAAAGAAAAGACCCATTTATCATTAAGCTCCTGAGGCAAAGGTACGCCAAAATACTGTATCATCCTTTCATGACACAGTAGCACATGTGGCAGTGCTATCCCTATTTGGCCGCGTGATTAAACTTGCATTGTGGAGCTAAAGAATAAGATCACTATCCTGACAATTAAAAACAGGACAAGTGGTATGCCTCCAAAAAGATTTCCAAGCACAGAGTGTACAAAGGATGGAATCACTTTGAGGACAGTCTGGTAATGTTGCAAAGTCATCCTGGTGCCCTGGGCACCCCCATTTTTGCTGACTGGTACTGGTGGTAACTGACTCTGACTGTACATGGGTTCTGCCTAACCAAGCTTAGGGCCAGAGCTATGCTGAAAAGACACTTAGGGGGATATTCCCAAGAACGTGCGATAATCATCGCCAAACAAGGCTAACGCACGTTTTCATATCGCCGTCTATCGCGGGAAAATAACTCCGTGTCAACGTCGTATTCCCAACACGGCGGTAACATGCGATAGTCTCGCGATAACGCGTCAAATGTCCGCGATACAACTACAGCAACGGCGATAAAAAAGGAAACCCGAACGTGAAAAAAGTTGCGATGGGCCCAACCGCGATAGAAAAATCTGCGTCAAGCAGCGCCAGGCCTGCAATTCACACACGTCAGGCGGGAAAAATCACTACAAAAGCAGAAAAAAAAACTACACACAAAAACAAAAGAACTGCGAAGCACAATGGAGGCAGCCGGAGCAGGAACAGAGGACGAGCAGAACCCCACAAGCCCCCCGGAGGACCAGGCCGGGACCTCGGGGTCAGGGAAGGGCAAGGACAGGAAGAAGAGGAAGACGCGGTTCAGTCCGCAGGAAAACGGGATCCTGATAACGGAGGTGATGAAATACCATCAACAACTGTTTGTCACCTCCAATGTGTCATTGGCGACAAAAAATGGAATATGGCAGTCCATCGTGGACAAGGTGAATGCAATCGGAGTGCTGAGGAGGACAATGGGAGAGGTCAAGAGGCGCTGGAATGATGTGAAGCGCAAAACCAAGCAGAAACTCGCCAACAACCAGAAGGCAGCAATGCAGACGAGGTGGGAGTCCAGCGCCACAGGAGGAGCTGGACGAGATGGAGGAAATGGTCTCCACAGTCATCAGTGTGGGGACAGTGGCAGGAGTTGGGGGACGGGACACTGCTCGACAGGAGCCGACACAACATCAAGAGGGTGAGTAACGACCAGGGACTGGGGGGACGGGGGGAGATGGGCACAATGGCACACATGCACAATTAAGCATAGCACAGTGCACACCCACGATTACTCTGGAGCATGTCCCTGATCCCCTTGGCACACTGCAGCACACCTAGAAACTGCAAGTAGGCCCCCGTTGACTATGTGCCCAGAGGGGGCCCTCCCCACACATCACTAATCTCACAAAAAACCCATGCACAAGTACAAACACACATCTGTGATGTTGTCAAAATGTCCTCTGTCCCGCATCAAATAGGCAGCTCCTCCCAAACAGTCACAATGTACATTGGCATGCAGTTTGTATGTAAAACTATACAATGCGTCAACATACATGTGAAAACAATGTTAAACTGCATCTCCCCTTTACATTGCAGAGGGTGAATCAACACCTCCTGCAGAGCAGGCGGTACACCTCTTCACTGATGATGAAGAGGACCTCCCCTCCATTGACACCGACACCCTCCAACGGCTCATGGACAGCTTTGGCACCCCACCTCCAGGAGCAGGGCAGCCCAGCTGCATCGAGGAAACCCCACCCCCTGCACAGACCACACAGCAGGAAGCACCCACCACCACGGCTGTCTCCCAGAACCACCACGAACAACACATGGCCTTCCAACGCCATGTGTTAGGGTGCCAGGAGAAGATGGCTGATCAGGTGCGAGTGGGGTTCGACCTCATGGCAGCCAAACTAGATGCCATACGTGGGTGTCTAAGTCCCATCAGGGACCACTTACAGTCCCTAACGGACACCCACAGTCCGCTCCATGCTCTCCAACGGTCCATGGCTGACATCGCTGGAGTCCTGACTCTGAGACAAGAACAACTGTCTAGTCAGAGTGGCTCCAGCGATGTCAGCCGGGAGTTGGAACACATGCGGAGGATCATGGAGAACAGGGAGCGGATGCAGGCAGAAAGAATGGCCTCCATGGCTGCACACCAGCGAGATGTAGCTGGGATCTTCCATGCCCTGCAGACCCTCATCATGGCATTGCTGCCACAAGGCCTGGCCCAGATGAATGCTGCTGCTGCCTCTACATCCACATCTCCACCCCCTGATTTGTCAGTGCCTCACAGTGCGGCAGACAATCCACCTCCGGCCCCTGATGTGTCAGTGCCACACAGTGCGGCAGTCAATCCACCTCCGGCCCCTGATGTGTCAGTGCCACAGAGTGCTGCAGAGAAAACACCACCACCCACATGTGAGGCACATGAGACATCAGAGGACGAAGATGCGGATGAATCTGCCTTACTGGTAGTAAGGAAGCGGTAGCATTCTTCTCCACCATATGGCCTGTTTCTGCTTGGTTCTGCCCTCTGCATCATCACCTTCCACTGTCCCGCGATTCACTCTGCAACACTCACCTTGGACCTCAACATGGACTGCCATATTCTGTTTGGTCACCAATGACACAGCTATCAGACTGCGGACTGAACTCTTCCTCTTCCGATGTACTTGTCATTCCCTGAAGGACTCTGGCTGGCCCTCCACGGGCCAACAATGTAAAGTGAGGTTTGCGTGGCCCTGTACACTCCACTGAATGTGCATTAAACAATCAAATTCACAAAGATGTGTCATGTCTATGATCATTCATGTACGGAAGTATGGATGAATGTCGGGTCAGTGATTCCCCCTTACATCCATGTTGCACATGTTGTGGGACTTGAGTCACAGGGTGCAACATTACCGATTGCGGACCGGGTGGCGCCGACACCACATCAGAGACACATGCATTAGTCACCTTCTTGTCCAGCCCAGAACGGAACCACGCCTAGAACGCCTGGGTCATCGTTCACACCCCTACACTGGACTGGCATACGCCAGGCCAGCCCACTCCGCTAACGCTTACAGGGGGGACAACAACGCTACATGTCCCAGGTCATCCCTGTAGTGATCTGCTGATCACAGGTCTAGTTGTCAGCATGCCACAGCCACTCCCTGAGGGCTGGTTCGCACCCACACCACACCCATCCAGCACATGCGTCACAGGACATGTGACCCTGCCAATAAAAGGGGCCGGGCGCACGTGCCCGAGGCCATTTCCACTATCTAGCTGAGTGTGTCCGTGCGGTCATTATTTATGCATGAGGGCCTAGGTCCCTACCACATCACACTCCCCACTGCCGGAGGTGACATGATGGCGTCCGCAAGACGAGACTCAATCATAAAGGGCCCATGACTTGAGGTGCACATCCGAGGCACTTAGGCCGGCACGGGCCTACCCCCACGTGGCGATGACTTGAGGTGCACAGAGTTGGTGGCATCCGAGGCACTTAGGCCGGCACGGGCCTACCGCCACGTGGCGATGATTTGAGGTGCACAGAGTTGGTGGCATCTGAGGCACTTAGGCCGGCATGGGCCTACCGCCACGTGGCGATGACTTACGGTGCACTGAGTTAGTGGCACCAGAGCTGAGCAGGTGTGCAGCCTGCGATGATGCGTAGGCCTCGATAGGCCGTCTTGCCAATCAAGATTCGATTTGAATTGTGATCCCAGCTGGACCGCAGTGTATGCCGAGGGCAGCAGGCTGCACAGACATGACTCAGCGGCGCGGTGCTGCAGGGTGCGCTGAGGGCCTGTGGCACGGAATCCAGCGATCGGCTGAGGAGGTTGCACCGGCACGTGGTGGGCCCTCTTGGAGACACGCCGGTGGCGGCAGGTGAACATTGAGGCCTGGGTGCGCAGGGGCGGGCACTCATCGCTGGTTGGTGGACTGGTCTGGGGACCAGGGCTGGGGTGCAGCAGGCGCACAGGATCGCGTAGGCACCACCGGTCACGGCGGCGCCCTCGTGGCTGGGTGGGGGGAGTGAAGGTGCAGGGGTATCAAGCTGATACAAACCGTGATGCTTACAGGTATGAGTAATCCTGCATCATGAGACCGTAACAGAAGTTAGTGTGACCGTAACCTTCCTTTTTTTCCTACGAAGGTTACGACCACACGTACTTCTGTTATGGTCTTTTTGTGCAGGATTTGTCTTTCCTGTGAGCATTCCGGTTTGTCCAAGTGCTATACACTGTAGCAGATTAGGTTTGTAACTATACGGACGCTTGACCATTGTCACCATTTGTCCAACAGGTTTCTGGATACTGACTTCCGGAGTATGGAATGGTATTGGGGAGTTCCCGCAGCATATGCAGTTACTTGAATTTACACGTTGCCCTGATGAAGTTCCCTGTTGGGCGTTGGCTGTGCTTTTTGTATTGTTTATTGTTGTATTTGTAATAAAGGACTGTGTTTACACTACTGTTGACTACTGGACTTCATGACCGTGCGCACCCCCATTTCAGTTACTACAGTTTTGGATCTGGGGCACAGTGGCGTCTGGCAACGGCTGGTGTTGGGGTTGGTTGCGCAGGAACACTACGAATTGGAACTGTCGTGTGGTGCTGTGACCGGGGCCCGCCGTTGCTATTGTGGACATGCATCCATGACATGGGTGAGGACGTATGATAGGGCTGGCCGTGAGACTCCTCCGACTCTGGCAGTTGTTGTTTGGGAGGTACCAGGGGTCAACAGGTGCAGCACAGCCAGCAGCTTCGTCTGCGGAGGGATGGTGGTTGTCCGCCATGTTGGTACCGTCAGCCTGTGGGCAATGTGGGTCAGGATGCGGAGAATGGTTGTCCTTTTGTGCCTGTAGTGGGCAATGACTTCCTCTGGCGTTGAGTCTCTGAGGCTGGTGGGTTTTGGGAACGTCCGCTGTCCTGTTCTGCGCTGCCTCTGTGGTAGTCAGGGGGGGACCGGAGGGGGCCTGGGGGTGGTTGCGGTGGGTGTTGTGGCCCTCTTGGGTCTCCAGGCTGCACGATCATTGTCTCCATGGCATCTGTTGGTCTTCAGATGTGGCTCTGGGCTGGGCTCCCTTTCTACTGCAGTCTGTCGTCCTGCTTAACACCAGTAAAAGGCAGGTGTTAAATCCCTGCTGCTAAAGCGCCTTATCGCCTGTTTTTGGATCGCATCGCAGATCTGGCTGGTCGTTGTGAATGTCGCGAAGTGGTGTTTTTGTGTGTTTTTGCACGGGAACGCCTACTCTGCATATCATTAGTGTTAGTTGTCTCTCTCATCCGTGGCGATGTTTTTTGCGGCAGCTATCGCTGGAAAACTGGCGATGTGGTCAGTTTTCACCAGCTTGGGAATGGGGCGATAATTCTTTCGCCACTTTTGCTGCGCTAAAGTGCCGATAACTCGGCGATAAGTCCTTGAGAATATGCCCCTTAGAATACAATGAAACACCTAGATAAACTAGGGTATACTATGGGTTAGGGTACCCCTATGGTTGGAATGACCTCCCTGATAAGGCCCTAGTACATAATAGGGCAGGGGGGTCAAAACTACCTTTAAGTCCCTACTATATAATAGGGAATGGCAGTTTAGAGGCTAGTAGCCCTTTCTGCACTTGCATGTGTGCACTGCTGAAGCCTGAGGTCAGTTTAAAGGCAACCCTGTGTTGCAGGACTGCTTTTAAAATGCAAATTGTGCCCAAACTCGACTTTCGACTTTGGTGTTTTTGGGGCACTTACAAATTAATAAACTGCAATGTTTTGGCATATTAGATACCCCCAGGGCCTCCCCTAGGTGTTCCATGGGTGGGGGTCAGGTATTTAGAGGAGGGTCCTTATAAACTGGTTTGTATATGTCCTGGGGTTAGTGAAATTGCACATTTCACTCCCCACATTGCAGTAAAGTGCTTCCCAAAATCGCCTTTTGTGCTAGGAGCACAGTGGAGTGAGGATCTGCAATATTTAGACATATTCAGAACCCCTAAAGTCTCCCCTAGGTGTTCCAGGAGTGGGGTGTCCTGTAGATATACGCAGGGCCTGGTGTTAGAGAAATTGGCCAGTTCATTTTCCCCATTGCAGATCCTCAGCCACATAGGTTGACATGGCAAGAAGTTACTAAAAATAACTAACATCAAGGATGTCCTAAAAATATAATTCAAGGACTTCCTAGAATTGTATTGATAAATCCAAAAATATGCTATTGTTGAATTTATCCTAAAATATACAGACAAGAAGTTATAAGACTTTCTTGTCTGTAAGCCAAAATTCAGCCTTCCAGTGGTCTATCCTGATTGCTCAGAGTTAAGTGGATTAGCCAGGCTGCTTTGATGAGGTGATAAGTAGCCCCTGGGGTTAGAGAGCCATTGTGGGAGGGTAGGGTTCTGCTACATAGGAATGCTGAGGCAGAAGGTGGGGTCATAAACGATAATCTTCAATGGAAGGAGGAGACAGGCAAGAGAAGCCAGTTTCATTTACACCCCTACACTTTGAACCCAAACAGATGGCAGGATTAAGAAAGGAATGAGCAGATGCAAGGGGGAGGGATAATATGGAGAAGAACCATCTTGAAGGTTGGCTTAGCCAGCTCTTGTCTCTCTGCTGAAAAAAATCATCCATTAGTGTATCCGACAAGGGCTCAATCGTGGTCAGCCTCAAACTTGAACTTTGTCCCAGTCGGAGGCGACCAAATGTCCAGAAGTGGCACTATTGGTTTATAAACTGACCATAAAGGAACCACATTTAGGTGCCTATTCAAGTTGCACTGCCAAACCATTGAATGAATCCAATCAATCGAATTTTTCGTTCCTTAATCTGTTACTCAAATTTAACTCAGTTTCCTTTTCATCATTTTTTCATTCTCTTCAATTCATTATATCCATTTGAATGCAATGCGATGATGTTCACATAAACACAGGAGAAGTACTAGTTTCCACGTGTCACATCTTTATTAAAAATGCCCAATGCATTTGGGATGTTCCCTTCATCAGGGGCATCTAAAATACAACAAATTCACAGAATTCATGTCCATGACCATTGTCATACTGATTACACATCAAATCGCACATCAAATGACATGACGAACAGACTTAATCTATTTTTCTCGAACTATTATCTATTAAACATCCTAAATTTGTTACCAACTACATTTCACATGCCATCAAAAATTAGTGCGATGTAAGCTACAATCCCCTTTACAAAAAGCAAGCCTCGTTGTCAACTGCTTTAAACCAAAGCTTCCAATCTTTTAAATTTCATTTCACCCGCGATACATCCAACAAACGCTTATTCAAACCTTCAAACAACACAGCCTCGGGTCAACTTACCGTGACTCGTATTTCTTTACATCCGATATTACATATTCCAAGCACGTAAAAAACCCACTCTTCTAGAGCAGCCATATGTGACTCCTGTCACCACGTTAATATTGTCTCTAAATGCCGCAGCACACATCTCTACCACGTTTGTGACTCGTTCAGCTGCAGTAAAATTACTTGGCTTTTTAACACCCCACCCCAATCAGATAATTAATCACGTGCTTGCTCTGCACCAAACCACAGACTTCTGCAATTACAGACCCACCCTCGATCACATCATTCCTCAATGAGTACTACATGTACCAGCATTCCTTTTCCTAGGCCATGTGAAATATTCTACGCTCCTTTGTACCCCAATTGGCAGTGACATCATTCTGTAAAGTGAGTGTTAATAATCATCAAATCTTACACCCACCAAAATAAAACTATTTGGATTCTATAGTTTCTATACACTTCGAAACAAAAAAATGTTCATAGATGTAAAAGTTCACTTTCTGCTATTCAATGTTGCATCCTCAATGTCCGATGGCCTCATGATGCTCGTCAAGGTCATCTGTGACCGGAAACCCAACTCCTGTGTAATTCGTCATTGTGTCTATGTCCATATTATGCCAATGTTTCATTTTTACATTATCCCAATTGATCCATGGGTGCAATCTCACTTGTAGGACGGAAAAAATCATACTGTGAGTGTCAAAGATTGTGAGTGCATCTCACAATCTTTGACACTCACTATTGGTTTATAAGCACTAGAACGTGTTTAATCTTTACAAATTCATACCTCTGGTTCCCTACAGTGCATTGCTTTAGTTTTGGTGTCATTCTAAAGATAAACATATTTCCACAAATTGGTGTTGGATTTTTATTGTGTGTTGTGTCTTAATTATTTACTGAATTGGTGTTTTTAAATGCTTTACATGTCTGTCTCTAAAGTTAAGCCTGCCTGCTCGCAGCCAAGCTACCAAGGGTTGAGCATGGGAATAATTTTCTGAGACCTATTCTGAGCCCTAGACGGTGTTAGTGGCCTTATTGCCAGAGGCAGATGCATATTTGCTACTACTAATAACCGACTTTCCAACAGGTAGGTACTAACAAACCCAGACCCAATCATTTAAAAAAAGTGTACTACTCCCGCAGTATTTGAGGTGTTAAAAGAGCGGTGCACAAGTTATCCAAAATTTTGTGAGAGGTTTGTGTGCACTAACGACTGGAATTCAGAAGAAAACTTTGCATACTGCTGATCAAATGTCTCCTTTGCAGATGTTAAAGAAACTTTTTTCCTGAAACAATAAAGCTTTCAGTTTGCTCAAACTATAAAAGTTCACATTTGAAATGGAAATTGAAGGCCAAATATCACTTCCCGAACAGTACGGGCAGGTGAAAAAAAGTGAATTTGTAGAACAGGTCTCAACTAAGGGTGGGTGGCAAATTCCGTTCCGCTCGCGGAACTTGCGAAATTTCGGCATTTCCGCGTTCCGCGCGGAACGCGGAAATGTCAAAACTTCCGCGATCCGCGGCGGAACGGAATTCGGGGGCATGGAAGCACTTCCAGATATAAATAAAGCAGGTGCCCGAGTTGAAGTTCAAATTCTGTAACGCATTAATCAGCACAAAAAATTCGTGACAAGGTCCAGGCTAAGAAGGAGTGCTTTCTGCCCAGATCTACCGCCAAACATTAGCTGTAATCCCTGATGGAGGTCTTTGCATCCTTGATTTTCTCGAGCGCAATCCCCGTGTAGGTCCAGTGACCAGGAGGTTCTTTCTCCTCATCTGCTGCTCATATCGTGCTCTGACCCTTTATAAACAAGAGGCATGTGAACTCGCATGGAAGCCCCGCCCCACATACACTGGCGGTATGCAACGTCTTCCCGCCCTTTCCCCACTTTGATGGACAGCTTACTCAAAGACCCCGGAGCCGTGGCAAAGTTACAGACACACAAGGTCACTGGAGACAATTCTGCTGGGCCTTTACGCAGCTGTAGTGTAGGAAAGGCACTATACATTTTCCCAACGAGGTAGCACTTACTGATTAGCCAGTAGAAAGTACTCCAGTTGAGTAGAGGTATTGCACAATACGGTGGCATCTTCGTGGATAAATATGCAGGGCAGGATTCATTCTGGCACGATGCTCCTGTCACAAAAATTAAACCTCAACAGGAAGCACTTACAGATATAAATAAAGCAGGTGCCCAAGTTGAAGCTCAAATTCTGTAACGCATTAATCAGCACAAAAAATTCGTCAGCAAGGTCGAGGCTAAGCAGGAGTGCTTTCTGCCCAGATCTACCGTCAAACATTAGCTGTAATCCTTGATGGAGGTCTTTGCATCCTTGATTTTCTCGAGCGCAATCCCCGTGTAGGTCCAGTGACCAGGAGGTTCTTTCTCCTCATCTGCTGCTCATATCGTGCTCTGACCCTTTATAAACAAGAGGCATGTGAACTCGCATGGAAGCCCCGCCCGTTTTGCCCCGCATACACTAGTGGTATGCAACGCCTTCCCGCCCTTTCCCCACTATGATGGACAGCTTACTCAAAGGAGCCCGGCGCCTTTCCGGCGCGGTGGCAAAGTTACAGACACACAAGGTCACTGGAGACAATTCTGCTGGGCCTTTACGCAGCTGTAGTGTAGGAAAGGCACTATACATTTACCCAACGAGGTAGCACTTACTGATTAGCCAGTAGAAAGTAGTCCAGTTGAGTAGAGGTATTGCACAAAACGGTGGCATCTTCGTGGATAAATATGCAGGGCAGGATTCATTCTAGGACGATGCTCGCCTGCCCCTGAGAGTGACCCTGCATAGATTACAAGTTGTAATCTATGCAGGGTCACTCTCAGGGGCAGACGAGCATCGTCCCAGAATGAACAACACAGGCGCAGCAAAATCTCCGCGAGCACGCGAAATTCCGCGTGCTCGCGGCGATTTCTTGCCGTTTCGCGGAATTTTGCGGAACGCAACTCCGCAAATTCCGCAGAGAAACCGTTACCACATAGGGCACTCCCTGTTTCAACCCACAACAACCTTGGTCATTCAACATCAAATAACTCTTGTTCTAAAGTAATCAGAATGCTGGACGAATACCACCAGGTGGGAAACCCTTCAGACAACAGTACAAGTTTGCCTTGGACACATTTCATGCTCCATGAAGTAGGACTTCCCCGCAAACTAGGGAATAGCCTAAAGTGTTCTCACAGCCTGTATCGCTAAGATAAACCTCAGTATCCCCATTTCCACACCTGTGTGAAAGGTAGAACCCATGTCTCATGTACAAATCTCTGCCATAGCGCTTCATAGCTGCCTAATTGATAGTGTTGTAAGCAGTTCTTAAAGTGAAAGGTTAATATTGGCAGAGACATAAACACATATATTATTCAATCAGCTGATGGTGTCTCTGCTACAGTGAATGGTAACTTCTCTAGTATTTCTATATGTAACATTGTGTATTTTGCGCATTTAATTGCCATGATTTTCCATTTTTTTGTCAAATTGTATGCTAAAAATAGACTTGTAGCATTTAAATACTGCCATTGAACTCGACCATTTTGCAAAGCCTGCAAACTCCAGCTCAAAAGCCTGATAGATTTAAGTTGTGTTTGTCCATGTTGTAAAATGGACATGTCACTGCATGATGTCAATAGCAGATGGCACAATGTTACTTAGAGAAAAAAATCCTAGTGGATAATGTAGTCATATCATTGTCAACTACTGTGAGAGCCTTTTCTAAATCTGCTCTATCAATTTCACGTATCTGCTCATCAGTTTCCTGCTATGAGACCTTCCATACTTCATTGTAAATTGCATATAAAAACGCCTTTGACATGGCTATCTAGGATATAGCAAGAAATCCTGTAAATCCATGTCATCAAAAAGAAGAGACAAGTGTTCTTTCACCCCCTCTAACATTGAATGTTTTAGCCATTCTGGGCATGACTTTCCCATGTTATATGTTGTTACCACTACCGAGTGGTGTGTCTGCGCGTAACGTGGGTCTGGCCTGTTTATCCTAAAACCCTGCGAATTGTTGAGAAAATGTGCACGACATCCATTGTTATTTAATGGCCACACTAGCCAACCCTCCGGACTGGAATGTGAAGAATTTTATGCACCATCCTTAAGCATGTTGTTTAATGCTTCCTCCATGTAGTTTGTGAATTGCTGTCAATTCTCAAAATGTACAAATGTGGGAATATTTGGTGTGTTCATATCTGTTTTCTTGGCTAGGCTGAGACAGGACGTTTGCTACACAGTTTTGTTCAGGAAACTCATTTGTCTTGGTATAAAGCATGCTCTAAATAAGGCCTCATTGCCATGAAATTGTCAGTCTTTAGTTCCTCAAACAGATTTTAAATCAACATCTGTCCTTCCAAAAGTCTTGCCCTTGTATTGACAACCGGAAATATTAAAGGGGCCGAGTAAATTAGCATTGTGTTAGTTAGCATATTTTTTTGTTTGCTGGGTAAGGGAGCAGTTTACAGAAATAAGACTCTGGGTCTCTGGGGTTCTGACTAGAAAAATCTGCAAACTTCTGTGCAAATATCTTGGAGCTTCCCACTGGTGATGTGGGGCAGTGTTCCCATTGTGTGTAATTAAATACTGCACATGGAGTACTTGCTTTGTGTGAGAAATGCCATGTATAATGGTGAAAACAGAACATTTCATCATAATTAGATGTACCACTATACATATCTACACTTTCAAATACAGTATAATGCTCGAATTCATCGAGCATCACCCTTACTGTAATAATATCCCAAACATCAGAGATGCTGCCAGGAATGATTACATCACAAACACATATGGAATCTCTAAAGTCTCTGTCCGTCCAAATATATAATAGTGTACCTTATCTCAAACAATTCCATCACCTATGGGAGCCCCTGAAATGTTCACAAGGGACAGGTCTTTTTGTACTTTATGTGATGAAGAATGAGGTTTCAATACCTCTGTTACCAGTTCAACAGCAGAGTATTCTGGGAGATATGTCCATGCGGAAGAAAAAAGAAGACTGTCACAAAAGCAATCCAAAGGAAAAGGAAAAGCAACAAAAAGGAAATCCAAATATAAATCCAAGGAGGAACAAAGTATGCCTTTGTGAGCCAAATTATCAATCCATTCTCTCCATGCAGTGGTGTGTCTAACGAATCCAAAGAAAAGTCATCAATGTTGACAAAATAACCTGAGACAGTTTGTGCAAATTTAGGGTGCTCGTTAAGCTGTATAGAACTGGTAGACAACTCCTATGGTAGTGTATAATAAACGTAAATCACAGTAAGGAGTTTGTTCCTCTATGGAGCAGATGCACTCAAGGTTGCTATCTGACTAGTGTTCAAGTCGCTGGGAGATCTGTATTTCAGATCGTAATGCCCTCACACACCTGTTAGGGTGTCATGCTTCATCATAGGGCGCTGCAATGTCTGACGGGCCTGGTGGCTTCTTTGGCGGAGTTCTTCAGATCTGAGGACGCCGTATGTGGTGGGTGCATGTGGGCTAAAAAGTGGTGACCTATAATGTGTGCAAAGTGACTAGGTGACTTAAAATAGGCACCGGACCCTTGAAAGCTTTATTTCAAAATGGCACCAGGACTAAGTAAAAACAGTGGTGCTACCAGGAGGTCCTAAGGTACCAGGGTAGCTTTATGTGTGCGTGGTCAACATGTTTCGTGCCTTAGGAGCCCAAAAGTCAAGCGGCACTTCATCAGGACCTAAATAAACAGAAACCAATAAGGCCCACAAAAAATTGGACCGGGGGGACTCCCCGTGAGGTGAGGATGTCCGAATGAAATATAACTGATCCCGTTTAAGGAACCAGTGGTGCGTCTCCACCTCGATGGAGGAGGAATATTGCTTCATAGATGAAGGGGAGGGACCCGACCACTGGAGGGACCACCGAAGCGGAGGCACGGGCAATGCCGGCTCACCTGCGCATCTCCCTGACGTCTGAATATTAGTTTATGTTGTCCAAGCAATGCACAGGTCCTACGGATTGGTAGGAACTACACAACAGATGTACCACTATGTGATAAAGAATGAGGCTTCAATTTCTCTGTTACCTGTTCAACAGCAGAGCGTTTTGGGAGACAGTATCCATTCAGAAGCAAAAAGAAGACTGTCACAAAACCAACCGAAAAGAACAAGGAAAAGCAACGAAATGGAAATCCAAATGTAAATACAAGGAGGAACAAAGTATGTCTTTGTGAGTCAAATTTTCAATGCATGCGTTCCATGCAGTGGTGTGTCTGAATAACCCGAAGAAAGGTCATCAATGTCGACAAAATAGCCTAAGGCAGTTCGTACAAATGTAGACGTCCCTTTAAGCTGCATAGAACTGGTAGTCAACTCCAACGGTGGTGTATAATAAACAACATTGTTGTTTGTTTGTGTTGTTGAAATCTTTGAATTCACACATGGTGATTGTGTGGTGTTGGTAGAGGTAACTGGAAGTAGCAAAGTTTCAGTGTCATATGTCCCCAGCCGGGAAGAAGAAACTTCAGTGTTGGTTAAAGATTGTAACAGGATTTCTTGTAACGTAGTGAGAGGAGGCAGACAACTACCCAGGAGCCCTGGTGGCCTACTTGCTCTTCTCCTCGTTCCCCCATTACTAAAAAAGAAATCCACCCAGACTCGCTCCTTCTCAGGAAATGCACCTAGCATCTGGAATGCCCTTCCGAGGGACCTTAGATGCAACCCCTCCTACCTCGGCTTCAAAAGAGACCTTAAACGACTTCTCCTCAATAAACTCTTGAGTCCATAATTCTTTCAGATCCTTATATTCTTTGTTCACCTGAACAGGCCATCTCTCTGCTATCCTGCTGACCTTTCGTTTTCCCTGTGTGCTACTTATTGTTTTCATCTGCCTTTTCTCCCCCTGGTCATCTATTTTGTCAACTCTAACTTCTGGTCTGTAAGCTTTTGTTTCGTGTTCTCCCTTGACTTTCCTTAGTTGTCTTGTCCTCTCTCATGTTACCCCTCTCCTCTTACCCTACAAATGGTTCTTTGTTATATTTTATTGTGTGCTCCTAGGTTATACCTCCCCTATTTTATTTAACTGTATTTAATGCTCAACACCCACCCCTCCATCCTTAAACCACCACTCCCAACTAACAACCAGCGAACCTAGCCCGCAGTTAATGACTCCTAAATCTCTCCCTCCACCGACACACAAGAGATGGCAGCCTGAACCACACCGAGACCTTCCACACCCCATATCCAAGACTACCCATAGGGACAAATTGGGCAACTACAACACCAAAAGCCAACTCCAAGAGCCCAGCCTACACCCATACCTGACACCCACAGTTACCGATACCAATCACGCAAGGCCTCCCAAGACTCAATGGCTTAGCTCGACTACAACCCCCATCTGGAACCAGACACAAAGTCCCAAAAGAGCAAGAACCGCAACGTCCTCCCGGGACGCCCCCACCCCCTCCCCCGGAGAGACGACCCAGCGACTTGCCCTGCTGAAAGCCAGCTAGAAACAGTAATACTGGGCCTCTCAGAAATCCTACTGAACCTCACCTCACCCCGAAAGCCCATCCAACACTCACATCCGACACCCTCATTCACCAACACTAATCACTTAAGGCCTCACAAGACCCAACGGCTCAGCTGGACCACAACCCCCCTCCCGAACCAGAAACAGAGACCCAAAAGAACTAGAGCAGCAATGTCCACAAGTGAAGCGAGGGATCTTGCCTCCTCGTATGACACTGCCACCTCTAGCTCCAAGATCCAGGTTATCACTGGATTTGGTAGAGACCGCTCCCCCCCAGGTCCACAAGACCCCCAGCTTTCCTCACTAATATCCCCAGGGCCCCTTTAAAGAAGAATCTAAAAAATGAGGGATCCAATACCAACTGCATGCTCATTAACTGCAGGTCGGCCACCAAACATGCAACAGAACTGGCAGAGACCATCCTTACCCACGACATAGACATCACGTTCATCACCGAAACATGGCTAAACGAGCTCTCTCCCCAATTATGGACATGCTTGTGCCCCGGGCTTCGCAATCATCCACAAAGATAGAAAAACCAGTGAGGAGGGGTATAGCAATCATACATAAGAACAACATCTCCGTGACGGAAACTGACACCCTCAAATATAACTCTTTCGAATGTCTTACTGCCACCATTAAGATGAGTGACAACAGAAAATTACTCTGCCATCTCCTATACCACCCGCCAGGAAACACCTCCTCTTTCGGAGAACACCTCTCTGACCTGATAACTCAATGCTCACTCCGTGACTCCAACAACATTATTCAAGGCGACCTCAATCTACACTGCAATGAGGAAAACAACGCGCTAATCAAAACCTTAAACGATCTCCAAAACAACAATAACCTCACCCAACACTGCACAGAGAAAACCCACAACAGAGGCTCAATCCTCAAGCCATTATCGCTCAAGCAGATATAGTCTCCATCGACCACACCTTGCCTGTTGACTGGTCTGATCACCATATCATTCTGTTCCACATGAACCACACGATCCAATGCCAGCCCCGCACGAAGGAACCCTCCCCCCGCTGGGCGAGAAATCTAAGTCAGATTCCCCTTGCAGACCTGGAGGAAAGGGTTAGCTCCCTCCTCCCTAACCACACTGGCAAGCTCTCAACAACAGAACTCACCTCCCACTACAACACTACTATGACTTCCATTATGGACCAAATAGCCCCCCTGAAACTAAAAAGAGTCAGGAACATACCATCTAGATCGTGGTTCAACACAGACATAAACACTGAAAGAAGAGAACTAAGAGCAGCAGAAAGACTCTAGCGAAACAACCCGTCCACAATCCTACGAGCTAGACTCAAATCAGTACGAGGGAAATACAAAAAACACATAAAGAATGAAAAAGCTTCCTTCTTTTGTAATGCCCTTGGCAACGCTAAAAACAGACCTAAAGAACTCTTCAATCTTATCAGGCAACAAACTTCCAAGCCCCCTTCGACACAAATGGTGGCCTCCAAAGACCTATGTGATAACTTTGCCAATTTCTTCAATGACAAAATCACCAAGATAGAACTCTTCTTGGACGTGCAAAGCAGTCCCCCAGACAGTAAATCGCCCCCAGGGTCAGAAGATATCACACCCAAGCACCCCCCAAACTTATGGAAATCTTTCAATCCCATCTCCGAAGCAGAGGTCATCAAAATGATTTCCACCACCCAACCCTCAGCACACGTCTTGGATCCCATACCTGACCAACTGGCCAAAAAGCTCAAACTCTCCCTAGCCCCGTACTGGACCAAGATCATAAACAGCTCCTTGAGTACTGGAGTCATGCCGAATTGTCTCAAAAGCGGCTAAGTAACACCTCTACTGAAAAAACCGGGCTCTGACACAAACGAACTGAATAACTTCAGACCCATCTCCAACCTCCCTCTCCTAGCGAAATTCCTAGAAAGATGTGTTCTCCTCCAACGTACTCAACACCTGGACAGCACCAACCTTCTAGACCCTCACCAATCGGGTTTCAGAAAAGGTTGCAGTACAGAGACAGCAATCCTAAATGTAATAGATGATATGCACAAATCTCTTGATACCGGCCAATGCTGCCTACTCATACTCCTGGACCTATCGGCATCCTTCGACACGGTTGACCACAAACTACTCATTAAGGCACTTCAAGAAAGGGCTGGAGCAGAAGAGGTGGTATTGCAGTGGTTCACCTCTTTTCTACAGAACCGCACCCAAAGTATAAAAATCAAAAACTTCTCGTCGGACCTACTCCCCGTTAGCAGGGGTGTCTCCCAAGGATCAGTACTCTCACCGCAACTTTTCAACATCTATAAGGAACCCCTTGCCACCATACTAAAAAAAAACAACATTCCCTTCCACCTCTATGCAGACGGTACCCAGATCTATCTGGAAACCTCCTCCATTGAAGACATTCAGAGACTGAACAGCACTCTAAGAGAAGTCCAACACTGGCTTTCACGCAACCACTTAAAACTTAATCAAGACAAGACGGAAATCCTCCTCATCGCCAACAATGAGAAGAACCCCCAAATCACAGAATGGCTAAAAGCTATGGACGCGCTCAACTACAACCCCACCCTAGCCGATTCTGCAAAATCGCTGGGAATCATCCTGGACCCTAAATTAGACATGAGCAAACACATCAAGAACACCGCAAAGAACGCCTTCCTCAACCTTGTGCTGTCCAGACTGGACTACAGGATTGCAATCCTCACAGGATCAGAAAAATCTCACCTAGCTCCCCTCAGATCAACTCTGAACGCAGCAGCCAGAATGGTCACCAAAGTAAAGAAATATGAACACATCTCCCCTGCACTCAGAGAGCTAAAATGGCTCCCAATCGAAATGCGAGCCAACTTCAGAACTGCCTGCCTCATGCACAAAGCGATGCACACAGGGAAACCCGCCTACTTGGCCGCCAAACTCCAGAAGGCCGGTCAGACAAGAAGCCTAAGGAGCACCAACACCCTACTCCTTATCCCTCCGAGAACCCGCAAACAAAAAACCACATCTCGATCCTTTGCAGGAAATGCGCCCAAAATCTGGAACTCCATATCAGGACTAACCCCTCCTACTTAAAGTTCAAAAGGCAGCTCAAAGACCTCCTCCTCAACCGATCTCTCCTGAATGGATAGCTACAACCTAACCGCCGGAGCCTGCCCACAGCAGCACACAGACACTTTGACATTAAGACCTCTACCTCACTCTCCTCATGACTATCTCCTTTTATCCCCCCCTTTTATCCCCCCCTCCCTGGTCTTATCTCGTCACGAGTCATTGTGCTTTCTATGACAACATTACGCGAAGCGCCATAAGCCTTTGTACATACTACTGTGATAACATACCCTACGAGTGACACTGTGCTCTCTACGACGATTTTATGCGATGCGTCATGAGTCATTGTACACACTAATATGTTAATGTATCTTACGAGTGACCATGCTGTAAAGCGCTCCGATACCTTCGGGTCTGGCTAGCGCTATATAAAACTCTTAAATAAATAAATAAATATATGCTTGAATCCTAAGATTTTTGCCTTTCTCCTGTTCTTTGATGGTGAGATTCCCTTGTACTTGATTGTATTTGCATGTAACTACTGTTCTACTGTTATTGCCTTGCCCTTGCATCTGTAAAGCGCTCTGATATCTCTGGGTCTAGCCAGCGCTATACAAAACCTTTTAAATAAAATAAATACAATAAATATGCAGAACCGCAAGGGACGGTAAAAGTACAGTTCTGGTGCCTTCAACAGCCAGGACAGGTACAGATGCTCTGTAGGACTGCCCAAATTATTTTTTTCCACAATCTTCTCCTGCACTAGATCACCAATCTTTGGAATCCTGTCTAGAGTTGCTTGTACTGCCTGCACTTCACCAGTGGCAGAATGTTTCTGCAGCTCTTTGCTTTGCTCGTCTCGGAAGTCATTCAGTTTCTGTTAGACAGAAAAACGTTCAATGATCTCAAAAGGCAATTCTGCTGCCACTGTAGTAGACTGTCAAGGTCTGGAACCCACATCTTAACCCCAAACTGGACTTCATAGGCAGTCTTACCACTCAAGGATCTTTTTGGCAGTTTGTTTAAGGCTCTCTGTTACCCATATAGGTGGACCCAACTTCAACCGGAACCTATTACTCTATCTGTTAAAGACTGCTTTAAGTCAAGGTTTTTTTTCTCCACTACCGCATTTCCCTCGGGATGGTATGGCGACCAATCAGGCTCAGTCACACCCAATGTTCCCATAGTGTCCTAGTAAGCCCTAGAGGCAAACACTGGACCGTGGTCCGGATGTAATGTTGCTACTGCATATATGCCGATGAAGACTTGCAAATCTTTCATTTTTATAACAATTCGTGTGTCAGCTGATCGCTGTGGCCATACCTATAGGAATCGAGGGCAGGAATCCACTGCTTACATGATGTTAAAAGACCCATCAGAGTATAGGGGCTCGCAGTGGTCCAAATAAACACAAGCCAAAGGCTTGTTTGAGATCAAGTGAGGTGTCTGTGGTGAGTGTGCAGTGGTGGAAACCTTTATTTGCTGACAAATGTCACATTTATGGACATAGGGCCAGATGTATCAAGGCCCATTTGCGAACGCAGAAAGGCTTTTTGCAATGTATGAAACTTTTGGCATTCGCAATATGGGCAATCGTAATTTTTGCGATTACCTAAATTGCAAATGCAGTTAGGGAATCGCAATTTGTGATTCCCTAAGTGCAATGCATGAAGCAATCGCTAAATTCGAATTTGCATTAAGGAATCGCAAATTACCATCAACTTCAAGTTGATGGTAATTTGCGATTCCTTTGAAAAATGCACAAAAGTGCATTTTTCAAAGTGCCATGTGGCGTGCACGCCATATGTGCTCACTTACCTTATTTGGGGGTGCATCAGGGGTGCCCATAGGCTCCGTAGCACCCTTGGATTTGCATTCGCAAATTGCGATTACCAATTTGGTAATCGCAATTTGCGAATGCATTCCTATTCATTCCTATGGGCCTATAGGCCCGTAGGAATGAATGGGAATGCATTCCCTAATAGCGGATCGCAATTTGCGATTCGCTATTAG